>CM029532.1:40556428-40747872 GCA_017141395.1 Laodelphax striatellus | reverse complement strand
TGGACAATAACTTGAAGCCGTCCAGTGTAGTAAAGGAGCTATAAAGAATAAAAGAAATCAACCTAGATTTATAGAAACAGGCTTTTAATTACAACAAAAAGACAGTTACTTCTTTCCAGGAAGAATGATACCGTCGTACTTCTGTTGAAACCATTTCATAGCGTCTTCCTTGGTTAACCTGTGCTGGAATCCGACCTGTCCCTGTATTTCCCTTACTTCAGCCTGTGGGCTACTGATGAAACCTGCGAGCACAGAAAGTCACATCATTGTAAAACCGTTGGATGTGGTTTACATATAAATTTCGATTCAAAAAGATTGATAGCACAATAAGTTAAACGATAGCACAATGGTGTTAAATTTGAATTGATATAGTTTTAATAATAAATCCAATAGGTAATATTGTACCAGCAATATTGTACAACAGTTCTCAAAAAACGAACTATTGGTTGCAAAGCTAGAGTTGATGTAGCACTCCATTAGAAATGTAAGAGTTGAAATCCCCTTCAGTAAGAGATTCACCTCCATGCCTGGGTGCAAATATAGGGAAGTTTATAAATGATTAGAGCAATTTCAAAAGTTTTATAACCCTTCATAATCTGGTAGAATCAGATTTATTTCCACCTTACAACATATTGTTATAATTATTGGTATACCACATATTGTTTTTGAAAATTTACCAGTACTGTATTCGAATATTTTATTATCATGAATTGAGACTGAATAAATCAAATTGTACTGGCAATAATGTACAACGGTTTTCAACAAGAAAACCATTGGTTGCAAAGCCAGAATTAATTTCGCACACCATTAAAAAGTAAAGAATAGATATCTCATTCAGTTAAAGATTCAACTCCATGCCTGGGTGCAAAAATTCAAGTCTCATTAATATTTTTGCTCAACTCGCCATCAGTGAAATAATATTAAGATAGGAAAAATATTAGTAATGGATAAGTTTTTCTTCAATAGAGAAGCGCTACAGTATAAAATGATACTATATGTATACAATGTTTCATTGATACAAGCGAAAACCATGACAACATCTAGAACTAATTGAATACTATTATACTAGCAATTTTGTACAACAGTCCTCAACAAGAAAACCATTGGTTGCAAAGCCAGAGTTGATTTTGCACTACATCAAAATTCAAGAGTTGAAATCCCATTTAGCAAGATTCAACTCCATGCCAGAGTGCAACTGTAAAATTAATCTTCATAATAGTTGAATCAATCTTCATATCGTTCACAGAAATAATTTATGCCAAATGTTAATTTGCTAGGAAAGTGAGATTGAAATGATAAATTTGAATATTACGGTATTTATTAGGCTGTGTTGATATCTAACAACACATTGCTCATATAAGTTTCATTTTTCTATAATCATAAATCATTAGATATTTGACCTAAGCAAAATACGGTAATTATTGAAATTGATAAAAAATCAACATTTTTTAATTTAATGGTCAATAATTGAATGACATATGATATGGACATGATAATAAATAAACGTAGGTACTGACAATGTTATAAAATAGAAAACCATAAAGATCCAACTCCATGCCTGGGTGCAAAAATTCAAGTCTCATCAATATTTTTGCTCAACTCGCCATCAGTGGAATAATATCAAGATAGGAAAAATTAGAAATAGATAAGTTTTGAAAAGACAAAAACTAATTCAGAGTTTTTATGTAGCTTGTAACTTGATACTGTACTGTACTATAATAGAAAATATATTTCACTCAAAAATTATTAGATTCTGTAGGCTACTCACCGGGACGACCAAGTACAACATAGAAGTCCAGACCATAGATACCAATGCTGGGATCGTACTTGATTCCCAAGTCAATGTGTTCTTGGATACCGAATCCAAAGTTACCGGTACATGAGAAGTTGTCCCTTCTCAATTCGTATTCTCTGACCTGTGAGAAAAACAGAAGGAATTAGTATAATTCAAATTTAAACAATAATTAATCCAATCAAATCTGTCAGTAAAACAAATCACATTAATAAGACAGAAATAATACTGTAATAAAAGACAAAATAATAATAAACTCCACACTTAGGAGAACAAAAATGTAATGATTGATAGTGAAGATGAAACTGGTCACATTGTCCTATACTGGAGCCTTGACAAACTATTGCATCTTTTCTTTCATTACAATTAAATATTGTGTTGCTACAAGTAAAAATTGAGTCAAAACTCCTCCCATTACTCACGCACAAGCCTACAGCTCATGTGGGCATCACCATAAAAAAACGGAATCTGTAAATATCAATCTTCTTTAATATCAATATTCTTTCAATCTAATTTACAAAAGAATAGTTATGTTCCACAACAAAGAATTAAATTAATTACCGTATTCAGGAAAGAATTCAATACCTCTAACAATAAATTCAATAAAAAATCACTGAATGTACTGACAATATTGTACAATAGTCCCAAAAATATGAACTATTGGTTGCAAAGTCAGAGTTGATATAGCACTGCATAAATTAATAACAGAGTCATATCAAATTCAATTCTTGATAATACGACTCCATGCCTGGGTGCAGAGATCGACTTAGATTACATTATTCAGTACTGGGGTTTCTAATGATTGCACATTTGAACAATATTGAGATATAAATTTGTCCAATAATGAAAGACCAATACAAACGACGGTGAAGCAAGCAACCTACCAGGTAGGCTAACTTAGTTTGATATGTCAATCAATAAATTTTTAAATCTGAAGACATCAAGTCACTCACCTTCAAGCCTCGCTCGAGGATTTCTTCGGCCTTGGCCCCCCTGACTGTGCAGTGGACAGCGATCTTTTCGTTACGCCTGATACCGAAAGAACGCACAGTGTAGCGAGCTTTGGAGAAGACAGGCTGCTGACCAGTCAGCTGTTCGAGCACCTGCACGAAAATGCCAAATAAATTTTAAAAAGGAGATCAAGCAGCATTCATCAATTTCCATCGAATCAAACTTTCATGATTCAATAATATTGAAGTTTTATGAAGACAGTAAGTTATTTGAGTGTCAGACAGAAACCACTATCTCTTACTTGTTTGAAGATCAAAATCTTTAAACAAAATTCCACTTAGGAATAATTCCACTACAGTATATAGAAATATTATACCGTATTCCATCCGAGCCAAAAATTAATTTAATCAGCTATTCTGGTAATTAAATCAGACTGAATTCTGGACTAGTACGTTGAGATTTATTATAATGCTAAACATTTCGTAGCCTGTTGAACGTTGAAAAAAAGCTCAACTATAGCAGGATTAATTTATTGTCATAAAACAGCTGTTTTGGAAATCAGTAAACAGTGATTTTATGCAACTTTGACACGATATTCCAAAGGCTTAAAAGTCTTAAAGACCTTTTTAAAAAAGACCTTTCAAAGAATACCTTTTTAAAAGATCTTTTCAATAATCTGCGAGATTCAGCATTTGTAGGTTAGGTATTGTGATATTACTCGTTGAAACATCTGTTTTTTTCTGACTATAAATTGTACCTATTATTGTGATTTACAGCTGTTATGATGAAGCAAGACAATAACTTATTGTTTTATCATACTTGAATAGAATCTATGTGCAACAGAATTATTCTGGAGGAGCGATATTCATGATCATCTATATTATAGTTTACAAAAAAAAATCACAAGAAGTCGAAATAAAATTTTATGTTACCTTGGCAGCTCTGGTAAGCCTATCACCAGATTCACCAACACAGATGTTCAGGCAAAGTTTACGAATTCTTACTTCCCGCATAACATTCTTAGTTTTATCCTTAGGCTCCTTCTTGGGAGGTCCCTTCTTTTTGGCCGGAGCAGCTTTCTTCTTTTCCTAAAAATGATATTGAATGAAAATGAGTTAATATGAAATAAAAAACAGGACAGCAACTAGAGTACAACACCAAAATTCAATAAGTTTAATTAGTATCTGTATTCATAGGCTATGCATTTAATATCCTAGCCTACATAAACTGTCGAGTAGTCGAGTTAACCTACATAGACACTGTCGAGTAAATTCAATATGAAATAATATTTATGGCTAAAAAGAAATACGTTGACAAGAAACTTTTAGAGACTTTCTTAATAGATATTTTATATTATCTGGGGTCCGGGTTTACATTCAAGTTCAGCTTTCACGTCAGACGGAGATGGGACAGGAGACAGGCCTCGACTACAAAAAAATCAACTTTACGCCAACATGAAATTTTAATTGTCAAACCAATTACTGTCACTGTTTGTCAATAGAAATTGATGACAAAACATGTAAATTTAAATCTCTAGTAATAATTAATATTAGAGAATCGCACTACCTAATCTTTCCTCAGCAAGAAACGAGTAGCCTTAATGAAGTACCGCTTGTAAACAGTCGACACAAACATTCAAGTGGCATAAATATCAATCTCAAATATGTAAAATCAATAAATAAATTTAGAGTATTACTTAATAATTACAATAGAATTGAAAATATTTATCATAATTATTCAAAATGCAACCTGTACTTCCAAGAATGACAAAATTAGGTTATGTTTCAATAAGTGTGTTCAACTTTTTAGAAAAAGTGATAATTTCTATCTCTTGCCCGGTATTGGTAAATTGATTTATATTAAAGAAGAAATGATGGAAGATAAATTAAAAATATCAGTATAAATAGAGATGTAGAGGGATAAAAAATAAATTTGTACTTACAACCATGTTTGCCTATCACACCAAACGAAGACGCAATCTAGGAAAAGGAAGCACTCTGTTCCGGGCTTGTTGATTTAGTTTTTATTGTGTGAGAAGAATTAGAATTAAGGAAAATATTGAATCAAAAATATGATCTAAAAATAAAAAATAGCGTGAAATAATTAAATTTACAGACCTTCAAGTGCAAATGAAGTTAAACTATCATTAACTGTATTTGGTGAACACGACAGAAGAATTTACAGTTGGCTAACTTTTGGCGCCTGTTTTGAATCACAAGCTTTTTTCTGGCAATGTAAAAATTATCTGAAAGGCAAAGACCTATCTTTTTCTTCATAAAAGGCAAAGCCCTGGCTCACTCACAACACTGATTCTCCTACTTGCCATGCACTAAGAGAGCTCAAAATTTGTACACTAATCCTTTAGGCATAAAATAGGACAACACTAACTTAATACCAACATAAGTGGTTTTCTTATTTTTTCAACTAATCATAGATTTCTTAAAACTTATTAGAGGCTTTATGATATTAATATGTAACACAATGTTGAAAGTATGATAATAGAGAAAGCATAGATTATGCATTCTCCATGGTATGATCTAGGATGATGAAAACATACCGTAGACGCCCCAATTCATCAAAAATGTATCCCAAATTTTTAGTAGCCTCATTTAAATTGGACAAAAATTTCCATCTATCAAATAGGCCTGAAAGTCATGTAAATTTTTTCGGGTTCTATGTCGAAGATTGTACAATTAATTATTAAACAGTCTCTGTAAACCAAACAAAACAGAAAATAAATTCAATAAAAAGTGCAATCTCATGAATCATTGGAGCATTTTGGTTGAGAGGGTTTTAGGCCCAGGGAGTTCTCACTACAATAATGTAGGTACGGTAGGTATTGACTTGTGGGGAAAGTGTAGATATAAGGGTGTAAGTTTGATCAAATATGTGTTTCAAGTAGCATCCAACCAAAAAATACAGAAGCCTTCTACTTGAGGAAAATTAAATAGAAGGAATAAATCTAGTTACTCAATTAAGTAAGGACTCTTTCCCCATCTTTGCTCTGCGCCTGTTAAACGGTCTGCCTGAGGAGATTAGGAATCTACAGGGAAGTGTTTTAGGACTTAAGTTATCGTCTGGCTGAAGAATAATCCATTCTACTAAGTGGAAGAATAATTTCATGCACACAAGGACAATATGGTATTACCTGCCATCTTAATCTTTTGATGCCATCAAGTTCACTGGTCATGAATGTGAAAGGAGGAATTAAAGAAAAATTCAAATAAATGTTGAAAAGTATTAAATCTATAAAATACAGCGAGTTATTAGAAGAAATTATGTAAGGTGAAATTGATTTACCAACTGTTGAGTCTTTTCAATGAATTGAATGTTTATGGATTGAAAGGTGAAAGAGAAAATAGATAATGTATGTTGAATATTTTTTTATACTAAATTTTATTACATAAATCTTCAACACACAGTAAACAATAGTATTACAGCAATCTTAAAAAATATGAGAACATCAGCTTTTCAGTTGTCATCATCAGAAATTTCAACCATTTTATTAAATATATAAAAATAAAATGGAGCTGATACCGCTATTCTAATAATATCACATATTATAAAATTGGATGATACTTTGTAAGATAGATGGACACTTAATTCTCCAGTCACATACTTTTTCTAGAAAGTTTTGATTTATTCACAGTTGTGTAGCCTATTATTGATGATTAAAACGAATCAAATCTATTAGATTTTTCAAAAACTGTTCAAGAATAGAATGAAGTCATCTATTTACAATTATCTATAACTTTCATTCAATAACGTTGATTACATTAGTGTACAGATAGCAACACATTGAGAAGAAAATGTAGCCTACTGATCGAAATACACTGCTTGTAGAACTTGGGATCAGTAATTCTGATAGGCTGAAGGATTCAACTCATGCTGAGATGTCACATACTTAATGATGTATATTCAGGTACCAAACTTTCGAATGATCCTTCCGAAATCGAACTCAGTATTTCATTTTCGTCGAAGCAACAATGACAATTTCAACTAGCCAAGTAAGATTTGGCAGTGATTTAATAGGATATAGACTTTAAGTGACGATCTTCTACTGTATTACGACAACAGTTCTTGTATGTAATGATCAACAAGCAGGTGGAAAGCGAAATTAGAGTGGATAGTTGAGCATAACATCTTGTCTGGCAAGCTCCAACAACATAGGGTCGTCGAAAAACTTGTTAATGGAGACATCCTCGCTGAGGCCTTTCCTGCGACGCGTCTTGATCATGAATTCCCGAGCCAAGTGAGTGGCAGGCTGCGGTTCCAAAGGTCTGATCACAATGCTTTTGTCCAACGGATCACCAGGCACAATCTGAACAAAAAAGTATGAAAATCATGAAAACAACTGAAAAATAAATCATGTCATTTGCCAGATATGGCTTTGTGATTACAGTAACAAATACAATAATTAAAAATGAAAGAACAATATTTTTTCTCTAAATCTTACTACTGTATTAAATATGTTAATTTTTCAGAAGTGAAAAATTCACCTCAATTCAATAAAGAAATTTGTCAACTAAACAGGCATCCTCTAGCAGGTATTAAACAGTTTGAGAAGTACATCTAGGGCGTTGAAGCTTTTCTACAGTCACTAACATGAATAATTAGTTAAATATTATCGAATTTAGTCACAAAAAAGTTGCCTTGACCGAGATTCGAGCCCCGGTCCATCTGCTCGGTAAGTTAGCATGGTAAAAGCACACTTTGCTGTTTGACTACTATAAGTTTTTGCTTGTACCTTTCTTCAAATTCAACCCCCTAATGTTCACAATCCATAAACCTCTTACTTGACCTACGAAGATATATTCCAAATTTCAAGATCTTCCGTTCGTTAGATATCGTGCAAACGGACGGACAGACAGACAGGAGTTCGATCGCAATAAGGCCCTGTGCGGTCGTTAAGAGTTTTCAAAATAATAATTTTTGGCAACTAAATTCGCACATTAGTATGTAAGAAATAATATACAGTGGGCCCAAACTAATGGTATGTATGTAACCGACCTGCCAATGATGGAAGACGGACAGACAGAACGCCTGTCCCTGTGTGTGCGTGCGCAGATCGGTCTCGAAGCCGAACGAGTCGACGGCGGGAATGAAGGCCTTGATGGTGTAGAGCGGCGAGCCGGGCACGGGCGTGTCCTGGGTCACGTGACCGCGCCGCTTGGCCAGCACCGTGTAGACGGCCGACACGCAATCGGCCGGCGCCTGCGTCTCCACGAACAGGTAGGGCTCCATCAGGCGCGGCGTCGCCATCAGGAACGCCGAGTACGCCACGCGCCGTGCTGTCGGGATCATTTGACCTAGCACCAACCAACACATTATACATACAAGTGCCAATACGAGGTGTTGAAATGCCTTCATCGATTGAAAACAGGAGAATCTAACAAGTCAACAATAGTGTTGTTTTTTGTAATCTTATAATGTAATTTGGATGTGTGACTGCTTTAAAGCTGTATTGATTAATGTTTATTGTCGATAATTATTGAAGAACTAAGTAGATGAACATCAGTATTTGAAAAAACAAAACAATAATTATTTATTCAAACTAGCGTAGAATATAATGGCTTGTAGAAACTTCAAGACATTAAATAGAACAACCTTTTATTTTCCATAATCTATTAACGTGTCAACTTTGAATTACTATTATCCTCACTTTAAGCACAGACAACATATAGTTAGTATATGTATAGTTAGTAATTGTATAGTTAGTCTATGCTTCAAGTATGTGTAACATAACTGCATTAGATGATTTTCTTCTGTAGAGTAATAGAATTGAATTTCAATGAAAATATGATATTGTTTTCATTCACATCTGCTTTCAATACGAATTCTATTGAAAGTGTCAAATGATAAATGGAACCGATTATGAAATTGAATCAAATAACTTCATTATGGCTGGATTTCAAGATTCCAGTAGACGTTCAGGTTACTGGAGGCAGGTGGATCATATGATCATCAACTCTATACAAACAAATGATCCAATGCACACCAGTCAGTGTGCACTGGACTACTTGTCTGTATAGAGTTGACGATCATAATTATGATCAAACTGCCTCCAGTAACGTGAACGTCGTCTGGAATCTTGAAACCCAGCCCATTAATTTCATTTAGTGATCTTTGTTAGAAAAAATATTGTACCATGAAATATTTCTAAATACATCTTACCAGAATAGTGCAATAAATGAATCAGTTCAAACCAGGTATGATAATAACATGCATTATAAGTAATACCTTCTTATACAATTTTAAAGTACTTAATAATTGAACTCACCTCCACCTCTATGTAGAGGCTCTTGAGCAATCACGGCGTCTAAAATCTTAGAACTTGACATTTCGGAGTTGGCTTCCTTCCACATAACCGGACCTTCCCTAGTTCCACTGGAATCCCTGTTGGAAAATAATTTTATTATTCATGAGGATTCTTAATCCTGACTCGGTTTTTGGTCAAAAGGAAATGGTGGGCATTTTTAAATATCAATCTAGCACATTTTCTCTTTTATTCAGAAATATAGACATCATATTACCCAAATACTCGATTAAATCATAAGCAAATACTCGATCTTGTGTTATTAATCATTATAAGTTTCATCGTTAGGTGATAGTTGGTAGGTAGTAGGTAGTTCCAACATATCAAGCCATATAACATGAATAAAATGGTATATAATTTTATAGAATCTAGGCATAGTAAATAACTAGATAACATTTGAATTAGCACTCCTGTATTTTTCATTTTCTTCAGCGGACAGAATGGTGAATACCGACATATGTTTCTATCTTTAAACAGACGTTCTCAATATTTGGTATGATTTGGAACAACCAGTTGGTAAATAGTAAATGAAAATATGACTTCGTGACAGTAGTGATTCTTTAGAACCAGGCATTTATTCAATAATGTAGGCATCATATTACTAATTTTTTTGTTATTCTACGTTTTGTCCATAAAAGCAATATTATCTCGAGCAAATCAGATTGAAATACTTTGACGATCTTGTATTATTATAATCGTATGGATTTCATCGATTGAGGTGATGATAGGTAGGTGATGAGTAGTTCCACTTCATCATTATAACCCTACCAAATTTCATGAGAAAATCATTTTTTAGCTGAGATATGATAGAAAAATATAGAAAAACACAAAATGGCGGATTACAGGTAAACTAAGGGAAAATCAGCGGGCATGGTGAAAACGACGTTGTTCTGTTGAAATATTTGTATCAAATACCGTGGTAGTACTGGTGCATCACTATTTGTTCTTGCTTATTCTACGTTCTGTAGCCCGCGTACCTGTACAATTGAGTGCTTTGACGGAACCCAGCAACGACTTGTCAACTTCAGATGGAAGGGTGTCTGCATCGACCAAGATATTGGGTCCGGCTGTGTCTGGTCGAATACCCAAATCGAACGAGCAGCCAACAAATCCCAGTCATATTTCGTTTGGAAGAACTCTCCTAATCGCTTTCTGTTGAAAAATAAGCATGATTCTTGTTACAACGAATTATATTTATCTAATAGTTACTTCTAG
The DNA here is from genome assembly GCA_017141395.1 of Laodelphax striatellus. Taxonomy (NCBI): domain Eukaryota; kingdom Metazoa; phylum Arthropoda; class Insecta; order Hemiptera; family Delphacidae; genus Laodelphax; species Laodelphax striatellus. The sequence continues at coordinate 40,737,598 of CM029532.1, read as the reverse complement.
TTAGTTCGCTCTATCAATTTCAAAATACCTTTCATTTCATTTCATTTATTTACACACAATTTCCAAATACAATACAATAATACTACATATTAAAAATACAATACAAAATTGAAAAAAGTAGTTGGGTGACCTCATTGGTAATCGTGTTGAGGCACCATTACTATTAGAGCTAATACTAATTACTATTCACGAAAATATTTCTCAATATTTTGTAATATGATATATATAATTTGGCTATAATATATCAATTTGGCTTTATTTTTCGGTTCAAAACTTACATATTACTCTGCTGTAATATTCAAAAATTTTAAGTGTTTCGTTTTTCCGGATGTGAAAAATTGTGACTTTGAAAGATATTGAACAAAACCTAGATTTTGGACTGTTTTCTAAATTTGAAGAGGGACAGTTTTGGGCTTAAACCTGCTAAACCTTTTTTTAGTATTATGTGTACATTACTGAATAAATAATAAATAATAATAATAAATTTGAATCCGCCAATTAAGGTCAGATCACTTCAAAATTAAGTGAATTTTCTTGTTACAAATCCATGAATTTTAATCGAATACTTAAATAATATTATACACAAACAATATGAAGGATAGTCTGGCTCTTTTCACTCCCACTTGTTCCAAGAAATATGCACAACTTGGTTTTCGATGTCCTCAGCCCAAACCTTTCTCTAATGGTTCAGCAATCATTGTGATTTTATTCCTTTTGTTTTGGTGTTTCAGCAAAACATTTCAATGACGACGTTTCAACCACTGTTTCGCAGAATGAAACTACCGGGTCCGCAACTTTGATGTCTGCAACAAATAAAGCTGATAGTTTTAATCTTAGTTGACAGCATCATTAATTAATGGAAATTTTAAAGTCAGATAGTTACTCACTCATTTTTAAAATATGATTGATTGATTGCCTTTATTTAGGGCGGAGTTAGGACTCCTGGTCCTCTCTACCACACAACCCTGATATGGAGTTTCTAAGAGGTATAAATAGATTAGCACTAGGCAGGTACCACTTCTAAAAGAGTATTTACCTGTACAGGAAAGCCCTACGAAAATGTAAATGCTGTTATAAATAGATTAGCTAAATAACAATATCATTCAGTATTTAGTACAAGCAAAAGAAGAAAAAAGAAAGAACCAAAACCAACCTCTAAATTTTACCTAATCAGGTTAATATTTCGTGAGGGTAGCTTGATATACGGTCGTAAAGGTGGAATAACATCTCATTAGTAAGATCAACTTTAACATATAATCTGGTGAAAAACAATACATAGTATATAATTGAATATTCAATTCATACTACGCCATTTGTTTACAGTCATTTCTTACGCAAACCACTCTTTCAATACATATCAGATAATAATTTCTAGATAAATTTACTTCTTAAATTCGATTTGTTTTTAATAAATGAGAACGCAATAAGCAAAAGAAGAAATCGAGCGATAGACGTACCGATTTCGGAGTACATTTTGCGGAGATCGTGCATGACGCGGTCGAGATAGAGCTCATAACCGGTGCCGAGAACCACGTGCTCGCCCGACTCTTCGACGCGCGTGCTTGGCAGCAGGTACGACTTGTTCACCGCTCGCAAGCCATCCAACATCTTCGGCAATTCGCTCTTGGATTCACCGGCTCAACTAAACAATAATACAGGTACCAACATTTCAAGGTTTTCATTTTCGTAAATAATAACACCTTGTTTAAAATGATTAGGGTGTGAACATGTCTAGGGACTGTATGTTGATTGCCGTTTCCTCTTCACAATGTTGTTACAGCCAGCGATAATAATTATGTTGTCAAGCCTTGAAAGTACAAAATCACTGAATGATTTAAACTTTTGAAACAAAAATTTATGGTTTGATTGATTGAGTACCAACAAGTTTTCAATTGTTGTTATTATTGGGAAACATTCTATAAATACAGAAAACCCTTTCTGAGAAACGTTTACTATATATTCAGTAAAAGCTAACGCACTTTATTCCTCCAATCTAGTTAATTAGTATTTAATTTCGATAAATAATAATATTTAACCTCAAACAAGTAATTGGTTTGTATCAATGTACAAACTGTCTACTAAAGAAGCTTATTATCTAGAACGTGTGATAGAAAATTACTGAAAAGCTAACACACTCTTTGAGTTCCAAATATATATTATTATCCCTTTTCAAGTAATATCACCAACACATAATAATCACTTCATGATTATAAAAGGAAAAAAACCAATTATATATACATATTTTTAAAATTGTTTGTGAGGTTAATAATACACTAGTATATAGCCAAGAAGGATTAAAAAATGCAAGGAATATGCTCGTTACATGCTAGGGCTAAAAATAGCTTTGCGCCGATATTGACAGTTCAGCTAATTTTTATAAATCGTATTGTTTCCATTTATAAAAACACCGTTGACAGAAAAAGTGAATGCAGAGAATACAGGGTTTCATTACTTTGATGAATCCTCCTATTTTAGTTTTGGCTTCTAGAATATTTATATTCATTCACGTTTTTCTTATTGAGTCTTAAGAATAATGACTCAAGTCAATGTTCATAACACACATAGCATGATGGTCAGGAAAAGAAAATGTAATAACATTTAAGACTGTGACCGAAAAAGAAACGGTTTCTGACTTACCAACAATTTTCAAATGACAGATTGCGTATTGAATTTAGGCGGCCTGAAAGTAGTATATCTTCATTTTGTGATGAGATCCAGTGATTGTTGAAGTTTTGACTATAGGATTTGGTCAGTTCCTTCAATCAGCACCCAATTTTATTAAGCACTCCTGTTCACTTCGATTTTGTATCTGAAAATAAGATGAGTCGATAAATGAATATTCAAATGACTGTCCTCAAAAAAGTCCATTACTCAATGATAACAATTATTCCAAATTAAACATAGGTTTATATTTTCATAGTACCAATCGTACATTCTAACAAATTGATAGATGTGCTGCAATTAGTATTAATAGCTCAAGTTTAAAATTTTCGCAAGGAATATGACTCGAATTAACTTGAAGAAGTGATAAGTTAATTTCCAATTAAGTAAGCTATACACATATTTTTGTACTGTTTTAGTGAAGGGAAAAAATTCATTCTTTCATTTTATTTCTCTAAAATTCTTTATATTTTCTCCAATGCTGTCTCATTCCATTGATGATAATCAAACATACTGTAATCTATTAGTACTGAATTCAAAGTTACCGTAATCTTCATTTAATGACAGATTGCCTACAATATGCATAAAATGTAGATACAGTTCTGATCCACTAAATCATAGCAATTTCACCAAGAGCTGCAAGCTTATTGAAGAACCTTACAACTTATTCAGATAGGTGAATTTTATTTCTTCAGAGCTGGTTCCCTATTACTCATTTTTTTGCATGGGGATGAATTTGCATAGTACCACATACGTTCAAGCTTATTCGAATGGGTAGTGGGAAGGGATGAGCGATTTTGAAGCTCATAGAATTTTTATGTTTAGAGGTGCTGGTCACCGTTACAGCAGGACTGGTGAGCGAAAATTCTGTCTCTGTATCTAATTTACCTGTATAGTTTCTCCAACGCTCGCCTCTGCTGGGACAGCATTCCCCAGGTGGTGACTAATCACAGCAATAGCTTCAATATTTTTATAAATGTCAATACAGTTATACACGGTACCACTGTTTATTTATATTTTCACCAAGGTTGCGAATAAATAAACTAATAAACTAGGTAGGGTGTTAGGAAAATACAACCAGGACAAAACTATTTGCTTTCACTTTCAGAAATACCAAGATTCAAAATCTCATCTCTTTATCTTATCTTTTTACCGTGGGCCGCATCTATGGGCAGATGGTGGATGGTAGTGATTAGATTAGTGAGTAGAATGTGATACATATCGGCCGCTCTGCCACTACCATCTAATATCTAGGCTACTCTCTATACAATGTCGGATACATTTTATTTCATTCTATTATTCCATTCAATTATTTTATTCAATATTTCGAATTTCACTAAGCATAAATAGCAAATCACACTACGAAAACAAAATATGAAGAGAATTAAATTTGGCGCTAGAACTACTTGGTGGGTATGTAGGTGTTGGATGGCAATTCTCCAGGCTCCATCCATTTATGCTCTACACTATGTTCTATTATTAAATAAATAAATAAATACTTTATTGTCGTAGAACACAATTTCACAAGTGTTAATGACAACGTCAAGATTATAGGTGTTGTATGTTCTATATCTATTCCATCAACATTCAAGTAACCATCCAGGAGTGCAGCATCAGCTCAAGTACAAAGGTAAGAAGACAAACTTTATTTTACACACAGTAAACAGAATGACAGACCGTGCTTCATAGATCCAGAGCCGACCGACGGTGAGAATGCGCGAGTCTTCCTCGTCGGCGAGCGTGTAGTTTTCGCCGAGCACACGCACCTCCTGGCCGGCGCGGGGTGCCGCTCATCACGCGACCGCACACCTGGAAGAACGATGCGGTCATCGGTCGGGTACATCTTTGTGCTGTGCACCATCAGCCGCCCTGTCCAACCACGCACAACGGTGTGAAAACACTCAGATCTAGTCACTAATTATGTCACAAGTGATGCGAAACAATGGTGCACTGGTATATTGTTTCTTCCCTTGGCAATGAAATCGTATGATGTATATTGATTGCTCTTCAAAAATAAAACATTCAACTCAATTCTACAATTCTATTCACTGCCGGCGCACAAGTTAGCTTTTGAGGTGCCATATTGTTATTGATAATAATGATAAGTACATGTTTATTGTTTTATTTCTTACTATTCATTTATTATAAAGCTCTTTATGTTCATGTCATTTGATTTTAGAATTGTACTTTATTGTATGGCAAATAAATTGATTGATTGATACTATATTAGGGCTGCATATTATATAGGCACTTTAACCATAACTCCATGCTTGTGATAATGACAATAATGGAAAAGGTGCTTTGAGACTACAAGTCTTATAAGTTTGAAAAGTTGTAAAAGGAGTCTAGAAAACAGTCCAAAACGGTCCCATTTTCCAATTTAGAAAAACATTTCAATCTAGGTTATGTAGCATATTCAGAAACCCTGAAATTTTTCACTCAAAATTTCAATCTTGCAAAAGATAACCAGAAAGTTCCGAACCAAAAATAGCAAAATCACCAATCATCTAAATTATAATAAAATTCTTATTTCATTTAAAAATTTTCAACCAGAATACAAACATGAAAACTACACATGGAATGAATTACATACTTTGCTCTTGATTTCCTTAAAAGTCTCAATGGCCTTAAAAGCCGTCAGAACACTTTTTTGTTTGAAAAAAGCAGTAATCTTAGCCTTGAACTCAGAATATTCAAAGACTTGCTACAATGCAAAGTGTGACATTATCAAGACAATGAAGAGATGAAGAGGAAAAGAAGACTTACATCTGGGTCGCAATTAATCATGTCTTCAGCTAGCTGAGAATCAGTTATTTAGTATAAATGTGTTCTACCTTGGTTTCTAACGTTATGAACTGAGCGATGGAATGTGGTGGACACACATGTCAACAAATCCTGAAAAACAGTCAGGATAACTTTCTCAGCGACTTTAGGTGCAGTGTTTACGATAACAGGCAGATCTTCGATACCTTCCAGTTAACTTTGTTGGCCAGCGAGTCAGCTTTTTCATCTTGTATACTATCAGTTGTACAAAATTCATTGATCAACCAGCGATTGCCGACTTAACCCATATGCAGTAAAAAAGAATTTATCTTACCAGATTTGTAAGATTAACAATATACTCCCACCTCGCCAGATAACCCAATTCCTACCGAGGTTGAAAGTTTTATCCACTTTTCAGAATGATTTCTATGGGAATTTTAAAGCTAATTTTTGATACATAAAAAGTCCAACAGTTCATATAAACCAGCTAGTCAACACAAGCAACATGGAAAGATACAAGTAGTGTCACTGAAATTTTGAACCAAAAATCTATATCTGAAATTTGGCGCCATTTACCCAGACTGATATCTGGGGAAATATATCGGTCATAGCAGTGATTATTCGTTTGGAGGATTACCAGCTGATTTGGCGATCAATATCACAATACTTAACTCATACAAATGCCTGAATCTCGCAGGATTAATGAGTATGTATTTCTAGAAAGGCCCAGCTCTCTTAAAAGTCTTTAAGACTTCTAGTGTTTGGACGACAGTGTCAAAGCTGCGTAAACAAACTGTATCAGATCGCCAAAATCAGCTGGTTTCATGCCAAATTAAATGAATACTGCTATACATATTATCTCCATGCCCTCAGGAAATTATTGTAAAACGATCTAAAATCTGGGACATTATGCAGGTGCTGCAAAAATGTGTACTGATACAATGTTTAAGGCACTTGAATTTTATCACCGTCTAATGTATTTTGATGAAATAGACTGTGTGGTTTCCATTTCAACTTCCAACTGTTCTTTGTATATTACTTATGTTGAACTTATTATATTTTACTCTATGACATGCAAGACTGCATGTTTTGCCCATTTTTGTAATAAATTTGGCATGCAAACGCAAGAAAAGTACATAACGTTTTTGCAATAATTGAAATAATCCAACTAGTTGGTAGCTCATCATACCGAAAACCTGGGAAAATGCATTTACATTTTGCGAGCCAGCTGTATCCGTATTGAGTATCTTTATGTAGGCTGATATCACTAGGGTATCTCTGAATCCACCAATCACCTTTTCAAGGCTCATGTTGATGGAAAAGCGGATTTCTTTGTATCCTCCTGTCCCAAGAAATTTGACATTCATATGTCCAAAACTCTCTGCCTTTCATTCAGAGGTTAACCCATGTTATTACACTACTGGTATACTTGGTTGCCCAGCATCGTACTCATAGCATAATTTATAGTTGCTAACGCAAATTTGACTTCGAATAAATTAGCTTGTACAGTTGGTGAATTGCATTTTATTATTATTACCCAGAACGCATCGGCGCATTTGCTATCTTAATGAATAAAGTAATAACACCCAAATCTAAAAATCCACCAGTTATCTCGGTACGTATTTGTGAAACCCGTGCGTAGAGTACCCAGAATATGTTGGTTCTACTCGCCACTGATGTCGCTGAGAAAGCGCGAGAGCAGACGAGCGCCCCGCGCTACGGATGCTGGATTCCTGGCCCTCCGTCGTTGAAAGATGCGCAGCACGCCGAGCCCTCGTCGAGTTACAGCAGCGCAGCGTCAGAGTCAGGCTTGCCCGACCACCTGCGCTGAACAGTCCAGGCAGGCAGCGGCCTCCAGGCACAAACTCCACGAAGCTGCGCTGGGCACTGCCGTGCGCCGGCTTCTTGCTGAACCGTCTCCTACGCACACACGCCCAAATTACATTCAACCATTACTATTCCAAATAATCAATTGGTATTTCAATACAAAATTGGTATTGTTAGTAACCAAAAGTATCCATTTAGCAAAAGTATCATTTAGCCCCAAAATTATATAATCCACTTCCTGAAAACATTAAACATAATATATAACTCAATTTAAATAATTCAAATCAATAATTACAAAACTGGTTAATTAGGCAGAAGGAAGACAGAGAATAGAAACAGTAATTTCAAACCACTTTAGCATCAAGGTCATCACATAACTATAGAAATCATACACGCAAGACTTCAATCACTTAACACTTAGTTTATAATTACTATCACTTTAACTCTTATTTGCACACAAAATTCAAATCCTACCTCCAGGACACTGTGGGCTTCTGCCACAGTGTGAGCAGAGTCAATTTCCAGAATTTTCAACCACATGGTGTATTATAGCATTTTGCTTTTGATTTTTTTACTAACAAATCTTTTGTATAATAATAGTAACTTTAAATATTTTGGAATTTGTATTTGTAATAGATATAGGTATTTTGGAAAATGAATCATTTATCTATTTATTTTATTTTATTTATCCAACCCATTCGAAGTACTATTTTTTTGTACAATGAGTTGGTTCCAAGTGTTTGAAATGCACCAGTATAAGGTTTATACTGTATGAACTCACAATAATAATATAATGCTTTATTAATATTATATTATTATAATTATTATTATATTATTTAATATAATTATTTCAGCATCATTTTATGTAGAAAAAGAATACCTCATCAAATAATGAATAGAGAAAACCATTCTTTATGAGGCGCTTTCAACTATATTCTTTAACACAAAATGATGTATACAAATAAGATTCTTCGTTTTCGAGGCAACAATTGTGTAGTTTACGAATACTCACGTTTTGCTGTTGAAATAGATGTCGCCCCACAGCCGGCGAGCAAACTCGTTGATTTGTACATCGGGATAGGTGTTGGCGTACAGGTTGGCGAACGATCGCAGCGTGAAGCAGACCGCGTACTGAGGCGAAGCAAAGCACACATTGCCCAATATCGGAGAAACAAATCTCGACGTTTCTTCATCTGAGTATAAGCTGTGCAAAAACAAAACAACAGTTCTTATGAATACTCGACGAAATAAGAGGGAGCATAAGTGCTTCGTAAATACAATTAATTATTGCGAAGTGAATACAATTAATTATTGATCACCTAATCACAATAACAAATTTTCAATAATACCACGGCATTCGTACATAATTAAACATCTATTATGAATGGAGGAAATGATATTCATCAGATGTTATAAGTACATGTACATGTAGCGTGGGCCATGAATTAAGGGGGACACAAATCAAAATTAGGGTAATAAGAGCCGGGAAGCATGCTACAAAACGGACTTTTATAAATATTAGTCTACTCAATAAAATGCTCAGAAATCATTTTGTGTAGACCTAAAAAGAGACAATTGAGTACCACCAGATATTTTTTTATTTAGCAGATCTCAGCATTTTTTTCCTACAAGGTGTTGAGGGGCACGTGCCCTCCTGTGTCCCTCCGGCGCGATGCCTACGCATGTACATAAACTTATTCTTAGTGTGTCTGACTGTTTTAATGGCAAAGATCCATGTTCACATCAGAATCTATATTGATATGATTAGTAATAAGAGTCAATAAGAAGTGTGACAAGGACTTGCAAATATGATTTGAAATCAAATTCAGAAAATTCACCAATATTTATTATTAAGTAATAAATTCATTTTCAAGAATTGAAATAAAACTGTTGGAGAAGAATTGGATGGATTCAAGACATCAGCTGAATCTCATGTCGAAGCGATTCTCTTTTGATGTGATTGACTCACCGCAACCCTAGAATCGAGACATACAATAAATTCATACAGGAAGTAGATGTCAAATAATTAATATTTTTATAGTATTATATGTGTAGCTAAACGTCTTCAAACTAGCAGACAAATTTCTTATTAGAGTTCTATGAGGGTTCATGATGTCTCTAAGTTCCACTATTGGAATCTTAATACAAAAACTATAAATAATAAAATATGATTCTTGCCGAGTCAAGAAGAAACATTAAGACCATATTTGTTTGAAATGCACGAATTCGAGGGTTTGATCGATTGACTGAGTCATTAGCAATTTAATATTTTCTTTTGAGAAATTACTTTAATCAACTTTACCTTGAAAAGTCCGTTAATCCCATCATCGATAATGTTAACAGCGGAATTTTACTGTAATCAAGCATCTTGTGGAGGCAGCTTCAATTCCAGCATTAGCCTATTTACAATTTTATTCACACACATCGGTTTGCACTCGGCTAGTTTTTCCTAAAAAGAGGAAGAAAAAAGTGATTGAGTGGATTCAGCAGGGCTACCGTACTGCATAAATAGAGCTAACATTACGTTTATAAGTCTTTGAATACTGAATTATAATTAGATTGGACCACAGGGTCTAAGGTAGAAAATGTTCTTCAGGTTACATGACATAGTTCAGTGTACCAACATAAAACAGTTGAAAACAAAATATGAAAGTTGTGTGGCTGTATTGACACTGAACAGAGAAAATGGTAACGAAAAAACAGTGAAAATTCAGGGTTCTTGGATGCTAGGAGCAGATTTTAGAAAATGGTTTTCCCAACTTTGAATCAGTTCTTAAAATGATTAGTTTCAATTGTTTCCTTGATTCCGTCATATTTGGTAGATAATACTGAACTAAAAAAATGTGTGGCCAAGGTGTGGAACGCGATGGTGTACCCATTATTTGTTCTAGAATATTTGACTAACACTTTATAGTTACATTGACAACTACCAATTTCTTCAACCCAGTATTAAAACGGTTAGAAGAATAACGTCACCTGAATCCGCGTGTTTGATGTAGCTGCTCAGTGTTGAGCAGCGTGAGCACCTAACCTCAGCAGCATCTATTCAAAGAATATGACCACCCGACGGCATTACGTGAACCGTTGCAGCCGTCACCTCATCTGGAGAGGCGCACGTGTCCTGTGGACAGCGATGAGATTCAAATGAATTCCAAAGCGATGCAAACTAACAAATCCACAAATTTATAGTATTCGATTTATTATGCATAAAAAAGAATAGAATGACTGGTTTAATTTAACCTGGGAGGGCGAAGTTCATTTGGAGGCAGTAGTCGGCCCTCTCATGCACTTCTAACCCTCAGTTTAGCGATAGATAAACGTGCACTACTTCCAAATTTGAGGAGAGATGGGTTGCTTACGATAGGAAAAATAATAGTCTCTAGATCTAGAATCATAATGGTTCAAAATTTGCATACCGCACTGCCAGAGGAAAACACTGAAAACAAAATAATTGGTAAGATGTATTTATAGACTAATTTCTCCAAATATCCATTTCATTGAAACAACTTGTTGAAAATAAAGCTATTATTATATTTTATCTTTCTACTTTCAGAAAATATTAAAAGCTAATAGGAACAGAGCACATGCTAGTGTTAATGTAGAATAGAGGTAGTTTCAAAACAAAATATAGTTGAGGATGAGATTTGAAAGAAGAAATTGAGTAACCTCACGGATACTCTCAGGAATGGCATGGGTGTCATATCTCGCCTTATTTTACTTGCATCGGACATCCATCTCAGAGGAGTTAAAATTCTTCACCGTTTGCCATTTCTAAACCGGCTGATTACTTAGCAAACGATCTCACTGAGTGACCACCTCTTATAACTATACTGCACATAGTGAATTTCCTTACCTTGTAAATCTTTAATTTATGTTTCCTGTATTTTTATTTAATCGGTCATATATACGTTAGTATAAATTCTTCATATGACTACATTGTGACTGGTGCCTAAATCTTCGTAGCGATATTTATTGCGCAATAAAAGTTATATTATTATCTTAATTTCAAAATCAAAATTGAAATACGGCTTAACCCGTCCAAATATTTTGATTTTCGCAAAACAAAATACAAAAATAGCTAGTAGTTACTGGGAGTATCGAAGATGTCTGAAGAGATGCGACTTCCCTTTCACGTCAGCTGAGTAGGAGGCAGAGGGCGTGGCCTTGATGCTGACGCCAGGCGCTCCCGTCTGGTGAACAGCATGTCGGTGTAGCGCAGGATTCTTCTCTTCGCCTTCGCGTCAGATGAGTCCGGGATGCGTGCGGCCGCGAATTGCAGACAGTCGATCAGCGTTAAATTGGGTTCACAGATGCAATTGTCCGACCAGTTCCACGCTGCGAACCAGGTCCGGTGTGTCCATCATGTCCAAGGGAGGGGTACTCGACTGAGTAGGTGGTGTGAGGGTAAAGCGCTTGCTCCGCGACCTGGAAGCGCGTCTTGACTGGCGCCATCACCAGCGGTAATTAGTCAGCGGCCGTGCGCGTCCTCCTGGCACGATCGTCTCCACATCGGGCCCGAACACCTCAGGGTGGCGGCTGGGTAAGAAGCGCTTGTCCTCCGTGCAACACCACCGCAGTAGCCAGCCCCCGCCTCCGGCCGCCGCCAGTTCCTCTGTCCATGCTGTCCATCACCATGCTGCCGTCTCCGCTGTCGTCCTGACAACAAGCGTGAATTAATTCGGATTATTGCATCGTAAGTGGTTGAATGGCTGATAGCTATTCAATCTTTTGATTCGCAATTGTATAGTGGCCTAGCAGGACTTTTTCAATTTGGCGGATCTGTCAAATGTTTGGCAACGTGGAAACAGATAGGAATAAATGTTTGGCTTGGACATGCACACACACACTTGCCAGTCCCCACTGACCCCTGCTTATGATTTAGTATAGACTGAGTTATTAAGCACAGGTAATTACAAACACGGATCTTGAGATCGTCTACTCTCCCATAGAAAATAACAGGTCCAAATGCACACCAGCGTTGCCGCTCTGGTGCATTGGAAAACTGGCCAGCCTGTGGCGCAGAGTGGAGAACCGCAGCGATCCATATGTTGCCAGTTTGCTCATTACGGCTGCTGGTTCTGGTGTAACACCCGAAGTTTACAATCTTATAAGAACTGCGTCAGCTGTTTGCATTTCTTAAGTGGATCTCTCGGCCTCTCTTGGAGTGGAGCTTAGTCCTCCCACCTAATCTTTATATATATGAAACGAGTTTCGTGCCTGACTTTGGAGTTCGTGGAGAAGTTTGAGTGGACCGATTTTGATGCGGTTTGCGCCAAAAGAAAGAGAAAGAATCGAAGTTTTGCAGGCTCTATTTGTTCTTAAAAACAATCACTTTAAATGCGAGAAATTTGATGGAAACTTGAAATAGTTACCTGTGGCACTATCTGTAGGCATTAAAATGTACTAAACTTTAATTACTGTAGTTTGTAAAATCCCCCATAGATATAGCTTAGAAGCTGAAAGTAGTACATGACCAGTAATCAGTTGGATTTCATTGGTATGACTGAGCTGCTGATAATCAAAAAAGCAACTATTTAAAACTAAGAATTTTAGAAAATTCAAGTGAGCGGCGCTTTGCGCTGCACGGTGTGGCCTCGTACAATAATGATTTTCATTTTGACAGTTGTGGTTTATAAGTGACGCATTGATTGATTGTTAAGTTACAAAGCTAGGTACTGTATATTTGATAATTGCTATGATTTAATACCCTTAAGAAAATCTTTAGAGATATATGACTGTAAGCCTATACAATGAATACGATTAACAATATTAATTATTCAATTCATATTACTTAAATAATCATTAAATTCACCATTGAGATGCCTAGTCTTTGTAAGGAGCTTCAATTATGATAGATTTCTGTTGAATCATCGGGTACCAGAATCTTTGATTACCGTATTATTCACTTGAGCCCAGGATCATACAATCATGACATTTTTTAATATAGGCCTAGGTATTGATTCTACTTACGTCATAATCCTGCATATCATGATCACGCTCTTGAACATCCTCTTCTTCTTCCTCATCAGATTCCAATTCCGGGCCTATATAGTTACCAAACTCATCATACAGATCAGCATCCATTCTGAAAAATAATCATGAGATATAAGTTACCCGATTGACAATTTCTGACAATATACAATGAATTTCTTATTTCTTCAAAAAATTTAAGTCTTTTAAGATGCACGAAGAACCAACCCCAACGTACATCACACAGCGGTAATATAATATAACCGGCGTGCTAGAGTTAATAACCAACTTCCATTTATAATTAGTTGATAAAATAACTTATTAATTGGTTACCATTATCATGATAGTTATGAGAAGAAAAGTTAAACGAGTTAAATTAAAATCAGTACTTCATACAATAGGAAAAGTGAAATTTCATTGTCAGTTTATTTACTCAAGAAATCGTTATACCAAATAGAGGTTATGTGAGTAAGAAAATGAACAAACAAACCTTTGGAACAATAGTTTTCCTATAGTGCTATCTGTTTCTGATAAAAATAAATATTGATAAATATAAATAAGTTACAGTAAAATATTAGAAATTCTCAAACATCAGGAACATTTTACAAAAATCAAAGAAAAGCATCCTAACCTAAAAAATTAAAGAATAAATATTTTCCACTTACTTTCAAGCTAAGTTTGATGAAAATTTATATCAGCATATAAATTTTAGAAACCTGATACTTTGCTATCAAAATTCGAATACGTTAATGGGTTTTCCAAAACGTTGCTAATCGTTCAAAAACGACAAACAAATAATCAAACAACACACAACAACGAGGACGAAATCTCGAATCGAATCAACTTTGAACGAACACCGGGAGAACGGGAACACTTGACATTCTACAGCGACGACTCCTACTCTCCTACAGACTAGAGTACCAAATATTGTCGCTAGGTAGCGCTAGTCGTGTCGTTGAGTGCACGTAGGTGGTGGGGATATAATTGACCCCAGCGCTTACGCGGAATTTTTTCCTGTAAATTTCTCAGAACCCTGTAAATTTAACATGAGAAAGGATAGGAAATAAGCATTTACAACGCATTTTAAAGTATTGTTGTATTCCTAATCGTATAAATACCGTTCATAATAGTAATTGTGTCTTATATTCCTTCCATATTTCCAAACTTAAATTGATTGAGCAAAGAAATCGGATCTCAGTTATGAATAATTTATTAATCGAGTGAAAAATCCAGTTGAAAAGCATGATTGATTTGAAGTCTCGCGCCCATAATGCGTTTTGGAATAATAACCAATGGAAATGTACTGAGCTGTAAATTAGCTACATCCCTACATCATCTGCTCTATCAGCTTGAAACATAATCCTATTATACCGGATGTTTGAAAAAGAACTCCCTAGTTTTAATGTGTCATAGAATCTGTAATAAGTGATATACACAATTCTAGTTTGTGGTGTTTGATTCAGCAACTCTCAAAGTTTTGTCCCCCTGCAGTTGCCAGACCAGCTTGACCTTGAGACGGCGCCAGGGAACAGTTCCCTACGTTGTGTTCGGGCGTGCAGTGCGGTGCAATGTCTAATCCGAAACAAAAATCGCAGTGTGTTATTTGGTTAGTGCAAACTGAGTCTGTTATAACAGTCCAATGTTTTTCCCCAAATGGAAGATATTGAGGAGGAAAAAGGGCTTGTGTTTTTCCAACAAGATGGCGCCCCTCCTCATTACAGTAACCATGTGCGCGCGGCTCTAGACAATCGCTTTCCGGGAAGGTGGATAGGGAGAGGTGGCCCAATTGCTTACCACGAATCCCGGACTTAACCCCTCTGGACTTTTTCTTTGGGGGACACATAAAAATGTTGTGTACAGTGAAAAATCCGAAACGTAAACCATTTACGGGAATGAAGGGTCACGGCTGTCGGGACAGTTACACCTGAGAGATTGCGGAATACATAGCTAGCTTCTGAATATCGCCTCGACGTGTGGAGGGCAACAAATGGATCCTATGTTGAAATTTACTGATGTTAAACAAAACTTGAAGTTTGTCTCTTTCACTGTATGTACTTGTTGATATAGTTTTTCATTAATTTACACATTAAATTTATACCTAAAACTAGGGAGTTCTTTTTCAAACACCCTGTATTAAGCGAGCAATTTCTGTATGTTTATATTTATGTATGTATTTATGTATGTATAGCAGGAGCCAATTAACTTGTCATAAATCAGCTGATCCAGTAATAATTAAACAGTGATTTCGACACAATAATCAAAAGGCTTGAAAGTCTAAAGAACCTTTAAAGTCTTTAAAAGACCTTTTTAAAGAAGACCTTTCAAAGAATAACTTTTTAAAAGACCTTTTCAATAATCTGCGAGATTCAGCATTTGTAGGTTAAGTATTGTGATATTGCTCTTTGAAACAGCTGATTTCTGACAAGTTGAATTGGATTCTGCTATATTTATTTATGTATGTCCAACGGATCTCGAAAACGGCTCTAACGATTTTGACGAAATTTGGAATATAGGAGGTTTGTGATACAAAAATTAGTTTGCGCCGGGTCTCATCCCTGGGATAACTCGCTGAAGGACCTTAAAAAGGAAAAACCGATCCTTTAGGAATCAGCTGACAGCAGAAACAAATTTCCGTCGGCTGTAAATGATAAGAAAAAGTGAGAGCGGTGATTGTGGGAGTGAGACAAGATTATAGCAGAATCCAATTCAACTTGTCAGAAAACATATGATCGACGAGCATATGATCACAATACTTAACCTACAAATGCTGAATCTCGCAGATTATTGAAAAGGTCTTTTAGAAAGTTATTCTTTGAAAGGTCTTCTTTAAAAAGGTATTTTGAAGACTTTGAAGGTCTTCAAGACTTTGTTTTGATTATTGTGTCGAAATTACCGTTTAATTATTACCAAATAGTTGATTTTCGACAAGTTACTTGCATCCTGCCATATTTCAGCTGCTGAGACAAATGCATTTCAATCACATGATCACCTGTGAAATATAGCAGGAGCCAATTAACTTGTCATAAATCAGCTGATCCAGTAACAATTAAACAGTGATTTCGACACAATAATCAAAAGGCTTGAAAGTTCAAAGAACTCTTAAAGTCTTTAAAAGACCTTTAAAGAAGACCTTTCAAAGAATAACTTTTAAAAGACCTTTCAATAATCTGCGATTCAGCATTTGTAGGTTAAGTATTGTGATATTGCTCTTTGAAACAGCTGATTTCTGACAAGTTGAATTGGATTCTGCTATACACAACTACACTAACTTTTTTGGTAAAACCAGCGGTTCCATTACTAGAATTGAGAAAAATATCGAAACACATAAGCTGCTCCTATTCCCCTTTTTATTTCTGATATTCATTTATCTATAGAAAATTAAAAGAAATTTTGAAAATATTCCATATATTGTACTGTATTGTTATTTTCAAATTTGAGGCATGAAGTTAGCCATGTGATCTGTTTTTATTTATTTGAGAAAAATCGTCAAGAGTTCATCAAAACAGCTGAGCTAAAAATTGTTGTAGCAGGAATATTTTAAATTGTCAGAAAACAGCTGATTGATACGCTCGTTTAGTGACGTTAAATCAGCCGTTTTCTGACAAGTTAAAATGATCCTACTATATCAACCCATATTATTATTTTATGAAGTAAAAATTTTATGAAGTGCGATTTTCAAATGATATGCATTAAACCTCGATTATTCATAATATTTCGAAAGCTGAGATTGATTTTTATAGTGCAATGATGATTCAGTGCATAAGACTGATGGCTGTACTAAAATTGTTTAATTTCATTCCTTTTTTTTCCTTTAAAATTTCCATACCTGTGCCAAAGTTTGTAGATTTTACCTCTGAGCAGAGCTCGGTAATTTGATATTAATATAATATTCAAATTTGATTTGAAAACTTGAATTAAAGATTAGGCCTATAATGATGTTTGAAAACATGCGATATGTTCATTTTATAATTCTAAATATAATTCCACAATCAATAAGTAGGGAAAATAGCGACAGGGAATTCTATTTCAATTATAAACTGATTACCAGGAATTCTTCTTATCAACTTTGGCATCCTCTTGAACATTAATATACTGTTTTAAAAATCATGTCTTGCAAATGTGGGACAACTGTGAACCAAACCAAAGTTATAAGGGGCGACTTTAGCACGGGCGAAAGTTGGCATGTTTTTGTTTATGTGTTCTATAAAATTACACAAATAAAATACAAATCAATACTTATCAATTTGAGACTTTAGTATGATTTTGACAACATTTAGGGCCGGTTCATGAGCTCGGGATTTAGCCAAATCCTAGACTAAATAGGATGCTAGTAGCATCGACAAACGTTAGCCTTGAAACTATGTACGGCCTCTATGCCCCAACCCCTAACCTTTCGAGACAAACGTTTGTCGATGCGATAGCCACCGTTTTAGTTTAGGACTTACTTAATCGAGCTCATGAACCGGCCTCTTAGAGCAATAAACCGATGCTGAGCTCTGTGCCTCCGAAGATTGAAGCGGGGAGACGAAGAGTGCACTTGGTTTTCGATGACGTATCGCATTCCTCCGAGGGACACAGAGCTCAGCATCGTACAGTACTTCGTCTGCTCAATCAGCTTGAAACAGAACCTTCAAAGTTGATTTTAAACTTGAATTAAAGATTATAATAATGTTTAAGAACATGCGATTTATGTTCATTTTATCACTCTAAATATAATTCCACAATCAATAAGTAGGGAAAATAGCGACAGGGAATTCTATTTCAATTAACATAGACTGATTTTAACGTACTTTCAAGCCTATCCTTTACATGTTAGATTTACAGGAAAGACGCATACGATTATCCGCCAGAGTGCAACACTGTAGATGCTGACAGGAAATTGTAAAGTATCCTAATTTGGCATTATGATTGTTATTGTAAACAAAGTTTCAACTTATCTCTGCAATAATCTGTACAATACAGTTACCTATAAATTGTATGAGTTCCATACACTTTAAAGACAAAGTATTATTTAATTTTTCTAGTATTAAGTAAGTAGTATTAAGATCACAAAATTCCATTCTCATATACGCTGATAAAAGGAAGAATTGCAGGAATAACTTCATGGCTAGTTTAATAAATTCTGTAAATTTTGGATATCATACAACTTTTTCAACTTTGTCACCTATTGCGACATACAGTTGAATTTTCCTCAAAGTTTGGTGAATAAATAAAGTAAGAAAAATACAAACTTGCGTTCGTGTTCACGTTCGTCAATGAACAACTTCAACACCTCACTGCCGGTGCTTGGAAAGTTCTAATAAAGGTTGTTATTTTCTTCTCGGTTCCTACTCAGCCAGTGTTTTTGTTGAGACAAATTGATTATTGGCAGCGTTGCACGATGCCATCCCATTCAGAATTTATATTGACTTGGGCTTCAGGATCTAAACTTTCAATTAATTATTTGTAGTAATTTTGTTAGTGTTGTGGAACTCCATCATGATAAATATTCTAGGTCCAGTACTGCAGCAATAGAGTAGTGGAATTAATTGACATCAAATAGTGTTTTTTCTAAATCTATTCTTGTCACCTGTGGGAATATTTCAATAGGATTCGGATTTCATACTATTGACGATAAAACAGAAATACCAAATAATATCAGTCTATCCCACTTCATGCAAGGTGGATCCTACTTTTTATTACAATTTTACTGGGCTAAACAAGCAACCAATCATGATTCCTTCTAGAAATGTAAGGATAAAAATTCTTCCGATTTGGTGACAGACTGGAGGTTGAATGGATTCATATTGAATTGATCTCAATAATAATTATAATCTCTCTGGAAATAGTTTGGCTTCCCCTGTTTGGTTAATCTATAGTAATCTATAACAAAACGAAATTTAAATGATGCACGTAATATGTATTCAATCAGCTATTGGACTGTATAAAACAAAATGGAGATTAAGTAAAGCATTTTCCTATTCTATTCTAGTGGAGTAGAATATCGTCGAGATATTTATTATTCAATAGATATCTGAAGAAGGAAGCCTATTGTACTGCTTGGACGCAATATTATGAAAATATTATTGGCTGTAATAGCTTACAGGCCATCCAGATATAATTTATTAGTCAGCTACTTTGGCTGCGGATATTATTTTATTACCTTTTACTATATTACTGACATTATTGTTTTCCTCGGACATTTTGCTTTCCTGCAGAATCTATATCTATACAATGCAATGAGGAAGAATATTCTATTATTTTCTGTTTCATTATCTGATCGCGATGATTAGGGCAAGAGTGGCAATATAATTATCCATGGAGAAGGATAAAGTTTCTAATTTTCTTTTCACTTTCTTCAACTAATGCCTGAACTCCTTCAGTTATTTCGTCCTCAGTTTTTGTTGAATTCAAACACCGAGTTACCGGTTTCTTCTATTGTTGGTGCCACATACTATTCCTGAAAATCTCGTGTAGTCGATGAATGGAAGTGATGAATGATAATGATGAAAATGCTGTATGCTGTATTGGATTGAGAATAGATATTATGTCGAATCCAAGATTGTCGGAATGGCAATATTGAGCGCTTCAACGCAACCAACTACTGAAGCACTGAAGAAGAGATAATCCATTCATATTTGGTTGTTCTATGACTGAAGTTACAGTAGTATAGAAGTTGTCACATCTAGTCTAGAAGTTATCCGCAGATTATTCAAAGTTCTATTGAACTCAAAGTCTAAACAATCATTTCTCTCATGTAAAGAAAATTTCTATTACTTCAACACAGAATTCGTGTACAGTTTTAAAATTATTATTAAAGTTCCAATACAAAGCGGAAAATTGAGTTTCAAATTTTCAATCCTTCTTAAAAGATTCTGTGATTGTCACCTTTTTACCATCATTACCAGTGTTTACTCCTATGTTGAATATTCTAAACAATTTATTGTCTAAAGAGAAATAACGTACATTGATTTATATTTTGAAATTCATAAAATAAATTATGGCAAGTAACCAAAAAGTCGAGAAATCATTTATCATCATTCAATGAAAAAAAATAAGAGGAAACTGATTATGAATAAAAAAAGAGGATAATAGATGGCACGTAAGAAAGACGAGAAATCATTTACACGAATAAAGAGGAAAGAAGAAAATAAGAAGGAACAGATTATGAATAAAAGAGAAGATCCACAGATCCTCGGAAACCCCTATTTCGCTTCAGATACATTTTCGAAGAATCCACCTGTTTCTAAGAGGGCAGGTCGCATCTCATCCGGGGAGAAAAGCTAATCAAGTCTGCCAGAGGAAAATTACTGAGCAAAAGATTAGATACTGACAAAGAATTTAGCGTGCAGTACAACAGTAGGTGATTAATGAACGGGATTGGAAGTGACCGAGTAGGGAGTGGATGGCTTATAACAAATGGCATGTGTGGAGCAAGGTTGCAAAGCCGGAGCCACGACAGGGAAGGTGAACAAGAAGCGTGCAAGAGAAGAAGAGGAGGAGGAGGAAGCAAGAAAGGAGTTGCGACGGACGGATGGACACAGTAGTGTAGTCAAGGATGATGGCACGACAACATCCAGAGGGTGAGAGGGCGGATGAGCTGGGGGTGAGGTCTGAGTGTGCGCGTGCCTAGTTCGCCTCGCCGCCCGGGGTCCGCTGTGGCTGCTGGCTGTGTGCGGTGGCCTCACTCAGTGCTCTGCTCCGCTCCGCACCGCGACACGCTCTTCCTCCTGACTTGAACCGCCGTCAACGCGCCCGACCGGAGCAGACCACCCTCTGTTGTGTGCTTCTGCTTCGCTCTGCTCTGCTCTGGCTGTTGCTCTGCTCTGCTCTGCTGCTGAACCTGTTGATCAGCGGCGGCTCGCTTGTTGCGTCCTTCGAAGCTGACGACGTCCACTTCCACTCTACGACAACGACGGGGTCGATAAGTGGTCGACGGCCCTTCTCCTAAAGGTATATTACTCGGAAATTGATTTAGTTTGTTGTTAATTAATGGTTAGATTCATTGTAGAGACAGACATAAGTTTATTCTAGTAAAAGAATGGTAGAAGAGTAGGAATCTCTCTATTTTCAAACATTGATGTTTGTTGCTAATTAATGATTTTATACATTACAGAGATAGGGATAAGAGTTCATTACAGATTCTAGTATAAGGCTTGCCATGCCATAGTAGAATAGTAGGAAGCACTATTTCAACATAGTTTAGTTATTGTGTTATATAATAAGAGTTTGTTGCCAATTGATCTGATGATTGATGACTTCACTTTTAAACATTCATAAAGTTTGTTGCTAGTTAATAATATTCATTGTAGTGTATGACTAGTGCAAGAGTTGGAATCACTCTATTTTTTAACATAAATTGGATGATTGATGGTATCACTTCACTTTACAACATTAATGTCATTTGTTGCTAATTAATGATTAGAATCATTGCAGAGACAGAGTTAAGATTGATTCTAGTTCACGGCTTGCCATAGTAGTAGAGTAGGTCAATTTCCACATGAAAAATACAACGTTCTTAACATTTTCTACTACCATTAGCATGACATGTATAGACTTACCACTAACGTGTAAGTACACTAGATTTATGTGTACACTAAATCACTTGAAATTTGTATTTTTTATAGTTGAAAAGAATAAATAATAATACTAATTTGTTTATTAGAGGAAATACAGACAAATACAATAAAATATTCTCTATCTAGTACATGGCTTGCCGTAGTAGTGGAGTAGGTCAATTTCCACATAAAACATACAACATTCTTAACATTTTCTCATGCCATTAACATGTATGAATCAATGTGAATTCATGTATGTTTCAGTTGAAATAAATGGATAATTTATTTGGTTGGTTATTCTAAAGCAGTATTGAATGATCTTATTATCATTCTACTATTTCCCTAAATATACCTAAAAGGATAAACCTGAAGGATACCTAAAAGGTATATTTACAATGCCTATATACTATATTTATCTATTTACTATGTACTTTTAAACGTTGATTATGTTCGTTTAACATTATCTTAATAAACAGGAAAGTCATGAATAAGTTTATTTTTAAAAATTATTATGGGGTTGATAGTGGTTGATAAACTTCCAATAGGAAGACCTTACAGGTCCACTATGTTTCTTACATTAAGGATCAACACCTTAATGAGAAAAGACCCAATCGATAAAGACAATAAAGAACCCGCATAAACATGTCGAAGACCCAATATCGTAGATTTGTTTATTGTCATTTCTGGATTACTATGCAACAAGTTCAACATGAAAACACTACGCTACTTTGACATGATATCCACCTGTTCCTGAACTTTGAGTCACAATTATATTTCCAACTACTTCCAGCAAGCAGCGACCTGGATCAGACAGTAAGAATGACATAACAAGCAGTTGAGGTGCAATTACATTTCTTGAAAGAAACACAAAAGTGTGATCAGATACATAAGAATGTTTCGACATGATAATACGGAATAATGATGGTGAATATAAACTGGTACGCAATAATAATTGATGCAGTTAATCATGAATAAGACACGCAGTAGGACCGCTTTTTGGTATTTCCTATTCCTAAACAAATCATTTCCAATAATTTTATTTCCTTTATCTTCATCGAAAAACCATTTCCAATGTTAAAAACACAGCCTACTCAAAGTTTTTATTCCGAGTAGCATACAATTTTTGATCGAATCAAAGTAATTCATATCAGGATGAAACTAGATATTTATCGAAGAGTCGTTTGAATTTTCAAGAATAGCTCGAATAATTCCTAGAAACCACTTGTTCGAAGAATCTGAGTTAGTATTTTTATAACAAAATCCATCAATCTTTGAGCTCTTCGATACAATTCCATTCACTCACAGAGTTCATAAATTGAGGCAAATAAAGAAGTGTATAGTCCAAATTGTTTACTCACAACGTCTGTATCACATTATGATTAAAATGTTGGCTGCATAATATTCAGCAAGCAGAAAGATTCGTGTGAACGGAGATTGATCGATTAATTCGAGCTGTTCAATCTATATTGTAATCATTCTTTGGCGGGAGTCGATCCATCAACTTCTTCCTGTCAGTTGACAACAGAGTGAATTTTAATGCGTTCATT
Organism: Laodelphax striatellus; assembly: GCA_017141395.1. NCBI lineage: Eukaryota > Metazoa > Arthropoda > Insecta > Hemiptera > Delphacidae > Laodelphax > Laodelphax striatellus. The sequence goes on along the minus strand of CM029532.1, from coordinate 40,714,293 downwards.
GTTTGACTGCTTTCCAACATTTTGAGTATGATTAGGTACAAGTGAAGCCTCTTATCGACATTCAGTAAGTTATCCATGCATGTCACACGTTTTGAAATTTCTAAACTGCCGCAAGCTTCATACATTTGTTTATTGAGTGCATATTCAATGAGCCATCTTGTTTCGTTATTTTGCTTCTCATCAAACTTGCATCATTTCAGCTCGAAACCAGATTTTACTTGTAGACTAGTGTGATATTATAAATGTTTTTGTTCTTAATACAATATTCTCAGTGAACAAAACTCTACTGAGATGAAGATGTTCTCATTCTTACATGAATATATTTTTGATCTCTGTTTGAAGCTTGCAGCAAATTGAATTGTTTTCATCAGAGAAATTGTTCGGGGAAAAATTTATAAAATGATCTTCGAGATTGCTTTTTGGGAAATACGCTTTCTTTAGAATAGATTTCTGCCTCGATCCTAATAACACTTCGCTGTAACACTTCGGGTGTTACTTCTTATGCAGGAAAAGTTTCCCAGAAAACTTATTCATGTTTCAAGAATCTTTAAAAGGCTCTTAGAAGGGCTGAAAAGCTTGAGCCGCTCGTTCATTTTTCATGGGCAATATATTTTCCGATGCGATTTCCCGATCGCCACGCAATAAAGGGTGTCTTATTTCTCTCTCTCATCGTGCCTTTGAGCTGCTAGCGGTAGCCTCGGGTTGAGATATCGCCATTTTCCTCAAAAAGCGAACCAACCGATCAGAATGCAAACAACGTTCCCGACACTCGCCAATGGCTTTGGCTCTCGTCCAGTTGTGCAAATTTCAGAAACATCTCACCACTAATAACAAATAACAGACAACAAACATTCTATTCAGACATTTATACATTACACAACCACAATAATATTATTTGACACATTTGTAATGGAAGAGTCTTTAGTGACTCTTGTCTTCCTCACCGTTCAAGACGTTAGTTTTATGTTCTTATATATCTTTACATGATCTCATAAAGGGTGAATGGAACATAAGTACAGAAAATTATTGTTATTTCCTTGTTTGACCAGAACTAATACGAGTAGAATTCCATCAGATTGTTGAAAAGAGGGTTATAATTCATTAAAGAGTATTCTAGGTACATTAAAAACTTCGCATAATGAAAACGTCCTCATTACTTATATTTGGAATAATGCATTATTATCACTAGGAAACTTGAACAAATGTAAACTAGGCTGTGTTTGTTGATCAAATTTACTCTTTCATATTGCAGTTCAAAACGTTTGAATAAAACTACAAGCATAAAATTGTAAATTTAACCATTTGTACCTAGAGTCCGATACCATAAAAGAATACAGAACACAAAATTGCCATATGAAAATGTGGAAATATTGAGCTGTAATATTAGGCTTATAACATTAGGAAACGTTTACCTAAATTACATCTTTTATTGATACTCAAGCCGCCGAAACGATGTCATCATTCTAATACAAGTCTTGTAGATACCAGCAACATCGTTCAGCATGAGAATCCAATACTCTAGGCTGTCTTGACGTAAAACATTTATTGCTTAGGACACATATAACTTGAAAAAAATGAGGTAATAATTGGTTGTATTATGAGGCTAAGAATCATCGCCAGGTTGTATTAATCGTTGTATTAGTCTCCATTATGGAATTCATATTTGTCAGGAAAATGTTTGACCTTTTTGAAGATGCTTCCAGATAAAGTGCAACATAAATGCATAGATTTAAATGGATAAAGATTCGCATCTATTTTTCTTGTTCAATTATTCTAACTACAGCCTATAAGGTCTAAAAAATGTAATTCATGTGATCTATAGCTTTACAGCTTTCATTCATCTCTTTATTTGTTAGACCATGATTATCATTCTTCACCCTATTTTTTCATTAGTAGCCTACATTAATAAATGAATAACGTTCTATTATTCAAGATATTAGTATCAAGTTCCACACTTGCATTCAAGTTCCAGTACAACGATAGGATTTAGGCTAGGCGTACACCGGTTAGTCAAGACAAGACAAGATGAGATTAGTCACGTTTAGTCACAGTACTTCACATAGTTACTTATGAAGCAACACACACCGATTAGTTATTGCATCGGTGTATGCAGCTTCATAAGCAAGTATGTGAATTACTGTGACTAAACGTGACTAATTTCGTCTTGTCTTGTCTTGTCTTGACTAACTGGTGTACGCCTAACCTTAGAGAAAAATTATTTTCATATTATGTGTATCATCGCAAGGAAAATAAGAGATAAACCTTCAGGAACTTATTTGATTGTTTCTGCATTAGCTTGTCCACGGGTTAAATTTGTTAAATTTGATTCTAGGTAGTGGTATCATAATGACTCGAAAAAACGATCAGTCACTCATACGTCAAGTTAGCGAATTTGTTATTTGGTCCCGAGAGCATTTATAGAGACGCAAAAAATTATTATGAACTGTGCGTAATTGGGGCGACGAGGGTCTTTCCCACGTCGAAGTTTGTTAGATTGGAAAACTTGCTGATGAAAAATGTCCTGACTCTTTCTGCTCTTTTTCCGTGACAAAGTTTCCTGCTCAAATGCCATGACAGGTGTTACAAATAAGTGCACCAAGCTATTTGCTCTCAAGTTCAAATTCAACATGAAAAGGTTACGAAAACGGACTGGAGAGTCTCTTTCATGACAGTCTTTTCATCTTTAGCAACTGTGGAAATTAACTGGAAAAACTTTAAAAGCGTGAAATAACTGTAGAATATGGCAATAAATGTAATATATGTTTACTATTACTCTCAATAACTAACAAATTATAAGATATATTCGACACAATGAATTGTTCCAGAAATTAACTGCTAATTTATCTGTCATTGATACAATGATAGATAATAGTTCGAAATTATGATAAGTTTAAAAAGAATGTTGTCGTTATTATTATTATTAGCATTTGGCTTTGATCGGCAGAGAGACCAGTGGAGAGACGAGTCTTTCTCGCCGTATAAGCAAATGAGATCATACTAAAAATTTCTTTACACGACTATCAATGTTGGGATTTCTTATGGGATATAATATTTACCTTGAATTCCTTGTGGAATACCTCTACTAAGAAATCAGCAAAGATGCCGCTAGTCGGAATTTTATTCGCGTGATCTCTGATAGGGTTATTGTTGTCAAACCTATTTTCTGTTCATGACGTGAGTATAATAATTCGCTGTATTTGAATGTGAGAAGTGTCGTGCAGAATTCGACTTTTATTCCATCAACAGTTTCCTTGAACATTGATTCAGCAGTTCTTCATTCTTAACTCACAGTACATACAAAAAAAAAAAAAAAATAAATAAGGCGAGGTGGAACCTACCCGTAAGGGTCTCCCCACCGATAAAAAGCCATACGATAAAAAAAAGTACATTGGAATACATTTTTGAAAATGTGAAAAAATATTATATATCTTATGAATTTCATAATAAAAATGAACTTAGAAAGGTATGCTGTGTTTGGTTGGAATTAAATGAAAGTATTCAAGTGTAAATTCTCATAATTTATTAGCCTTCGATCGGACAATTTAGTCTAAGAGTGTAGAAGAAGATATCTTTACTTCTATTAAAAAAAAAAAATTAAACGAAATTTGAAATAAAATTTTACTTCTATTCTCTCTGAATATAGTTCCACTAATTTGAAAAACATGATTTTTAAAGAACAGGAGATACAGATGAAGAACAGAGTATCTACTCGTATTAAACAATTTTAAAGTAATAAAGAAGTGTTCACAGAAGAATCTCAAAGAAAAATAAGTTCGATAAAATTAAAAGCAATTGAAATCTTATATAAAAATTCACTACAGTATTCACATACAGAACTCGTGAGTAGGCAAACGTTTATTGCCAACATACAAGTTCATTCAACTCTGAAATACGTAATTTGTCATTCATGGGATAAAATGAAGGCTTTCCACTGTGCATTGGTCATAACTTCGTTCCATCTGCACGACTGGTCTTATACCGATATTTCAACGAGTACAGCTTATAGAAAGAGAGAAAACATTATAAAACGAAGATAGACAAAGATGAAGAGTGAGAACGAAGTGCTCTCCCAATTGAATATTGGTAGTACAGTACTAAAAGCAGTTGGGTGTCGCAAGCACTGTTGTTCATTTGGTGTTAAGAGCCTCATTGAGATTTGAATCTCTCCAACGCCTCAATGAACTTGAAACTATTTCGGATTCATTTTCTCACCGAAATTTCAAGTGTGACGAGTATCAAGTTATCAACATTCTGCATTGGTCAGTGATCGATTCTATTACGACTCTTTCCATTTTGACCGACGTGAGTTTGATGTTTTTTTATTTGGATTTTGGAAGTAGTCCAGAAATTTAGTACGACCCGAAGTCCAGGTGTGAGTCTTTTCAATTCTTATAGTTATTTTGATCCATCTGAGATTATAATAATGTGTAGAGTTACGTTTTCTATAATGATAATGGTAAGGGAAAACAAGATTTACTCATATAATCATGATCTTAGTATAATATCTAAAAACACAAAAAACAGTTATGATTGTAATTTTTCTATTAATGCACCAAAAGAGTGCATTTTTTTAATATCAAACAACCATTGCTCCATTTGAGGCGTCCAATATCAATGTGCACGTTAATCAATATTGTTTCATCAATCAATAATAACGGATGAATTAATTTCTTAATCAATAATCGAATTAATCAACTTCCACAAAATGAAGGCCTATGTAGTTCAGTTTCATATTAAAAATTAACCTATTAATTTTCATCCTTGTTTCGCTCGTGGTCAGCTCTCCACACAATTTAAGGTCTTCGTCGTCAGGTTATATACTGTTAGTAATTAATCAAGAGTATGGAAGGAGAACTTTTACTTCTGTTCTGTCTGGATAGTACTCGAAAAATTTGTGGAAACTTATCTATCAATGTTTCATATCAGGGAAATATGCTACTTGGTGTTGATAACATTCATTTCCGGTTGAGCTACATTTGTATAATCGAATAGTTACACTTCATTCTTGAATCTCTGAAATCCGTTGCTTGGTAAAGCCTTGACTTTATAAAAAAGTTAATTAGTTTAAAACTTTTGTGAAGAATTATAAAAAATTGAATGATTTGTTTGTACTGCAGTGATTAAATAGGAAAGACATTAAGCGAGTGCAATAGGAAAGCCAATCATCATAAAAGCAGTGAGGAATTTACAACAACGATGAAAATTGATATCTAACAACTGAAGATAATTGAGTGGGTCAGAGAAACATTAATTTCAATTGCCCGACTCTATTGCTGGAATCTTATCATTTTAATGATTTGTTTTCCTCGTCAAGCTGTCCAACAGAACGTATTTTGATAAAAACTCGTAGCTGTCGCGCCCCAATTCAATCTACGAATGTAATTCTGTCGAGGAAATGCAGCGTAGGTTTCAACGATGTTTGAAGTGTATTATTTGCATAGACTGTTGTGAAGCCGTAGGTGGATTGGATGGACGAGTTGTGAAGTGACGCGTTTTCCGTTGCCATGCCAACGGGCAGCTGAGCTCGACGACCTACTAGCAGTGCCAGTGAAGCCTCTTATTGGAAATGGAGGGATCAAGCGTCACTGGCGATTTTCAAAACGAGTTGCAGTTCACTAGGACTGTCTCTGGACTTTTGTGGTCCTAACTGGCTTCTCATTCACTTGAAACTTTGACGCAGAAGCTACAAGTGGTGTCACTCTTTGTCGACAGCCCCACTCATCAATTCACGCCAGCTGCAAACTTGAATTATGTCCTCGATTTTTCACTTTCCCTCGCACGCAAACAATTTTCAGTATGCTTTGGGCTTGTTGAGAGTTTAATCAATAAATAATCAATTTGTTTTCCTATTTTGTACGTCTGTGCTTTCGTAAGTTTTTCGTTTTGATTATTTTGAGCATTGGAAAAACTATCGACCGAAAGCTAACTAAAAGCCAATTAAATTTAATCTCAGTTGAATGACGTCACTTGATGAGCCAATCCAATCTTTCGATGTATTGGTTTAATTGATCTTCACAATCGATCGATACAATTGATCTTCGATGAATGACGTAATTTAAAGGATATCGAATTCAATTGGCTTTTGTGCAATAGCAATTTGCTAAAGAATCTTTGATTTTCAAGAAATTATTCAAAGATCGTAGAGAAGAGATAATAAATTCATGCTCTAGAAAACTTGCGAAAAGGTATGTTGGGTAGAATTATAATCTGTCTTTTAGAGCTTTTGAAATTGAAGAGGAGATTTCTGTATCCCTATTTAACCCCTATTTAGCCCCTTGGACTAACTGGCAGTTCATTTATTATTGGCCTATTCGATTGTGCGGAATAGTCCTACTATAATTTCCGGATGAACTACATAACACTACTATCTAATAATATAGTTGATTTTAGTTAATTACGGGTGTAGGGTGGATATAAGAGTGAGATTGTTATTAGATGTAAAAAATGAAGAACAATGGAGGCAGTATGTAGTGTGATTGAAAAATAAATATTTTTTTTTGTGATTTACCGCCAAGAAATGGTAAAACTTTCTTATACATTTTTGAAGTTTGAAAAAAAATATATATACAGTGGGACCCCGATTTAACGTATTTGAAGGGACCAAGAAATTCGTACGTTATGTAGGGGTTTACTTAAAAACGAGGTTCGTTAAATCGAGGTTGAAGTCTGGCAAAATACGTTATATAGGGGTTAGTTATAACCTCCATATAAAGTATATTGAACACGTTCAACCTCTATTTGAAGTAGATTTTTAGATATACAGTTTACAGTACTGTACAAATACTGTACTGTATGTTTCACATTACAGTACAGTACCGTACTGCTACAGAAGGTGGAAGAAAATAGGATATTGAAATTATTCAATTGCTATTATATAATAGAAATACTGTATTGAAAATAGCAATCAAATAAATGCTATTATTTAATAGCAGTTTAATAATTGTAATACAGTACCCATTTTCCTTCCACCTTTGTAACTAGCCAACTTGGCTTCTTAAAAATGAATGCAGATTTGTTAACTACTCTATAAAGGTGGAAGGAAATAGGATATTGCAATTATTCAATTGCTATTAAATAATAGAAATACCGTATTAAAAATAGCAATTGAGTAAAAAATGCTATAATTCAATAGTAGTTGAATAATAGCAATAAGGAAGGGGGGTAAATGAAAACTTTCATGTTCAAACATGCTCAAGTGATGGCCTAGATAAGAATAAAATACTTTATACAGGGGTCTGAACCGTGGGAATACGTTATATAGAGGTTATCTACGTTATGTAGGGGTTTCTTAATTTTTATATACGTTATACAGGGGTCAAAATATTACTAAAAAACACACCAAAAATTCGTTATATAGAGGTTCTAATACGTATTTTGTACGCTACATAGGGGTTAATTTTCTATTAAGGTTTATGGGGTTTTCAAGGGACCGGAAAAAAAATACGTTATACCGGGTTATTCGTTATATCGGGGTCCGTAATATCGAGGTTGCACTGTATTATGAAAATAAAATGTTACCAAACATAATGGAAAAGTTCTTAGTACTACACATATTTGAGTATTTTAGTTCAAAAACTATCAAACTCTTAGGCCTAATTCACTTATGGAGGAGATATTGACATTGATTTCCGAGGAGGACTACTTCTATCCTTGATTTCCTCTCAGTCGGTCAGACCACTCTCTCTTTCTCACAACCACTTGATCGTCAGGTAACTAATGTTTATTCAATGTGGTGCTGCTCTGCGCTCTGAAAGGGATGCTAAACATATGAGCTTGCTGTCGTTTGACAGTGATTCTGTAAGGTAATGCAACAGGAAAAGGGCGGTCAAGACACGTGGTGATAAATGGTCTGTCAGCCATCAGCGGGGCTCCTGGTTGCCACTTGCCAAATTACTGCCGCATCAGTGGATGAACTCAGCCTAGCGGCCTAATTATCGATTTGTGAGCTCTCTTCAACAAGCCAGCCATTAAATTGTACTTTAGACTGGTGATTGGAATAACAGTTTAGACACATGAGTAAGTTCACACAGTTCATGTATTACGCGTTCTATCAGTGACTCTCAGAGGTTTTCTGTTATTAGTGTTTCAATCAGATATAATCCAAATTGATTATTTGGTTGGTCTATCGTTTCAATATTGGCATTGAAAAACAGAACATTGGAAAGCAGGCTATTAAAAGAGTTTGGTACACGTGTACAGTTAAGTAGATTTTGGAAAGCTTGTGGAGAAGTTTGTGCAGGCTCTATTTGTTTTTCAAAAATAATAATTCTAAGTGGGAGAAAAATGATGAAAACCGAAAATAGGCACCTGTGACGCTCTCTGTTGGCATTAATATTTACTAAGTTATTAAATGTATTGAGTAAGGCTAGGCGTACACCGGTTAGTCAAGACAAGACAAGACGAGATTAGTCACGTTTAGTCACAGTACTTCACATAGTTGCTTATGAAGCAACACACACTAATTAGTAATTGCATTGATGTGTGCTGCTTCATAAGCAACTATGTGAATTATTGTGACTAAACGTGACTAATCTCGTCTTGTCTTGTATTGACTAACCGGTGTACGTCTAGCCTTAGTTTGTAATAGAGCTTCGTAGTATAAAGTAGTATAGTGAACAGTAATCACTGTACAAGGTAGGGTTTCATTGGTATGTCTGAGCTGCTGTCAGCTGCAGATAGTCAAAATAGCAACTATTTTAAACTAAATTTTAGGAAATTCAAGTGAGCGGCTCTTTGCGCTGCACGGGGTGAACTCGTATTGTATGGAAACGAGTGAGAGTTATTTTATGGATATGAGAAAGCTCTTGCAATTTGATACCGGTACTTTCGAACCTTTTCCACGGCATGATAACTTTGCCAACCTTGAATACTTTGCCAGTTAATTAAAATTTTCAATTTTCCATGATGCACACTTGAGCTTATGTTTTGTGCATAGCTGATGTATGCAGGGATGGGAAGAGTGAATAGGGCACAAAAGATGATAAAAAAAGCCTAAAGGCCAGGCAGGATCGGGGCATCTATAACTTTTCAAATTTGCAAGCACCAACCCATTTAAAGCAATATTACTATTATGTTATAATTAACTAGTTCATTATCGTGGTCAACCAAAACCGGCTTATGGAGTTGATTTTCTTTGTTATAGTAGTGTTATATCAATAGTAATTTTCTCAATAATATCAACTCCACACAATGTTATGAAGTTTATTTTGAAAGTATGTAGTATTATATTGATAGTTATCATCAATTATATTAATAGTTATATCCTTTGTGTTTTCATAAATAAACTAATTTTATACAATAAAAAACCCATAAAAGGATAGCATGTGGAAGTAGGGAATATATAAGATAGAAATCCTGGATGTCACGTTTTTTATTGATAATGGATGGGTTAAAATTACTCTGAATAGAATTTGAAACAAAATTCATTTTACTGTCCATAAAATAAATCAGTTCTCCAGTACTGGATTTTTTTCTTCTGATCGCAACGAAGTCAAAAGATTGATCACCTTCATTTTGCTATATCTCTCGGTTCCTCTCTTTTTTCTGTGAAAATCGCCTCAACGATTGATTTCAAATGAGTTCCTCTTACTCAGCAGCTTAATTCCGGTGGAAAACTCTCGCTTGGTTTTATCTGGTGTCTCTTTCTCCACACATGCTCCCCTATCTTTCATTGCACATCGATTCATCTCAAATAAATTTATCAGCTTTTCCACATAAACTAAACGAAGCCCATTTCATTCTTGTACAATATAGATCTGGAAAGAATTCTTTAGTGTATTTCTCTCCTAACATTTAAATAATCTTGAACCAATAAATATCAGGATACTTTATGAATTCTACGTTGCATTGTGAATTATTCTTTTTGACAAATTTATTATCAGATCCATCTCATTGGAAACCCATCAGATAGCCTACTTCAAACTAAACCATGGAAAATCTTCTAAATGAGAAATTTATTTACCCTTTGAATTAAAACTGGAATGATAAAGAAGGAACGAGCTGAATTTTGAGACAGAAAATCTTATAGTAATTGGGTGATTGGGGTTTCACGTAGTTATTTTATTAAAATAATCGATTAGAATAATGGAGGTTGAAGATTTCAAACAATTTTTAATAGTTTTAATAACTTTTGGAATATGTTTGGTGGATGTTTTGTAATAAATAATGATGTAATACTAGTGCATACTAAGAGAATATTTAATTCTTTTACAGATTGAAGACGATACCAATCAACAATCTGAAAAAGGTGAGTGTTCCTACTAGATATTTAGAACAAGTTTTCTTGTTGGTAGGCTTTTCCTATTTGACAAATACATTCTCCATTATTTTTGAGTGCTCAAGTATACTATTCCATAATTATTGAGTTATTCTTTAAAAGATTAATGGTAACCAGTGTTTTTACATTGTATTTGAACTAGGATTCGATCATTGATTTGAGGTAGTAATAATGTGTGATGGGATTTAATGGCGGAGTTTCAAAGTAACTTATCGCATAATCATTGTGAAAAGTGATGAAAATGAAATGAAACTATACTAAGCAGCATAGGAACAAGGTGTCAAAATAACATATTCAAGTCAACAGTAATCTAATGCTGTTGTCTAAAATTCAACCAAAATCAACTTGTATGTATGATTCCCATTGTACAAATCGTACATGTTCACAGAGTTTCCAACAGAAACGACGTTGTTATGAGTTCCACGAGAGCAGTGAAAGCCCCGTAGAAGCATCCCTTTGAAATCTTTGTTCTTGATATAGATGATTCGAGTCTTGTAATCAAATGCATAATTGAAGGGTGCCGAGGCGTGCAAATTGAGCATTGAGCCTGCATTCAAGAGAAACTCTGCGAAACAACAAGCGAGCTATGTGCAAATGAACGTTCAGTTTCATCAGTGTAAACTTCTGTTCGTTACAACTGGCCAGTGGCGACCGCTGACAGTCAAGTGTCATCAAGTTCATGCTTCTGTTACAGTAGGCTAACTGGCTCTCAAACATCAAACATTCCGATTCAATAGTGACGTTGGTCTGCCTAATTGACCCCCTTCAACTCCCAATCATTTGATATTTTGAATGGACGTATGGTCTGTTGTACTAGTTATCAAAATTGTTGATTTTGAGCTGGAAATGTGGTCCATTGTGTCTGTCCCAAATGAATAGAAATTATTCGTTGATGAGTTCTCAATTTTGTCCTCAATTTAGTCTTTCAGACTAATTCTACCATAATAATTTATTGAATGAAATTCCTAATTGATAATGCTACAGAATACTCTGAAAACTTCCGCTACTGCGAATATTAACAACAGAATAATAGCAGTAGCGGAAGTCTTCAGAGTATTTTGTAGCATTATTAGTAGGGAATTTCGTACAATGAATTATTAAGATTTAAAAAGCAATTGAATAGTTGCAATTTTCCATCTCCTTCTATCTAATTCTACCATTCTTAGACGTTACGGTTGACCGAAGAGGTTTACCTGTGAGCATGTTTGAGTACTCTATAGGAGCAAATCAATGGCAGATTTGCAGATCAATGCAAATCAATTGTTTTGAATCGATTCATTTGTTTGTATAATTATGCACACGATAATAAGTTCGACAGGTAAACGTCTAGATAGATCGTAACGATTATGGCCAGGTCTATACAACCTGAAACGAAAAATCTTGCTTTTGAGGAATGTTAGATAATCTGTAAAAGAAAGTGTTGAGATAATGACTCAGAGTATTCATATTGAGTTCAAGAAAGATTCTCATTGATAATGCAGTTCAAATCGTACTCAGTTGGTATTTAAATTAAACATAATCCACACCTAGAAAATATCTCATTCAAACATTTAGAACAGTCTTTGCAGCAACGTATAAAAATTTGATTTTATCACAACTAATCTCCAGGTTTGCGTTAACCACTTTGAATGCTTCAAAATATGGTTTGTAAAATACCTTAAAAATTCAAAACACCGTGCAACTGGTTTTAAAGGATTCACGTTGACAACTTGCGTTAAGTGAATTGAATGAATAATCCAATATTAGAAAGTTTAAAAGCGAGCGAATATTCGTATTGGCGACTGTGCTAGAGCAGGAGACAGCGTTCTGATTGGTCGAAAATCAATACGTACCGGGAGCAAGGCCTCTACTCCACACGCTACACATGACGCTCCGTCAAACGCGATTTTTCTCAGCTATGCAACAATTTCTCTTCGCTTCCGATTCAAAGATTGCAGTTCCATCCTCGAATAAGCCTAAATCCATGCTAGTTTTGAGATGTTGACAGGGAGAGACGTCTCGAGGTAGTTGCTAATCAACTTGGAGTGGAAGTCTTTTGAAAGTTGGAGAAAAAACGTTTGTGAGAGCGATGACGCTTGAAATTGTTCTGACGTGTCACTCAAGCAGATAATAACTCAATTTTGTCAGAACTGGATTGAGAGTTGGAAGAAAAAAGGACCTGGCAGGAGAAAATCCTATATCATTTTATCATCGGTATGAGTTAGCTTGAAGAAACTCTCACTGACTTTTATAGATATATAATAAGGATTGATATCAATGACGAGATGGAGAATACTCTCCACTCTCCGCATTTCTATTTATGGTGATCTTCTTTGTCCCTTCTTAGTAAATGTGAGGTGTCTCCGCATAAACTGTGATGATAATGATTGATAATAGGATATTGATAATTCAGCCAAAAAATGAAAATCACTCTGATTTGCTCTATATTTGAGCTATGGATAGAGCTCAGCTAATGAGACCTTCCCTACAATAAGTAATTCATAAATTCCGCTGAAAAAATTATTGAACAGTTCCTTATCAAGGAGACATTCCATGCAGATAATAATGTTGCATTGAATATGGAAATTCCAAATAAGTTTGTAGTATGATAATTAACTTGGAAATTATGCTAATTCAACCGCAAGAAACAAGATTCAAAGAAATTTGAGTTGGTAATGGCGTTGAAGGTAGTCATCGCCTTCAGCAGAATACATCACTTGAACATTCCCAGAAACATGGAAATCTTGTTTCAGTTACGAACTGTCCAATAGTGAGTCGGAGTTCATCAAATTTAGATGATACTCTTCTTTTTCTCCAACTTATCTGATTTTACTTGGGGGTCGGCATAATTCTGGATCACTCTTCTCTGTGTCGCCATGCTGCTTTCTTCTTTGGAAAAATGTTCCTCTCTGCAGATACAAATGGGCGACTATTTTGGAATATTAGTTGATAGTTCTGCCTGGTTCAGGCACAGATATATAACTCTTATATTTCTTGTCTGTGGTTCAGTAATTGAATTGTAATCTGAGCACTTTCAAAGTCGCATCAATCGAGTTTTCAGGTTTGCAGAAAAAGTTGCATTTCAACTTTTGAAACTTCAAACCTTTTTTCTGCATAAATCACAAATCGCTTTGTAGGAAGTTATGTTCTGATGCAACCTGCCAAGCTGTTCCAGCTATGCTTGTCTTTGTATGCAGAGGATATTCTGGTGTCAGATATAGGCAACAAGGTGCTCTGCTCTGTCACGTGGCGTATGAACAAACTGGCAGCATGCGAGCTCACAGCGCCTATGGATTTCCAATGTTCAATTTCGGCAAGAGTTATCGGGAATTGGACAAGGCTCAGCTGACAAAGGAAGCTCTGAAAACCAATAATTCGCCGCCTCAACCCAGCAGCACCAGCTCTATCGCAGCTGCCCGCTCGCCCCGTCTCTCAACTTTCGCTTTTGATCTGCCATTCACAATAATATGAATTTCCCCAGCCTTTGTAATTGACAGATTCTGACCTTTCAACACGAATTCGAACAGTGTTAGAGCGCACACTTTGTAATACTGTTGATCAACTGAAATTGAGAAGCTAAGTACAGTAATCTATTGAGTAAGAGTAGATTTTCCGAAAGCGTTTATGACTTGGTTGATTTTGTCATTAAAATACATTAGTCATCGTGATAATACACTGGATACAGAACTAGATGGGTTTTAAGAACATACAGCTTTAAAAATATAAGCCGTCGTTGGCAACGAATGTTTATTTCATAAGTAAAATGAGTTCGTTAATTGATTAAAAGTCTGTAATAGAAGTAATAGACTCTTAATTCATGAAAATCTTACAATTTTGAAAATACACTAATGATAAGTAGATTCTCTTCAATTAAAACAAAAATGCCATAATGCTTTTCTAATACCATCAATGGTATTGGAAACGGTACCATTATGGTATTAGCATCAATACTATAGTGCTTATACCATCATCCTTATTCTATTCAGTATAGCCATAGAGAACATATTATAATACAGATTAGATTACTTGAAAGTATAGCTTCTCTATGGTATAGCCTGGAATAGAAGAACTGCCTTTATTTGTTTCCTGGGGGAGACGAAATTAGGGCGCCAGCTAGGGCCGCTAGTTTTCGATGGGAAAAAATAATAATTGAAAGTGTATCTTCTTAACAAAAGTGAAGAGTGAAACCTGTCTTCATTATCAGAGTATTTATTATAATAAGAGTAAAATTGTTTGAGAAATCTTAAGTCTCTTCTGTGATATCAAAGACACTATAATTTTCATAATCAAGTTGTTAGACGTAACTCTGCTTAATCAATTCAATTAGATGTGATTGTTTCAAGTGAGAAGAAAATGGGCGCTGACATGAGATGTCTTGTATAAATTGTCCGGGGTTACCAATTGTTGTAATATCAATTATGTTCTGAGGGAAGACATTTCGAATACCACAATGCCCGCATTGAAGATACTAGACGCGAACAATAATATTCAGAACCGTACTGCTTGAATGAGCTGTGATAAGGTTTATTCTATGGACAAAGTATTTTTACAGTAGAAGATTTTTTGTCTGAGACAGAGCGATATAGGGAATGGAAGACAAACTTTGATACTGACACGTACACATGCACAAAAAGATAATACTGTTGTGATGGTGTAAAGTGAAAGAAGCTTATGAACACATTGCTGCCCTGGGGTTGTTTCATCACCTAAAGGGTCATTGCCCAAACCCAAGCTTAACGTTATTTTTGGCTTTTGAAGCTTTTTTCCAGAGAAATTAGAGTAGAATTATGCCTTGAGGTTCTGAAGCTATTCACCCAACTCTAACAAATGTGTGTTAGAGGAGCTAAAAACTGTATATGCCTCCTAATATTCGTACTAAAAAAAGTAGTTATGTTGTAAGGTTATTGGTGTCAGTGTCTCACATTATTGAGGGCAAGGGTTCAATAACTCACAATCAACATGATCTGTAAAGATCAGAAATCAACACACAGTTGATTTCATCGATAGAGTTGTATGTAGTTGTATACAGTGCTCAAAAAAGCTTGCAACTCTATGTTGCATGAAGTAATTACTATTACTAATTCATTACCTTATTGATTATTGAAAGTAATGTTAAATGTTTTAACACACTCATTACTTATTACTATGGTTTGTATCCATAGTAAAAAATTAGTTTTCATAGTTCATCACAAGAAAAGCTCTCTGGTTAGCATGAAATAAATGTTGCAGCATAGCTTTTCAAACGTTACTAATTAAACAGGAAATGGAATACTAAATTACAAACTATAACTAGAAAACACTATTCAAGAAAGCTAGTAGTACCGTACTAATAACTAGAATAAGGCAAGCATAACAATTTGTCTTTTGTCTGGAATCCTTATTTCGTACTGCACTTGGAATGCAATTATTTCCAAATTAATATAATACTGTTAGATGGGAAGAATATTGAGAGAATAATATTGATTTTCGTTTAATTATGATGGATATCAGCCTACCAGTTATTTTACTGGAAGTATCCAGACATTACTGGAAAACAGAAACTTAAATACGAGGCTCATGAAGGTTAGGTAAATATTTTTAATGCTCATGTGATTAATCATCAGAGTAACAAGCTTAATTATATTATTAGATGCAACATCTTGATTAGCAGCCATTAAAAAGGAAATTTCTATCAGGTAGAGAAACAGCTCGAGTCTATAAGCAGCGGGGCGCTGAATGAAGTTTATTAGTTGGCAAGTGAAAGCGTGAACGGAATGCACTGTCCAATTGTCTGGAAATTAGTCAAATCTGTCTGTGCCGTTCCGCTCAGTTGATTTCTGTGCTCTCCGATAATTGAGCGGCGGTGACGGAGGCGGCGGTGACGGAGGCGGCGGCGGAGGCGGCACGAGGAAGCCACACAGGAGGCACGTCAATTTCCCTTGCAGACGCCATCGACGAAATTCCAAAATTATCGTTCGCTCTTATCAGTTTTCCTATTCGAAAATCGAGTTACATAACTTTTTGCACTCCGGCTCGGATCGATTTTGCATTATTTCGTAGCTTGTCACAAGTTGCATGATTGGAGTACTAATTGATGAGAGGCACATTTTGAAAGGCCACCGCACATGGAGTTCCTTGTTATGGTATGATCATGAATGTCAATTAAATGAGAATACTGTACCGTATAAAATCTGAAAGTCAAGTTTCGCTATTCTTTATTTTTTTATAAATAAGAGTGTATTATATTCGACTCGTTGGTGATTCCGTGAAAGCGATCAGTACAATAGTAGGTAGAGAAAAGGGTTGAGACTTCTCCATCAAAAGCATGTTGTATTAAAAACTGCTGGTTTAATCAATTCATTAGCAAAAAATAAGAAACTCACTCACGATAGTAAGATAATGAATAAAGTTTTTACTCGGAATAAGCTTAAGTTATTTCTCTAAGAATAAGCTTATTAAGCTACTCGCACGCTACTTACAAGTACACATAATCAGTTGAAACACTTTAGAGCAGTTTGAAATATACAAATACACATTAACAAATAAAGATGAAATATTAAATGAACAGTTAAACTTCAAATCTAACAAACTTTTTGACCACCTAATAACAACACATCAAAACTTTCACAACCTACCACACTTCCGGCCTACCGATCGACAAGACCTTCACTGTTGAAGAAGAGTTCAAAGGAACTTGAAAGCGCTTCAGTCCAGTGAGTAACATTTATGTTATTTACAGTAAAATTTGACTGCATGTCGTCAATTCTAGTGTTGAAACAATAGACATAATCAGTGTTAATATTCAGGAACCAGTTGTTCACTTCGTCTTCAATCGTTATTGGTAATGTTATTTTGATATATATGAATAGAACATGGTTTACATTTTACAATGTCGAGCATTCAGAATAGGCCTTATTTTCACTTCGCCATTCCAACAATATTATACTTGTATATGTTACAAAAAGTGTTACATTCTTTTCTTGGCTAGGAAAGACTTTGTTTGAGAAACAATTGGTATGAAAAATTGAAGTGTCTCATCCTGCAGTGATAAATTCTATTTCAGTGGCCAGGTGATAAGATTGAGATGTGGAATGATATCAGTTCTGAGCGTCGGGCTAAAAAGAGTACAACGCTCGAAAGTGGTTCTCGACACCGGTGAAGAGCAAGTAGCCTACCTAGCGCCTTCCCGTGTTGACAATGTGAGCAGTGCAAGCAGTGGGCCGTGAAGCATCGCTTCCAGCATTCGATTGTTGGATTGCGTCGGCTTCAGGCCCAGCTAATGGTGTGGCAGACTGGCCTGTCTTGGCCCATTAATCAGCCAATGCAATTGCGCAGCCTAGGCACGTTTCTCCAGCCTTCAGCGACAGAGCAAAGCCGAGCTGAGAAGGAGCGAGAAGAAAAATAACGCAGGGGTGGCCGCTACTGTTTTGGCGACATTTCAACTCTGCGGTTACGTCCGATCGTGCGTCCAGCTACGCCTTGCCAATCGATGCAAATGAACGTTTGAATGCCGCTTTAAAAACGCTTTGATTAGAAAACAAATAAATGATTTTAACATCACCCCAATCCAAAACAAATAGCTTTTGTAATTTTTTCGATCTGCCTACAACCTACATTGTTTGTTTTACTTGACATTTTTGGTCGTTTGTTTTGAAATGGGAGTTCATATACGGTTCGTGGGAGATCGGATACGATTGAATTGGAATTACTTCATGAATTAATATTATTATCAAGATTAATGTTAATGACAAGTATAATTTTGAAATCACTCATGGAATTATTTTTTCGATCTATACATTTTTTACTAATAATACATTATAACAATGTAAAATGTTAATTAAGGCATTCATCAATTTCTGCTTTAATTTGAAGTTCAAATCCTGCTCGTATATAAAGTATTCCAACAATCTAAGTTCTAAAACTGAAACTTGAATTTCTAATTAAAACTTGTATTTGTCTATAAAAACCAAAATTATCTTCTATTTTGAATTGTATGAGTGAGTCGAATGAATGTGTTAGAAATCTTACATTTTTGATATTTAATACAATATTATTTACTTATTCGAATCACATTTAATTACACTACTCATATTATTTGAATATATATGTAATTAGCATACTCTCTTTTCCTGGACTTCATTTTAAGTTAGAATATACAAGTTATACGAACTCAATATACAAGTATTACGTATACAAGTAGTTCGCATACAAGTATTACGAACTCACAAACAGACTTGCGTGTCCATGTGAGTGTTGTATCAATAAATTTTGTTCACAATATTGTATACTTGTGATGTAATACTGGAAAAAAATAAATTTTAATTTTAATTTGTATTAATCTTGTCTCGTGTGCATGCTAGATGATAACTTCCAGTCAGTCCTCATCGGTAAATGATTATGTATATCGTATATAGAATCTACCTTAAAATTGTACAGCTTACCAGCTTTTTGAATCTGAATTCGTCTCCAATAATTGTAATGTGGAAGTATATTCAACAGATTTCACCTAGACCAAAATTGGCAAGTAAAGGTTGTCCACTAAAACTTATTGAAAAAAACAATATAAATTGAATGATGAGAAGGGTATATTTTTCTCCGTTTATGAACTCATTAAAATACAAAACATTGAAACTAATATCTCAAATCCACTCACAGTATTCAGTTTGATCAAAGACAATTCTACTACTTAATTCTATTTATTCTACTATTTATAAATTGAGTTGTATTTAGTTTGTTACTCGAGTATCAAACTCGTGTAAATAACTCAGGTGAGATCCTACCTAATCAAATCACATAGCACATAATGTACGCGGCTTCAGGTTATCTAAGATCGGCAACATAAGATATATAAGATTGGAATCATACAAGAATTCTATAGGGGCGATAAATAAATCATTCCCAACCAATGTGTCAGGCTGAAAACTCAATGTAGGTCTAGGTGGAATAAAAAATAACCAATCAACCCTGTTCAAGTTCACAAAAAATTCGATACCAGAGGAATTGTATTCCAAGAGGGAAGTGCTGGCTGCTGGGAAAAACTGTCTCTTTCGGCTTCCCCTTATAAAACTCAATTTCGTGCCACTTCCACTACGCGACAGGATAAAAGACGTTCCAGGAGGCTGGCTGGCTCTCTTCGGTCGACTCTCTTCTCTTCTTTTCTCTTTCCTGAAAAACAAAAAACTGCAGGCCGTTGGTTCACATTTCTCAAATTCCTTGTAATGAGAAAAACGCTACTGAAATGATGCTGGCAAGAGATTTGCTGCCACTGTCTTTTCTTCACAACAGTTGAGGATAATTAAAAACTGGAAATGGAGATAATATTTCATCAGCAGAGCAGAATAATTGAAACTTTAAGTACTGAAACGACATTGTTTCAACTTTTGAAATAAACAGACTGCATTCGTCGTATATTAGGAAATTGAATAAAACAAACAACGTTGCAGTTCTGTTGACAGAGACAAAATTGTTTCTGAGAGTGAATGAAAATTTGGTTCTCATTAAAGATACTGTATTAGGCACTGAGCTAAATATATCCATCTGGAGGTAGCACAAGCTAGGGCTGCTATACGAGACCCGTGTTCCACCTATTTTTTTATCATGCTCTAATAGCCCAGTAAAATTGTCATCAAAAATAGGGTGTACCTTGCATGAAATGGGGTAGTCGGTTTCTTTTTTTAATAATGTTTATGGTAGTCCTGGGATGCTAAATCCAAGTTTTAGACCTCGGCAAACTATGGGATCATCTCCAAAAATCGTTCAAAATGGCGGAATTTTGCACTTTTTTCACGTTTGGCCAATTTTCACCCTGAAGAATCACTTTTTCATATAGGACATTGTACATATTTATTAAAGTATATTGAATTACCTTCAATTTGAGACCAAATTTATCATTGTAGGCTCAACCGTTTGCGAGATACAGCTCTTCAAAGTTCATCAAATTAACGAAAATTCACCCTTTTTTTCAATTTTTCGCCATTTTGACCCTGAAGAATCACTTTTTCATATAGGACATTCAACACAGGGTTGAAAGTAAATTCAAATACCTACAATTTGATACCTAATTGGTTATTGTAGGCCCAACCGTTTACGAGATACAGCTCTTCAAAGTTCATAAAATTATCGTAATTTTTCACTTGTTTTTACATTTGGTCAATTTTGACCGTGAAGCATCACTTTTTCGAATGTGACTTTAGCAGAGTTTTGAAAGATAATTTGAAAAGCTACAATTTGAGACCAAATTGATGATTGTAGACCCAATAGTTTGCGAGATGTAGGCCTTCAAAGTTTATCATATTGTTGAATTTTTCCACTTTTTCTACATTTCTTCAATTATGACCCTGAAGAATCACTTTTTCATATAGGACATTCAACATAGTTTTGAAAGCTGATTATATTACCTACAATTTGAGACCAAATTTGTTATTGTAGGCTCAACCGTTTGCGAAATACAGCTCTTCAAAGTTTATCAAATTATCGTAATTTTTCACTTGTTTTTACATTTGGTCAATTTTGACCGTGATATCACTTTTGAATAGGACATCAACATAATTCTCAAAGTATATTAAGTACCTACAATTTGAGACTAAATTGGTTATTGTGGGCCTGATAGTTTGCGAGATATAGGCCTTCAAAGATCTTAAAATTTTAAGTCATATTGAATCTAAGTTAATTTTTTAAATGGGAAGGTGGTCATGTTATACATGATTTCGATACAGAATTTCAGGAAAATGAATGAAACCACCACGATATATGAAACCGTTTTGAGATATTTCAATTATAAATCAGACATATTTACACCTAAACCAGTTAACATCTCAAAACCGTTTTTGGAGATATTAACTTGAAATATATGTCTGATTTATAATTGAAATATCTCCGAAAACAGTTTCACATATCGTGGTGCAGTTCCGCCATTCATTTCTCCTGAAAATTCTGTATCAATCATGTATGACCACATTTAAAAATGAACTTAGATTCAATAGCGTATTCAATCAGACTTAAAATTTTAAGATCTTTGAGGCTATATCTCAAATTAATAGCAGTCTCAGCTTTCAAATGAATGTCAGTGGGTGAAAGGGTGATTCTTCAGGCAGTTGTTGAAAAGTGGAGATGGGTCACAATCCTCAATTTAGTCTCAAATTGTAGCTTTTCAGCGCTTTCAGGCACAAGGGTCACATTCGGTCAAAATTGATAAATGTGAGCCAGGTGAAATTACGATAATTTACGGACTTTGACGGCTGTATCTCGTAAACGGTTGGGCCTACAATGTGTATCAAATTGGGTGTTTGGATTACTTTCAACCTGTGTTGGACTATAAAAGTGATTCTTCAGGGTCAAAATGGCGAAAAAATTGGTTAATTTCGTTAATTTGAAGAGCTCAATCGCAAACAGTTGAGCCTACAATAAATTTGGTCTCAAATTGAAGGGTAATCCAATATACTTTAATAAACACCAGCGCTCAAGTGAGAGACAGAGGAACAACTTGTCGGGATTGAAGATGGGTTAACATTGAATCAAATGTAAAAATGTCTTTCTTTTCTTTTGAGATAACTACTTTTAGGCAGTCAGGACCGACGGCTTAACGTCTCCTCCGAAAGACGGGAGTGGCCGTATTTGTCATAAAATCCTTCCGTCAACCAGGCTCGAACCCTGGGCCAATGGACTTTATCTGACTGCTGATAACTTATCAGTCTGACGCCTTAGCCGCCTCGGCTACGAACCACTCCTGTCTGTTTTCAAACCCATCGTATTTAATAAATATTCAGCCAAAATATTCCAGTAACTTATAAAATCAAAGCTAGGATGTTCAAGAACACTTCAGTTGCCTTTTTAAGAGAGAAAAAACAAAGATAATTTTAATTTGACCCTCTTTCCAAAAAAGAGTAAGATAGGTACTGATATAAAATATAATATTGAACGTGAATAGATGAAATATAGAAAATATAAGATGTAAATATAATATTGTGATCGAATTAAATATTATTTGTGTAAAATAGTTGATGTCTCTGGAATAATGTCTTTTTTACTTCTGACATTGATTGTTGCACATAATAATATTGAACGTAAATAGATGAAGTATGGAAAATATAAGATTAAAATATAATGTTGTAATTGAATTAAATATTATTTGTGTGAAATAATTCATGTCTCTGGAATAATAATGTTTATTATACAAACCATACTGATGGTTACACATAGCAGGAAGTTCAAACTTCAAAAACCTAACCTAGCAAGAAGAGTCTAGCGACAAGATGACGAAAATTCTGATAAAAGTACTTTAATCCTACTGATACATTCATCAAAACACCTTGAAACCACTAAATGATAGATAGCAATAACGTATTGATGATACATTAATGATTTAATTGAATTCTATCCTAAAATCGTGTTTTGTTCCTATCTCACAATGTTAAAATCCCGACAAGTTGTTCACTCTCTCTCACCTAGAGCGCGCTGATCAGGTCTAGGAGCTACTCCTCTATAGTTCGCCGAGGTCTAAAACTTGGATTTAGCATCCCAGGACTACCATAAACATTATTAAAAAAAGAAACCGACTACCCCATTTCATGCAAGGTAGAATGTACTATTTTACTGGGCTATAATCATTTTATGATTAGGCAACATATGATGTACCCACTGTTTCGCCAACCTAACAAAATTAGGTGGAACACAGGCCACCTAATTTTGTTAGGTTGGCAGTACAGTGGGGCATGATAAAACAAATAGGTGGAACCCAGCTTGTTCATTCATTGCTACCTCCAGTTAGATAATTTAGCTCAGTGGTATTAGGCCCGTATTAGACTATCAAATGATTTATAAAAGATCTTTGACAAACATATGCCCGGTTTCTCAGTTGTTCAATAAACTAATTTGAAAACACATGGTTATTGATTCAATACTGCTATTAAATCCATAAACTATTTAATGAACGACTGAGAAACCGGACATATGTTTGTCAAAGATCTTTTATAAAACACTTTATAGTCTAATACGGGCCTTAGACGGTCATATGTTTTATAAAAGATCTTTGACAAACATGGATCATATGATCGTCTACTCTATACAAACAAATAGTCCAATGCACACTGAAACAGCTGCTTTAGGTTTGCATTGAACTATTTGTTTGTATAGCAGGATCCTTTTAACTTGTCAGAAAACATATGTTTTGACAAGCAATATCACAATACTTAACCTACAAATGCTGAATCTCGCAGATTATTGAAAAGGTATTTCAAAAAGTTATAAGGTCTTCTTTAAACAGGTCTTTCAAAGACTTTAAAGGTCTTTAAGCCTTTTAAAGACTTTTAAGCCTTTTGATTATTGTGTCGAAGTCACTGTTTAATTATTACCGAAACAGCTGATTTCTGACAAGTTAAATGGATCATGCTAGATAGAGTAGACGATCATATGATCCATGTTTGTCAAAGATCTTTTATAGATCATTTGATAGTCTAATACGGGCCTTAGGAAAAGAAAAGAATATTTCTAAAAGAAAAGAATACTACTGTGAGATCAACTACTGATTTCAATTTACCTATCACTAAATTGCTAGGTGTTTAAGATTTTACCAAAAAGAAACTTTATTGTACAATATAGGGAAGACGATTAAGAACCAAAATAAAAACGTTTTTTGCATTAGAGCTTTTCCCCTTATTAAACTAAAATTGATCAAAACTTCACCTAAAGTCATCCGTAAAAATATGCTGAAAAATGGAACTTTGTATATTTCTTTTCCATGTAAATTGGTGAATGCTTCATAATCTGAATTTTTTACTGCTTGTTTGTTATGATCAGTACCAAAGTACCATATTTTGAACTTACATTCGATACTAATAATTACTGTACATTCAATAACGACAACTAATAAATCTAAATAACCTCTATGCCTCTCAGAGTTCATTTTCAAACCTACGTCTTCTTTCAAGTCGCTCTATCATACAAAAGTCTCTCAAGTAGAAAGCCATGAGGAATTATGGGTATCCGTAAAGTGTACGATTCCCTTGTTTCCGATGTTGGCATCGATACAAGTTGATGCCACTAAGCACAGTCCACTTTGATAGTGAGATCTGGACAGTTATTGTTAACAGTTAAACAGATTGTTAACAGTTATTGAAGACAGTTTCGTTTATATTGTGCTACGTTATTCACAAGCTTACATGTAATGATTATAACTGGACAGCCATAATAGATCAACCAATGTTTGCTGGGATGGAAGTTTTAATGGGTCGCCGGTCAAAGGGATGACCAGAGCAATGAATCGGTGGCGCTCTTGTTGGATAAATATTAGCTAGAAAAGGTAGGAGACTGTTGTGTACAAGATAGTGTTGATGAAGAGTAGGCTTCGCTTTGAAGATGCGATTTCATTGGAGCGTGACAATCGCATCATGGCCGGACGCTCGCATTCTCACCACCCAACCGACTGTTTTTTGATAAAAATAATCCTTCGAAAGGCTTTTGCAATCACGCGATCGCCTCAACTCTCCAACACTTGCCTCATTCCGACATCGCACGTCGAACGATGTCCATGTCCGTGTCGGGGTCGATTCAAAACAAGGAGAACAATTTGTGTTAAATCGATCTATTGCTGCCTCTGTACAAGGAAAAGTTGGATGGAAGGAAATTGTTCTACACATAGTCGGAGACGCTTTAAGACCATTTGAACATGTGAAAATCATCGGTCCGATAGTAACTTTAGCGATAAACTACTACTAGGTTTTTGAGAATTTCTGCTGGTTTTCAATCTTAAACCTGTGATTTTTGTATGAAATGAAGCGTAATACGCAGGTGAGCCAAGGTTAATCTTGATTACTTCATACCATTGAATTAATAAGAATAAGTTCACAGTAGAAATAGATTTCTTTGTAAGTGTGATAGTAAGTATAACTTTGAAGTGTGATATCTTTGTAAGGCTAGGCGTACACCGGTTAGTCAAGACAAGACAAGACGATTGTCGTTTAGTCACAGTAATCACATAGTTTATGAAGCAAACACACACCGATTAGTCATTGCATCGGTGTGTGCTGCTCCATAAGCAGCTATGTGAATTACTGTGACTAAACGTGACTAATGTCGTCTTGTCTTGTCTTGTCTTGACTGACCAGTGTACGCCTAGCCTAAGACTAGAAGCGGTCATATGTTGCTAGGTCGTCTCACTTTATTGAAACTGTTTCTGCAAAATACTTGATCACTGATTTATAAAAAGATCCTAACAAATTTAAATAACTTGGCAATGTATGATAGATGGGAAACGTGCTACATCTAAACCTGATTAGTATTATAGAAGTTACTTGAAAAGTACTATAGAGTTTCTCTATAGATTATAAAAATTCTATTGATGCAATGTTAAATAGATAGTCTCTCCACTTTTCACAAATCTTACTAATTACTATTGATGATGCAGTGGGAGAGATTATCATTCTGTTTTTGAGAAAACTTGCTTATTTGGAGGAGTACTGTATTCATCATGTCAAAAGTCATGGTAGAAAGAGGTGAAACATTACCAAGTTTTTTTTGATTCCACTAAATATACGAGTGATTTTCAAAACATCAATTGACTAGTGTCTGAAATCACTTTCCTCTTATCAAAAATAAAGTTGTCACTTATCATTACGTCATCTGAAGAAAGGTATTAGAAGATAATATATCTGGAAGGATTTTCGAATGATGTGACAATCCGTGACGGCATTCAATGAATAATTCATGAAAATGTGGAAACTGAGATTGGCATTTGGAAAATGAAGCGAATGAAAATGTTCGTGACAATATTTTCTAAGAGTTTATTTACTCGTAATTGTTCATCAGGACCATGTTTATAAATTTTATTATTTTGACATGAGAGCGCTGTTTCTTGAAAAGATTCGCAATAAATTGTTTCGTAGAAGAAGAGTCATAGTGATTAGAAAGAACAAGATGTTCTTCAACATGTAGGTACAACAAAATTTCACAGACAGGGGGTTGAGATTGGAAAAATAATTCTGAGAATTGAAATTCATTTCACGAGAATATTAGGCAGAAGGATTGTTATGCAAAGATGAATCAGGGAAGAAATGTGAGTGAGTCTGTGAATTTCACTTTTGAAACAAAGCTGAAAAATTTGGCGGAGTGAGTGATCTCACTGTAATTGGAATTTCAGATTCCTTTGAGAAGTATGGCAGCGGCAGCTTATTTGTATGCGTGAGCTGTTGCAATCTGATTGCGATGGAAACTTTAAATGTTGTTTGAGGCTTTTGAGTGGGATTAACGAAATGCTTCTCAATGAATTAACCCTAGTCTGTTCACCAGATTCACAATTTTCCACAGTCTCTCTGTTCCATTTGCGTCCATCCTCGATAATGTAATTCCAGTTTTGAAGCTGTTTCAATGGATTCTTCCAGCTTGCTCCTCTGTTCTTCAGGTTTTGATTTTAATTTAGAAGCTCAACCTCTGATCTATCAGAAGCATTCAGATAGTTGAGTTTTGCATTATGGGATATTCGTTCAGCTGTATTAACTAATAAGGATCTGGACAAGTTCAAGATTTTGGATTTTCACCACACACTCTTTGGCGCTTCATGTCCATACGTCTACATTCATATTGAACTGAAATTATGTCTAAGAGCCACTCATTTTCAAAATTTGAATAAGGTTTCTGAGTTGGAAAATCATTTAATTAGAAAAATAGTTCTTAGAGAGAAAAACGTCAACACAAAATCAATGCTATTCTGAAATAGTTTTTATCATACAATTACTACGATTCGTTTTCAAGATTCCATGTAATTTTGTCTATTAATTACACTTATGCCCGGTTTCTCAGTTGTTCAATAAACTATCGAATCAATATTTTTTTGCGTTCGAAAGCACATGTGTATTGATTCAATACTGCTATTGGATTCATAAACTGTTTATTGAACAACTGAAAAATAGGGCATCAATCACATTGTTATCACAAATCCATCAATATCAAGGTTTTATGTAGAAAATAAAGTTATTTGAATTAGAATAATGAGGTGAGCATAAACAATAAATGGCAGGGATGGAATAAGATTTGGGTGTATCACAAAATTAAGCTTCAGGTGGCAAAATCATTATTACAATATTTTAACAAATTACTGAATAATGGAATGAACATGTAACAAGAAGATTGTATTCACCTGTGGATTAATACCTTATCTCTGACATTGTGCTCCCATTACATTCGGTAGCCTGGTTCTCGCTGAACGATGATAGTAGATTTCAGTGGAGCATTTGATATCATCAGTCGGAGGTCGAGAATTGACACAGCGTGAAATTGCACAAGTGTGAATGACAGAAATGTGATGGTTGAGGGGGTGCGGAGGAGAAGGTATACCAACCCACACATCTCTCACACGACACACTCACGCTACGCCAAGGCACTACTTATCATTTGCGCTACTCTACCAATATGACATTAAAGAGATGGAGTGCCATCGATAAAGTGAACAGACATTGATTACATGCAATGACATATCGATTCTTGAGCTTTCAATTTGGAATCTGTTATCGTAATTGATTGGATGACAGTAATTTACTGAGTAGACTCTAAAAATAATAACGGGAGAATTTATCCTCGATGTTTTCGGGGATTGGATGGATATTACTTGAAATAATTCGCCAGGAGTGATGTAAAATTGATTGCTATAGAAGTCACTCTTAAATTTTTCTAATTGAACTCACAGTTGCTTTCCATCGACGAAGAAGATTGTCTTGAGATCTTCTGTTGTGCTCCTTCAACTTGGTACACTCAAATTCTTATCATGGTTATCAATACGTTCAAGTCTGTAATATTAAACAAAAACATAAATTTTCAGGGAAAAAATGATGATTGAACAATAAGAAGAAATATTATCAAGCACGTCCAGTTTCTGAATTAAAATGTATTCTATTCGACCAATAGTACAATAATTAGACATAGAAGTTGTATATTATGATAATCATGTTAATTGTGACGTCGAATTAATCGAATAAAGACTTCAATTCGTCGAATTGAAATCTTTAAAGTTCTCCTGTTATAAGAGTAATCAGTAATTATTGACTTACCATTACAATAATCATGTTTTTCAAATGTTGATTGATAAGTAATTAAATACAGTAGTAAGATTCTTAAGTGACGGAGAAACAAATTTGAATATTTTAAATCTAATAATCAATATAGCCTCTTCAATTAATTCATCTGTGTAATTCAATCTACAAATTCCATGAAAATTTATCCATGACTTTGTGGAAAAATGCAATTTTCAAACTTTTCCATGCATAAAATTCGTTTCCGAAGAATTTCCTGAATAGAAAATTGAATAGAGCTGTAAACTTTGTTATAAAACAAGGCGCGTTGATTACAGACAGCGTCGTCAACAGCGCCAGTGTCGAGCTTTTCCGTAGAATTTGGGAGCACTCCGAAACAGTTTCACGCAAGAGCTGTAACAAACAATGAACGGTATGAGATGTTATCAGAGGGAGGACGCGCCCATAGGATAGGCTGTACAATGCATGGTGTAAGCTGTACTATAATACTGCACTCATGTATCCGAAACAATTCGCCGGGTGTGGAAGTAATTTATTGTGTATGCGAGCTTCTGCCAGCGCTTTCTCATAAGGATCAAAATTTCGCGGTATTGTCGAGAGACTCAATATTTTATGAGCTGTCGTCGACGGCTGTTTTCCCTGTTTGCTTTTGGAAAGACGGTGCTCAACGCTTAGTGCTGAATGGATCAGAATAAGAGGCTGTGACATTTTGCGTTGATGAAGACAACAAGGAGCTTCGCATTGAGACGCGACTTTCGAATATAATGTTGGCGACTGGGCTTTATTCATTCGCGTCACTTACTTTACGTCATTTACTTACACGATTCAACTAAATCATTAGAATATTTATCATTTTTCCTTCGATTACTTCTGATTATTGATTAGTATATTCATAAATAGTTTATAATCAAATTTACTACTACTCTAAAGGAAATATACAAATCTCTACAAGAAGAAATTTTAGCTACTTCTATTTATTACTACAATATTTTCTACGAGCTTTGTACTTTGATTATTCACCCAGAGAAGGTAAAGTGAAATTGACAACATTCAAAAACGTTATCACTCCATGCTGTTACAATGTCACTCCATCAGAAGTGAGTGTTAAAGCACTTGTGTATGCCAGTAAACAAAACTTTGAAGGAGAATACAGTAGAATGTTTTCAAATAACTATTAGACCCCGTGAATCTCTGAGACATTACGAGTTAAGATTTGGTTATCAAATGTTGCACTTTAGGGATAAAAGAGAGTTCAAATCGTAGAAAAGATTATTGATTTGAAATTAGAATGAATTATGATTCCATAGAATTTAATATCTTGTCACAAATAGTAAGAAGGTGATAGTTTGAAAGGTTTGAATGGTTTAAATATTAATCTACTGATTCACTGCAAGAGTGGTAGAAAGCGCTAGTCTTAACTCGGCCTAATAAAGGATTTTTTCATTCTCATTCTCATTTTCAATAGTGAGAAATTATCATGCAAACTTCTTTAGTCAACTTTTTCTAGTTCATATCTCATCAGTATAACGAGATATACTGTATAACCCAAAAATCACATTTCATGTTTCATTTTAGTAAGACTATTCATGAGTATTAAGACTACTCTTGCTCGTTCATCCATTTACATGAACTTTCTGAAGGTGAATTTTCTCGAATAATACTAATTTTCGAGAGAGATCATTTATTTGCTTTATTTTTGGTCATTTATGAGTTTTAGCTGATGATCAGACTATCGTTCCATCAAAATAGAATCAGACCTGTCTTACGATCTAACGTTAACTTGGTGTATGTCTGAAGAGTGTGAGGAATGTTGAAGAGTATTTGAATTATATTGGACTCTAACAACAAACAAGGCATTATTGAGTGCAGTGGGTGCAGAGGTTGGGGGTGGAGGGATGCTGTTGTGCCTATGCGGGTCGCAAGAAATCATTACGCGGTGCCTGCCTTGCCTTGAGCTTGAGGTGGTGCGGTGGTCTTAAAGTGGGTGGATGATATTTCCGCTTCAAAGTCAAATTGAACGTAGGCTTGCTTAAACTGCTGTTATCATCACCACTATCCGGCGCTTGGGGCTGTTCCGTTTTATCGCGCAGTAAAGAGCATAGAGGCTTAATATTGCCTCTCATAAAAGTACAAAAACCGCTGTTCTTAGCATTAACGGCCTTCTTTCACGTACTGAGTCCCCACTCTGTGAACAATGTTATTTGCATGATACTTTTTAATGAGAATCAGGTTAATTTTCTCCTAGATTTTCTTGTATGGTGATCAAGTTGCGGGCTGAGTCCCACCAACTATCCAAGTGCAACAGTGAGGAAATTAAATTCTGATTAACATGGTAAATACAGTGATCATCTTCGAATCAAGATTTTCTGAGGCTCAATGAGAAGTTGAAAGAGATACAACTACATGAATCACTCCATGACAATAAGTAATCTCTAGATTCTCTTTGTGTTTTGATTTTATGTGCCCAGTTAAAGTTAGAAAAAGGTATTGATTTATAAACTCCTTCAGTGTGGAATTTCCTATTAAATTAAGTTAGAAATGGAATGGTTATCAACCAAGAGTAGATTTTATCCGACAAATGCACCAGAAAGTTTCACTAGTTCGCTTAAGGAGTGTGTTTTGTAGATTGTATAAGTTTTATAGGAGTTTCAGATAGATTTGAATCTATATCTTTAATACACCTCTGAACTCCAATACCCATCTGTAATACACCCATATCATAAAGCTTTACAATATGAATCTCATGGTGGTAATAATGAATCAGAAGTGTTTTCGATTAAGCCCGAGAATTCCTGAAACTGTACATGGAAAAAAGCTCAGAGCTGATTCCAATTGCATCTATCCTGATGGTGTTCCGGCTTGCTTCATATCTGATAACCCTTTCCAATGGAGAATTTCACTGTATGTTATCGAATTCACAATGTCTGTGAAACAAATCGGATTGCCTACTTTTTTCTTCTTGACTATACCGGTGCCTGTATCAATACAATGGATGGCTGAGGGAAAAATACGTTGTTTGAAAATATGGAATTTATCCTGGGCCTATTGAGAGAATTTCCATTTCCAATTGAAAAGATTTCAAAGTACAGTGATTTGACCCTTTCAAATTACTGAAGCTTTTCATAGGAATATGAACGATATGTTTTCAAAGAATTAAAAATTTACGTTTTGAAAATATCTTGTTTCTCAGCAAGCTTCAATCTTCAATTGTTCAGCTCAATTTATTTCCAAATGTAATTACCTTATCTATTGTTCTGAATATCTATGTGAATGAAGTGAATGTACATTGTTTTAATACAACTAAATGCGGACCCCTGAATAGGTCTAATTTGCTAGAATCATGAAAAGCTACTTGTAATGCAAATCGTATCTAATAATGCACACCAACCTCCGGTTTCTTTTCGATGATTCAAGAATGATGCAATCTCATAATTCAAATTACATTTCAAATTAAAAAGCTTCTACTACAACTGTAAGACTACAGTATTAGACAAATTGTCTTTTATCTTCAATCTCTTATCTATTATGTGAAAAACAGTTTCTTATTCAAAGGGATTGAAGCTTACCCAATAAATTCATTATTAGTTAATAAGTTACTTACTAATACAATCGTTCGAATTTTCCAGGAGGAAATCTTCATCTCAATTTTTTATGACTGCCTTTTTTATAAAAAATGCTGAGTGTTTTTCCCAAATATTGGTTGCAATCCAAATCTAAAATCAATTTTGCGAAGCTGCATTTCAATACTAGTTATATTCGTGAGAACCAAAAATAACCAGGCGAAGAGAAAAAGCTATTGTGAAGATTTGAAACGTGGATGAGACGCGCTGGAAACGTAGAACCACCGTTTTCAATATTCTCAGCTCGATAACAGCTTCAACCATCAAATTAATCCAACAATGCTGGAGGGGAATTGTCTCGAAATTGAAAACGCTTGCGTGCATTGTCAACGATTTGTTGACAGAAAAGAGGCATTTTGTCGCACTTTTTTCAGAAAAATCTTATTTTATAAGAGGAAGCCACTGTAGCTTTGTGGTAGCTGTGTGGAGGCTATGTGGTTTTTATTGGTGGTAAGAATTTTTGCCGTCTCATTCCTTCAACCATCAGATAGAGAAAGATACGACTTTCTATACTAGTAATAATAATAGCGATCCTATATGATGAATATTCTCCATTTACAAGGATCAATGATGGCTTATAATCACATGAACTTTGAATCATATCATGTGCGGTTCAAAAATCATTATACAGTATAACATGGAACTTCATTACTGGCTCTGACAATGATCAAAGCCTTTAAAGGGTTGACCACGCATGGCCGAAGGCCTGTTATTTCCTGAAAGCTAGAAGCTGTAACCATAATAATGCTTACAAACTTCCCTCCTACAATGTTAAGTGTAACAATAACGATTACAATCCATCACCAACTTGTTCTAAGAAAATATATTAAAAATACGTGTACAAATATTTTTCGACAATCATTCCTTAGTAATGTTATGATGAGATGATTCCTAGTTTATTGACTATATTGTTCACTGGCTCGTATTAATTGCATAGTTGCAATTGATTGATAGTTTCATTTATATTGTTCAGAACCATCTAAGAAGAGCCATCTCTTGAGAAGAGCCATCTCTCTCATATTACATGTAACATAAGTATGTGTTTTCACAAACACTTATCAAGTAAGATGATTCGTTATTGAAATGAGTGAATTTCGACTTTTACGAGTTTACCCCGTGCAGCACTGTATCGTTTGGGAATACAGTATCATAGCAACAGACTTGTATCAGTGTGAGTTCCTCTAGATTTCACATAAAATCTCGCAGTGGTGAAAACACAGTAGAAAGGAATGTACCAAGAGATTTTTAATATAATAGATAAACATTAAAGTTTTGTTGCACGGAAATCCAACTGAATTAATAAATAATAATAACCAAACCAAGGCAACGAAAACCAATGACCGATTCTTACGTCAATGCAATGACGTAATTTTACGGTGTCCAGTTGAATTTCAGTGCAAGGCCGTAATACGTGAAACTAAAATTTGAATGGAGAAAATTGGAAAAGTAAAAATAAGTGAGGATTATCTCATAATTAATTGTTGAAGATTATCTTAAGTCCGATCTGTTTTCACATGCTATTAGTCCAGTATCGCATGCTTTGATTCGGTTATTCCATTATTTGTAGGATTTGGCAGGTTACAGAATAGCGGCTGGCCAGATTTATTCCTATTATTATTGCAGGCGGATATCGCACCTCTCAGAAGTATGCTTTTAGTGGGAGATTCGACCGAGATTGTATGGCGGCTGGCGGTTAGTTAAGATTCTGGGCACATAGGGGACGTGGGTCCAACATCCACCAGCAAAGTAGAATAGGGAGGCAGCAGCAAGGTGGAGAGGATGGAGAGGTGATATCGTTTTTGAGACAGCGACAACAGAGCAGCGCCTAGCTTCCAGTCGCATCTGATTGGGTAGGTCGCGGGTGCCCCCCCGGCGAGGGGGCTTTCAGGGGGGGCCCCGGTCGGTTGCTAGGCAACGGGGCCTAGACGCGGCCTCGTGCGCGCTCTCACTCGCACACCACACTTCGATCGCAGCACAGCGGCTATTAGTTTGGCAAATCTACATAATGCACAATTATTCAGCGGCCACCTACTGTACAATTATTGAGAGATCCCCCTCATTCGGTTAGTTATCCGTACTAATCTATTCTGTTCACCCTCACTTGGCCACAGCACACAGCACAACTTGCATCATGCACGCTGATCCACTGCTAAATTGGCTACCGACTATCCAATGCACACTAGATACGACTAACTGCGAGCCAACATTCCTAATTGCAAACAAATATGAAATAATTATCAGCCTTTGATCAATTTCATATTGCATTCAATTAGAAAATAATTTCAAAGTTCACTGAGTTTTGCTGTACTGTCTAAATCTTCAGTTCAATAGTTGGCACAGTTCAATAATTGGAGAAACTCATCATGATTTTAATATTATGTTCCTTATTGATGGTTCTTATTCCTACAGTTCATTTTTATCATCATGTAAAGTGGGAGAAATAACTTATCATTCAAATTAGAATTAGACAAAAACGTAACTTTGCAAGTGAAAACACGCTATACCCCAATAGACTACTTGAAACGTCATGTTTTTTCATTGTAACATTAGAAGCCGTTAGAACATGATATTTTCGTCCGCATTCACATTTATACTGTAGTATTCATTGCCCAACCAAACCCTAGAGGAGATGATAACTTGAGAGCTACGGAGAAAATAGCCTCAAGTATTTGGAAATATACATTCAGCTGCTGGAGCTGAGTCTTTCTTTCCAAGAAGAAAGTTTCCATGAAATGCTCGTCATTACAATACTAGGAAGTATTTGGCAATTAATTTTACATTTGATAAATTCAAATTGACGAGTTCACCCCTGCAGCGCAAAGCGCCGTACACTTGAATTTTCTAAAATTCTTAGTTTGAAATACTGTAGTTGCTATTTGACTTTCTGCAGCTGACAGCAGCTCAGTCACACCAATGAAATCCTACCTTGTACAGTGAACCTATTCATCGTCACTGTACTACTTTTAGAAAAACTTTTCTAAGCTCTATCTATGTGGCATTTCAAAAACTAACTCCAGTTGATTTAGTAATTCAGTAAATTTTAATACCAAAAGATGATTTTTGGTTTTCATTATTTTTCTCCCATTTAAAATGATCATTTTTGAAAAAAAACAGAGCCCGCAGAAATTCAACTTTTTTCTTTCTTTTGGCTTAAACCACATCGAAATCGGTCCACTCAAACTTCTCCACGAACTTTCTAAAATCTACTCTACACGGCACCGAACTCTTTTAATATAAGATTTAGATAAGGAATTTAGTAATTCAGTAAAGCTGTTTTTCCACCTGAAATGCCGATCTATTGAACTATTCAAGTGTAGAAATAATATCATTTTCATATTTCTACAATAGTCAAATGATACTTTATTGTTTGGAATTTGAATTGTTCATTCTAAAACAAGAATTTCTTTATAACGTTACATCTATCCTAACATCACTTTTGTTGGAGTTTCTTTTAGTAGCTGTAAGCACTGGTAGCTGGCCAATTCTGTAAGCGACCTGCAATTAGTGTAATTGGTGCACATTTCTTGTGTATTACTTCTACTTTCCAATTTGATGACACCAATATCAATTAGTTCAAGTGGTAATGAAAATAGACTTTCATCATCTGAAAATATCTTGGGGCATTCGGCTAACTTACTACTAGAGAACCTTCAAGTTTTATATTGAAATTACTTCAAAAGATCTTCATTCTATGATCTACTACTAGCCTACTAGATCTATCTGGTAGTAGTAGATCTATCTATTACTCTGAAACTACTCGATCTCTAATGAAAGAAAAACGATAGCTAATTCAATTAGAAGCGAACAGAAATAATAATCTATAATCCAAGATGGAAGAAAATCCAATATTCAATATCGATACTCAATATCCAATGCATCTCAATGTTCAAAGTGACAGTGTATTGATTTACTTTGTTGACTTGTTGTTTTTATAGTAGGCCTCTGTCAATTCTTTTGCCTAATGATTTGATTTCCATCGTACTCCATTATTAAAATAATCATAGAATTGAAATTGATCTCATATATTCTCAAATTTCGATTTGATAGATTTCCACCTGGATTAATCATAATATTATCTCCAACAATAGCTACAAAGGCTATGTGGCAGTTATAGGCTTATATTTTTATGGGCTACAACTATCAGTTTGTGTAGGCTAAAGGAACAAATGTCTGTCGAGCTTTTCGTTCATCATTATTCGAGACCAAGACCTGTTCCATTTAAAACTTATAAATACTTGCGGCTTACTATAAAATTGGAGTGTATAACTTTTGAGAGGCTTATATTCCAAGAAAACGCACAAAATATTGGAAAAGTTTGATAAAAAGCGGAACATTTTCATCCGCTGTTCAGCCTTCATCAAGTTAACTTGTTTTGCAAAGTGTTCCATCACTGAATACCAATGAAGCGTGATAGAATCAACAGCCTCGTCCTTGAACCTTGTGATTTGTTCGACTTGCTGTTTAGTTCGGCTAGCCGACTCAACTAACTCCTAACAAGCTAATTTGTCCGACCAAGCTTCCGAATTCAGTACGGCATACTGCCGCTTAGAAATGCACCGATGCTTCTAGTTTATATTCTTATAGAGTAGTTTCTTGTTGTTGTCGAATAATTTTCAATGTTATCAATCAATGCCCTGAGTCTTATCAAACTATACTTCTCAGTTGAATAGTTGCATGTAGAAGGGTGGGTAATCTATCGAGAATTGAAAGCCTCAGTCTCGAATACCTTAAAGATAAGTTTGTCAATCACATGAAAAATATTGTTCCTCAATATTCGATCTTGTATTCTTTATAATCAACGAGTTCTATAAAACCACAAGTTTTCTCAAAGTCACTTGAAAAAGTGTTGTTAACTAACATTTTGTCAAGTTTTCTTGACAATTATGAGTATGGTGCTCTCTACTTTTTGTTTTGTATGTTTTCATGACTGACTAATTCCAAATTTGATTATATTCAAGAATGCAATCAATCATTACAATACATCCACACATTACCAGGCGTTTCATAGCATTAATGAGTTTTTCAATAAACCTGTTGCTCTAGTCTGGACTGATGTTAAGTCACAACAGTTCAGGGAAATGTTGTACATTATTTTAATCAGATAGTATTGTATTGAAAGTTCAGCTCCCCAGCGTTGGATGCCTGAAAATGGCATTTGAATTGTTCCAGAGTAGAAATGCGGGTTTTCTTACCTGATGTGGGTTGTGTAGCATTACGTCCGTTTCGTCCGACACCCAAATTCTTGGAAATTGGTAGCGTTTCGTCCGACTGATTTTCACGCTTCTGTGACAATTACAAACGAGTAGCGTTTCGTCTCATTTTTGAGTCTTCTTCCTGACTTCAGAAACCCTTCTATCACTGGCTAATTACGGTTGTAAACAATCAGTATCAAAAATGGAATTTAGAATCTGCTTCTTCAGATTCTGTAGCTGCAATAGTTGGCTATTTGTATTACTTCATTGGCATTATTTACATTCCATTGAAGCCACTGATTTGAAGTTATTATTTGAATTTAATTCCATATTCTTCTCCCTATCAAACTATATCCAGATGAAGCTGAGATAGAAATTGATGTCAATTCATTATATTGGCAGAAGTTGAATCAATCCAATAATAGCAATAAATTGTGGATGAGTGCATTTCAAAAATGGTAGCTTGGATGAAGTAATTTAATCCACCGTCGGCTTCACTTCGGGGATTCCCATACAGTAATTGAGCTGAACTATATGTGCACATAGTGTGCTGACACTATTAATTTTCAATTTGAGTAATTGTTACGGGTATATGAATAGTTTCACCATTGAAGTTCTATTATTAATTTATCAATCGTATCGTATTTTCAATCTCCATCTACTGAATCGTTTCTATTATGCATTATGCCAATGCAGACATTCTTGTTTTTGTTATTATTTGTCAAAAGATGTGTCAGACGAAACCCTACTCCTTCAGGTATACGCCCCCAAACTGCCCAATCCCAAAACAACCTGAGACATAGCTTTCGAACGAATCGCTACTCGGACACGGACACCCTGATGTGATATGGAGGATAGGTAACAGTAACCTTCCGATGAATAAGACTGGTGGATCATCTCTATTTTGTGTTTGCCGTGGCAAGTGAGACCAAGCATGTAATAACTGTGGGAAACATTTCTCCGGTGATATTCGGTTTGCTGACGTGCAGGAGGTACAAATGAAATATTCTTGCTGGGATTACTGAGTTTTATGTCCCAACATAATTCTCAATTTGAGTTGCGTTCCACGCGGTAATTGCAGGCTAGAGTTAGGTAGGCTTTAGAATGTCCTGGGAACAGTTAAATAAATCAGGGTACAGTGTTCTCGGTATAAACTGCTCACAGGGGATTTAAAAAGACACAAAATATAAGTAATTCTCATTTGATGGAAATGTTTAGTTTCTTTCAGCTTATTATTGATTAACAAAAGTAATATATATTATCCGGTTGGAAATTTCTTCTCAAGTGTTTGTTTATTCTTGCTTTTTCTTATCATGTAGGTTTTATAAATATCACATATTATCATGAATTAGTGTCTAGTAGAAGGTCCTGTAGCGTTTCGTCCGAGTAGCGATTCGTCCGACAGCAATGTCTCAGGTAGTTTTGGGATTAGGCAGGATACCTGAAGGAGTAGTGTTTCGTCCGACAAAACTTTTGACAAATAATAACAAAAACAAGAATGTCTGCATTGGCATAATGCATAATAGAAACGATTAAGTGAATGGAGATTGAAAATACGATTGATAAATTAATAATAGAACTTCAAAGGTGAAACTATAACTCAACTTGAAAATTAATAGTCTCAGCACACTATATAATAAACTATATAGTGCAGCTCAAGTATACAAAAATAGTTGAGGACTTTGAAGGTGTGATTATGGACTAAAATGTGATTATGGGGTTTAAGATTTCCCCACAAAATTATATACAATTACAAGAAACGTATTATCAGCAGTTTTGAGTCAAAGGGAAGAAACAGGAAGCCTATTTTTGCATCACTATAATATGAACTAAGTGATTGTGAATTGGATTCGTGCATGTGAAAAAACTTTGAGGTGAATCCAAAAATACTTTCATGGAAAATGTCTTATTTTTTGATAGGCCATTTTGTTTTTGAATCACATGAATCGTTGGAAAGGAAGTGGAGTAGTTTGGAGTTATGATCAGAGAATTGGAATTCAACTTCATCAACTTCAACTTCAACTTCAACTTCAACTTCAACATCAACATCAGAAGATAGGTTAATGGGTGTGACCATTTAATTATGATAACAATTCAAACATATTTCAGAAACGGTGATTCAATCATTTATTGTGTTTTCCAAGACAATTTTTTTCTATTTATTTATTCAGCAATGAAAATACTTGACTGTGTCTAAAATTCTTCCATGAATCGTAGCCTAATTTGTAAATCATGTAGCCTCCAAACTCCGCCTACTATCTCTTGATAAGCCAGAAATGAATGACTCAGCTAGTTCTGAATTCGACCGGTAGATGGCTGCAGTTACTGGGTGATTTACAGCTTCAATTTTCACAGACACGCCTCCAAGCTCCGCCTCTCTCCTGATTGGTCGGCAATGCACAACGCAGCTAGTTCTGAATTCTGTCGTAAGATGGCAGCAGTTACTGGGTCATTCAAGTTACAACTTCATTATTCAGCCGTCTAGATGTCAGAGGTGTGACTTTATTCATGCTACCATTTTTAAAATGTACTCATCCACAATTCATTGCCATTATTGGATTGATTCAACTTCTGCCAATGTTTATGAATTGGCATGAATTTCTATATGAGCTTCTTCTGGATACAGTTTTATAGGGAGGAAAACTTGTAATTACATCCAAATAAATAGGCTTTGACTTCGAATCAGTGGCTTTGATAGAAATAATTCACATGAAGCAATACAAATAGCCAACTATTGCAGCTATAGAATCTGAAGAAGCAGATTTTAAATTTTATTTGATACTGATTATTTACAACAGTAATTAGCCAGTGATAGAAGGGTTTCTGAAGTCAGGTAGAAGACTCAAAAATCGGACGAAACGCTACTTGTTGGTAATACGCACAGAAGCGTGAAAACCAGTCGGACGAAACGCTACTAATTTCCAAGAATTTGGGTGTCGGACGAAACGCTACTCGGACGAAACGCTACATATTCTAGTAGAATAGTATAATTTTAAAAAGATTAACAATATGATTCAGAAGAAAAGGGTTTTGGAAAATTGAGCATAGAGCCATAGAGAAGCAATACTCTCTCTTACTAATCTGTTCTCTATGATAGAGCTTTGAAGAAGGTCGCAACTTTTCTAGCAACGAGATTTTATAGTTTCCCCTATCACGAGAAAATGAAAAAGCATTGATTCCTGTCTATGTCGGTGTTTAAAGAAGACCTCTAGATTTAAAGAAATCCACTGAAATAAACTAAATAAAAAACAAGCATTCAGAGTTACAGTAAATTGATGGAAGAAACCAAGAAGAATAGATTGAACCAAATTGTAAGAAGTTCTGACCTTCTGATCAAACAGTATAATCTAGAAAATTGATATATGAATTATTTGATTTTATTATCATTCCTTCTCTGGAATAAGTGAAGTTTATAGGAAATCCTTTAAATCAAGCAAACAGTTTATCACGTGATTCTGAGAAAAATTAATGATATTTTTTAATTGGTTTACAGGAAGAATGTGGCCGCTCCAACTCCAAGGAACAATATTCTCGTCACACTCCGTGTAGCAGTAGATACCCTGCAGGTATCATTCAGGTGAGGTTATCGATCTATTTCATTTTCCATAAAACATAATATGAATTTACACTAGAAATAATTGTCATAGTAGGTCTATGTTCCGTTCCATCAACTATGAAATTGATGTAGACTACCTGAAAATAATCGAAAATCTTTTGTAGCTGTTCAGACAACTTCAATATGAAAAGCGATTGAATCCATAGCTTTTAATTTAAAGCGATTGTATTACATCAAATGGTAAAATAAATGACAAACAATTTTGTTCACAATTGTAAGATGAAAAATGATTTTTCCACCAATTCCATTTTCAATTTCAAAATTATTATATTTTACAAGAATTTTAGTATACAGAGTGTTTCTAAAATAGACCGACAAACTTCTGACATTAAAATTAAGAAAATGGTTCCAGTAAACGTGGGTCATAAAATGCTTTGCTTCCCTCCTAGTCGCCTGTAGAAAGGTCTGCTGTAAAAAAATGAAGCAACCTTATCTGACGAAATATTTCAAAATGGCGGGCAACAACAAGTTTTCGAGTTATTTCAATTTAAAATTTTAGAAACACCCTGTATATTATTATATTATAAAATTTTTGGTATGCAGACTTCATTTAGTTGATTTCGGTTTGAGATCAGGACAAGTTTTAAAGTTTGTCCTTACAGTTATCCTAGTACAGTATTGAGCTGGAGATTCAATCTGTCTACCCTAATGATTTCTGAGGGGAATAGTCCAGTAAACAGTTCCCATTTATTCTCTTATATTGATTGGAGAAGATAAAAGCTTCCACGTTAAGTGAAGCCTACTCCACTGGCCTGGACTCATTAAAACTCCTCCTCAAGGAACTACTCCGTCACTGCTTACAAAAACTTCATTAGCGTTTTCAGCTCTCATCACCCATTCAATTTGTTTAGTTTGTGTTTCAATTAATGAAATTGATCAGTAATGTGCTCTCTAAGAAGTGCTTATTACTTCTTCTGTTCATGTCAGTCTGAACAAATTCCTGCTTTACCAGTAACATAAATTTTTCAGTTAAACACACATTAATAGAATTTTCGCGCATATAGGGATACCGCGTGTTCCTCTAGCTAGGATTCAAACAGAACTATCATAAAATCATTGGGATGGGTTTTAAACTTTGAGATGAAATTAGAATGACCAAAAGCTTTACTTGAGGATGACTTAACTTTATATTTCAGAGAAATACTGTAGTTGATTTCATAGCGTTTTTGTAGAAGATCAATTTCTACAGACCAATATATCGTTTCTTACAGACCAATAAATGATTACAAATCTTCCTGCTTTGCTTCCATGAAGTCTATATTAATCTTGTTTGTAGGATAGTATCATCTTGGGAGATTGCAACTGGCTATGATACTGATTTGAAAGTATTTCTACCATCCTTTTTTCAAACAAAAAAGTATAGTATAATATATTATACTCTACTATTCTACTCTCTCATTGCAACGTAAGGTCATTTTCCACTCTTGTTATCCTCACGTAGCTGCACTCTAGAACAAGCTGCTGCACATTTCATTGGAAAATCGAAACTATTTCCGACTCACTTCAAATCATGCCTATTCGAGTACTTAAAATGAGAAAATCTCAAAATTGCATCACATGGCTTAAATAGCGAGGATGTGTCAGGCTCTCAACAGCTATCTCAAGAGAAATCTTATCATTTCTGTGAAATGTTTATTTCAATTTGAGCGTGTACAGAGCGCTACAGGTAAATAACTGAGAAGTAGTCAGTTGGGGATGAAAAACCTCCACGAGAATCTTATATTGCAGCCGTGAGAGTAGCTGAGCGTTGTTCAACAAGTAACGAACGACCTTTGTGTCGAGTCTCTTCATTGTTATCGGCCAAGAATCGATAACTTGAAGGGGAATTGAACGAACAGATTCAGTTCACCTCCAATAAAAAGAAATCCCTCCATTCGCTTCCAGTTCTGGAAACATGTTGAATGAATATTACAAGTTCAACCAGTAAAATATGTTGCTGGACTGATTATTGATGGCGTCAAATTCAATAACACGAACTAATTATTCATGAAAAATGAGGTCAATTGACAGTAATCAATATTTAATATCAGAGACTGTATAAATCTGGATACATTGCACAGTGTTACGTCATTTACATAGGAGTTTTGAACATAATTTTCAGCGTAGTGAGTTGTAGAATAGTGATTATTATTTTGATTTTAGTTCAAGTTTTCAATCTTCATAAATTGGATGTTCATACATTGTAATCAAACGTCCATTCATTATGTTTAAATAATAAATGTTCAGAATGAGATTTGATTTGATTTGATTAATAAATCAAACTGAATACAATTGATTTATCAATCTACATCAATAGATTCAGGGCCGTATTCATGAACGTTTCTAAAGAATCTCACGTGAGTGACTCACGCAAATACGTAGGCCTACGTAGCGATAGAAAAAGGCAGTCATATTATATTGTTACTCTCAAAATTACATTTCCAATCATAGAGGACATTAACGTACAATTCGGAGCAGATTTCAATCATTTTTTAAACTATTGTTACATTCACAAACATTATTAAATAAGAATCCAGATTTGAATGTCATCATAATTTGTGTGTGAAGTGTCATTTACACACTTTCGATAGAAACTCTCACGAAAGAAAAATCCATAAATACGGCCACAGTATTATATTAACTTTCAATTCTACATAATGAAGATCTAAATGTTTTAAGTAAGCTCATAGTATTTGGATTAGAACTCTATTATAAATAATGAACAGCAACGTTGAAGAGTTTTTTGTGAAAGTGTGCCAGAGAAAAAAGAAATTCGGAAACGTTCAGAGTTTAGAGGCGTTGAACATGAGAGGCTGAGTCTGGATCTGTCAGTCGAGAGTTTCGCCCCTTCCAAAACGTTCACTTTGCGCCATCCCTTTCTTGCTTCCTTCCTCCCATTC
Source organism: Laodelphax striatellus (assembly GCA_017141395.1). Taxonomy (NCBI): domain Eukaryota; kingdom Metazoa; phylum Arthropoda; class Insecta; order Hemiptera; family Delphacidae; genus Laodelphax; species Laodelphax striatellus. The sequence continues at coordinate 40,670,735 of CM029532.1, read as the reverse complement.
TGCCAGCTAATTATTCAATTTCTCTGGAGAGCTTGAATTCACTCGGAGCCCAAGTCGATCACTCAACTTTCACACCCGCTACTGCTACTGCTCTCTTTGTACCAGTCATCAGTTCTCTCTGTCTGTCAGAACAGTGTATCAACCCTCTATTGACAATAATTATATTAGATCGCGGCCAGTTTTCTCTCTCTCTTCTCTCCTCAAAGATCTCAACCTTAACATCTCAAGCCGTCTCTAGAATCACCTGACGACGATGACACTGCGTTGGTTGACTGTCTTCAAGAAAAGTTCATTATTGTTTAAGAAATTTTATTGTTGGATTTCTTTTTTTCCATGAATTGGAATGAAGAAAAATCTAAGAGATTGAGTTCGGAATTCTTCCATGGATAAGATAACAGTTCATCAATGAACTGAAACTGAATATAAAATGATATTTTACGAATAGGCTACTATGTTTATCATAACATGAAATGTAAAATACAAATTGTATAATCAAATTTAATCAAAATATTATAATATAAATATATATAAATAGCATAAACTATATTGAAAGAATTCAAGCCAGCTCACTACGAAATAGTGAATTGAGATTAATAAATTTAACCGGCTCACTTATTAAAATTGGGGAGAGAGAATTCCGTGTCATTTGTTTCATATTAATGATATAATCCGGGGGTGCCCAACCTTTATTAATCAAGGGCCACATTGACAACATTCAAAGAGAAGGCGGGCCTGCAGTAAAGGAAAGCGGGGAATCTGGGGGGTTTCCTCTAGGAATTTAAAAAATGTTTTCCCTCATAAAACACATTTTAATGCTTTCTGTAATGTACATTTTCCTTTTTGGTTTTAGCTTGAACTCCATGTTAATTTTTTACGTTTCAGTTTTGTTAATGTTTTTGTTTTTACGGCAACAAGGCGGGCCACATGAATTCGGCACTGATATTTCATTGCAATCCATCATGAACTCACCAATCACTCCTGCATTTCACAACCTGACTCGAATTTAATGAATAGCCAATTGCTGTGTTTCAAGCATCATTGTCGAATGACTCATGAGAATTGAAGCAGTGATTATTTTCGGTCGCCCACTGTACAATATCGGCTCGTTTGTCCAATGTTCTTCCTCTCACTCCAGAATACAATATTAGCTTCATATTCCAGTCATATTTGCGATATGAGAGTCATATTGATTTCGTGGGTAGTAGGGCATATTCAATATTTATTTGGCTTATTCATCGGAACTCAAAAAGAAACATGATAGCAATTGTTCATCATTGTATATAGCTCATAGTGAGTATCAATATGTCATATTATCAACAGATTTGGGTGGGATCCGAAACACCAGACATTATTCTCTCGGCAAATGATAATAAAGCAAAATAAAACTGATTCTAAGCTGGTATAAAAGACATACCAATTCAATCTGTATTAAAAAGGAAAAACGTTAAAAAAATTCAAAGGTGAGTTTCTTTGTTTCTCAAATAAAAAATAGTGAAATAATTTCGGTTAGTTGCACAAAAATTCAATTGAATTTAACCACCGTGAAGTGACGTCATTGTATCGACGTCAGATTCGTTTATTGGTTCCGTTAGATGACATAATTTTACGGTGGTTAACTCAATTGAATTCACTTTCAACTGGCCGTCTTTCTTGTGATAATAATTCTCATTACACATTCTACAATATACATCTTAAAAGCGTGCTGGGAACTGTGGTTTATTCAAACACACACTGAAAAAAACTTATTTGAAAGCTAATTTCACATCAAAAGTTCAACATTACTCTTGTCATCTTCTACATCAACCAGTTTGATAAATTTCTATTTGATTCTATAAATATCCAATCTCTCATCCCTGTTATTCAACTGATATTTTAAAGCATCTAGTACACCACACAATACATTATATTTATATCGCCTGTTAAAAATGCACGTATGTTTGACGTGCTTATTACAAAGGAATGTAAAGCTACACCATCAACATGTTGAGTTCCAATCCATTACATGGTGTATATTAGAATGTACCTGAAAACTGTAACACTGCGAATGTAAAGCTTCCTCAACTGTTCAAAATATCTCTTGTTTTAATCCATCTCCCATCTCTGCCTTCCCTGTGCACATTTTTCCACATCAATCACCTTTATGAAAGGAGTATTACAGTTTTTCAGCTCAGCTCTCAGATATTCTGTTCCCTTTTACATCACTTGTATGCATCCTACTATGTTTCATCTGTATATTACCAGCTGAAGAGAAATTCTCTCGATTGAAAATAGCTATTTAGTCTCTTATCTGCCATTATCTACCTCCTATTGTGGAATTGAAGTGATAAATTTTTCTCGTGAACCTTTTTCTCTCTTTTTCCAATTTATCAATAATTATCTAGACGACGATTCTTGTGCAACTTTACTTGAACTCAATCAAATAATGATGATACAATTTTTTTCACACCTCATATTGCAATCTAGTCTAAGAAGACTAATGAGCAATTTTATTCTAATCTACTATTATTCAAATAGATAAGTTTAGCAGCTCTCACTAGGACTACTACTTTTGAATACTAACAAATGCATAGCTTAATAATCAAAATCACATAACATAGTCATAATAATAAAGATTAATAATCATAATCACATAACATAAATGATAAACTATTTGTGTACTAAGATTACATTAGGATTCACACTATAAACACTGCTCTGCTAATGATACAATTAATTTATAAAACTCAATTGGTGAACAACTGGAAATAAAGTCGTGAATTTATTGATATTTTCGTTTCCTTAGTTTCCTGAGTTTCGTTGCCTAAGGAAATTAACTACCTGTATGTAGGGTCTAAGCCTAATATCTGATACAATAACTCAGGTGTGCATCATGGTGGAAATTATTTCAACTCGGAATTGTCTAAACTGCAATAACAATAATTATTTTGATCTCTCATGTTCTCATGAAACTCGTTTATACTACCAAAGGACTGTCAAGTTTATCATTATCAATGTAAGCTATCACAAGAGAAAAGTCAATCACTGTTTTGTAAGATTCCTAGAACGGATTTCGATTACTTCATTGTAATCCATTCAATTGATTTCTGTCAATAAAAATTGATTGATTGTGTCTAGTGGTGTCAAGAGCCCTACTGCACAGCTCAGCTGGAGCTCATAGTTGGAAATACAAGTATCGGCTCAAGAGTAAACATAAAAGTCTGTGACTATATACTCCTGAGATAACAGTTGAAGCAGGGCAAGGAAACATAATATTTTTCTCTTCTTATCTCAACACACTCACGCGTCCCCTGATACCACGTGAAGAGTAAACTTCTCCTTTGTCATTCCCTTGATACCAGAGAGACTTCATACTTCTCAGTCGATCCGAACGAATCATAAAGACGAAATCTTCTCAAGAGCACCAGCTCTCTTCCACATTCGATTCTGCCAAGATGAGAAGTTCAGAAGACTGCATCAGCCGAGACATTAAACTTTTATTTTTATTTGAAAAGTGACTCTTTCATGTAGCATTCATGAACTCTTCAACAAAATAGAAAAATTACTTAGGAAAATAAATATTAAAAAATAATTAATTTTGACAGTTTGGTAATCACAATTCTTCCACTAACCTCGTAGATTCTCATTCGATGTGATGTCCAAATATAAAGCTGAAATGAAGAATACTTAACTCATTGAATAAGGTTAAAAATACGAATTCTGCTAAAAACATTTTTCAACACTTTTGAACAATGATCTTCTAATGGAGTAGAGTAGAGTAATTGGATAAAGTGTGAAAATTGGATAAATGAATATTCAATTCTTAATTGAATTCTGTAGTTAAGAATATTCTACATTAATTCTACAAAACGAACTTTACAATAATTTTATTGATTTTAATTACGTTCGAGATATAAACGTTTTTTAGTACGTGAATGAATATCCCTCTCCTATAACATAGCTAAAGTAGCAGGTCTAAAACGCCAATCTCCATAGATTCACCACTAGCGATACCTCATTATCTCGATAGAACTATTGCATGTAATGAAATGAGTAGCTTATAGAGTGGGCCTACTTAATTAAAAGCGTAATTATTAAAAGTTTCGTTTCAGTCGCGAGTTTATTCAAGTGGTGAAATGTATGAAATTACATTTCACTGGAAAAAACTTGCCTTCCCTACCAATTAAAATGTTGAAATACTGTATTCATTTTTCAAATAAAACAACACCAGCGCAGAGTTTTCAATTTTCAATTACCTTCCAAATTCAGAGTAGAATTTCAGAAAATAATGGTCATTCAACTTCAACCCTTCATAACACAGAATGGTGAAGTAGCCCACCTGGAATAAATTCTGTTGAAGTACCAAAACCTATGAGAGATTGAAAATTAAGCTGACTCACGTTGGAAGCTATAGGGAGTACACAATGGGCTGAGACCCATTATACGATTGATTTATAATTGGAAATGGGATATGTCGATAAAAGATCATTTCGTCCTTTCGTGGTCAACAACCAAGGTTAGTAGGTAACTCTACCAAGTAACCAAGGTTACTTGATAGAGTTACTCACCTTGGTCAACAACAACCAACATTGTACTAGACAGAATATCTACAGGTGGGACGAAAAATTATGTTAGTGTTTGAACTTATTATAGTCGAAAGCAAATAACTTGAATAAAATTGAAGAGTAATGATAGAAAAAGCAGCAACTTTCAAAAAAAGCAGCAGATTTGTTAATCTATACTCTATAGTCTATATTGTACCCTTTTATCAGATCAAGCTTACTGATGTATGTATGTCTGTTGATGAACGATGTATGATCAAATTTCGTAACAGAATTTTTGATACAAGCTGACATTTCTTTTGAATACGGCTAGGTTAGGTAATGATAAATAGGTAACTGATGAGTTAATAGAAGAAGACCTAATGCTTTCAAACTTGCTAATAATGAATTAATATTGCTTCATCATATAAATTGTCATTGTCCTAGCTAAAACATGTCTAAACAGAATAATTTTCAGACAATTATTATTTGCGTTGTTACGATTACCATTCCACATTGATGTAATATTGAGTTGGTAATGTTTATTGAGATGCGTAGCATATTTCCTGTTTCTTTGTTGTGGTTTGTTCAACACAAACATTCATAAACCACCAGCACTAGCCCTACTGTTATTTGTTGCTTGTGTGCAGTGTAGGCCTACGGTATTTGTGCAGGGAAATTAATGTACTAGTGTTGGAAGGGATGGTGGTGAGAGGGATGGAGGGGGAAATCGAGAGAGACTAGAATTGATGCATGACCTTCCGCGAATGCCCACCCTCCCTAACGTAGCCATTGCTCATGTTAACTGTGGACATCATTCAATGCTGTTTGTCCGTCAGTGGAAGGGACGACCTTCCTCGTGTGCTTATGACGGCTGCAATAACTCATCTCTACAACGAATATAACCAACATCAGCCCCCTTACCACCCCCATCCCTCCCCTTCCTTAATCAGTCTCTGTACACATCAAACAAGGCGCTTGTTGATGAGGCTACAAGTGAGTACTCACTCATCGCTGCACAAGGTCGTTAAAACGAAATTAATGATTACAAATGAATGTTTTCGGATATGGATTGACATTCACCTTGAAAACTCACTATTATTATCACATCTCTCACAATTTTCTCAGTTTACAGAGCAATGGGCGTCACCAGGGTTTATTAGAGGGTGGAGTCACTCGGTTACATTAGCCAAGATCAACGTTGATCCTTGATCAATTCTCCATTATTTGATCAAGCTGGTTGATCCAATAGTACTCTGATCAAACAAGTTGCCGTCGCGGTACAGTACTCTGTTTTGATTACACATAGGAGAGAGGATAGTTCCCTGATGCACTCTAATCAGTACGATGAGGTTCACTGTATAAACCTAATTATTGTTATTTATTCACAGTAATAAGGTCTAAGAGGTTTTTCAACTTTGATCTAAGTCAATCAATGAATTCACAATATTATTCAACTCCTTACTGCAAAGCACAATCATGCATTGCTTTCCCAGAGAGAATAGATGTAATGTAACTTTTATACTTTTTGGGGTTTCCAAGGAAGTTTTCAATCTATTCATTTCCAACTTTCTTAGCTTTGTACCCATTCTTATATCATGGCTATTATCAGTTATTTTTTTAGCTGAGCAAAAGAATATTCATCGCGTAAATGTGAATCAATAAAATTGATAATATTAAATTTTTTTTGGTTGTAAAATTTCAGTAAAACGTTATTCAGATCGGTCTGGTTTATTTTTGACAATCGCATTCATTTCCACCCTCATTTTATGAGCTGAGTAGATGGTTTTCAAAGGGGCTGAATTCGATGAGTCTGCATTAGCAATGACTGATTCGAGTAAAGGATGTTCGTTGCTCCTCTTCATTATTCAATTTTTAGAGAACAGAAACCAATCAAACTTTCTCTTGTACTCTTCGCTGGATGGGAGCTAACTTTCCATTAGGGTGAGTGCTGGAGTATAAAAATTTCCACAGCTACGGAATAAAAGCGATTGAATCTATACACGCTTGGCTGCTTATAAGGTATTATAATCATCATCAAAATCAAAATTATTAATCAATTCATCATTCTATCTTCAAAATTCACTTGTTGAATGCTAAATTAACAGTTCAATTCAGTTTTCGAGTCATGTCACCATGCTGCCATATTTACATAAGCTACTTTCCAGTAATATTGGATTCAACAATATTTTATTGGAATAATTCTCAAAAGAGAAATCTGCCTATTTTCAATTTGTGTTCAGGAATATTCTATCTTGTCACCCTTATGGTAATGAAATAAACTATTATAAAAGTTCAATTGTTATTTTGAGTTTCCAACACTATACTGTATATATAATATTTAATAGGACACGACTGGTCAAGTCAGAGTTGATATCACCAAATTCTTAAAAACAAAACATCAAGTTATTGAAATTGTCAAAGCTTTATTTGTGACTTATAAATATTATATTTATTTGAATAAAATATTTCCTAATCATTATTAAATTTGTTTTCTGTCGTTGTTATAAATCATAACAACACTGTTTTTTTTTTATTATTAACATCACTGTTACACTGTTACTCCCTCAGTTGCCACGAAACGTTGGTATGAATAGTAAAAGTGGTAGTCTACAAGCAAATCATAGGGTGGTCAGATTTCAACATCGATTTCAAATTCAGAGATGGTCTACCAATAGAGGTTGATCTTCTTGGAATTCGAGCTTTGAAAACCTCAGCTATTATTTCGTAGAAACTTTGAAGTTCAATTATTAATTAAGTAGGCTGCCACAATGCTCAGCTAATTCTATGAGCAATCGTTTATAAGGATGATAGAGTTGGATTCATCAAACGTAATCTCGATTCACCGAACAAGAATGGCAGAGAATTTATCCGCATCAGGCTGAATAGAGAACATATTTGAATTGCGGCTTTTCAGTGTAACCACAACACAGAGACTTGGCCATATTGAATTCTTGTTTCTTGGAAATGTGATGGAACCATTTGTATAGCTTTCGGAACTTGTTTCGTTTGTTGAATGCCTGAGTAATATACATTAATCATTCGAAATAAGCTAGTCGCTATAAACCCCTATAACAAAACTGAAATCCTTCTGTCAACGTTAGCTTAGTGACTTCAGTTAGAAGGATCGGTTTCTCACAATATGAATATTCTGCTTAACATTTCATGAATCAACAGGAGAAATTTGTTTGTTACTCGTCAATTAAGTGATGAAAATTGGTTAATTTGATTTCTCTCATTGCAAGGTTTAACATACTCGTATCAGAGCCCCGGTTTTACGTAGCTCAATGGACCGATAAAAAAATTCGCCGTACCGGGCGTAAAAACAGGGTTGCAATTTACACTACAGTGTTTTATATGTTTAAAGGAGTTTTGAAATAAATAAGTTAAATAGGGATATTCTCTTTATCGGAGTTCGTAAAACTGAGGTTCCATCCTGTATTATTTACCCATTCTGTATAATTTTATACATAAATGTGAAGCGAAAAATATCATTTTGAGGGTAATGTGGTAGATTTGGATAAGATTGAATTTCAAATGTTTCTCTTCTCTTGAAATCACTCAGTAATTGCTGTCCCTCTTCATTCCCATGTGGAGCATTTTCCATGTAATGCTTCTTGTATTTTTTTATCCATACATTGTTACCCAATTTTTTTATTATTCATAAGTTTGATCAAATATTAGCCCCATCTATACATGGCACGTAAGATTCAAGTGATGTCTTAATATACATTGTCCAATTCAGATGTAATTGTAATTGATCTCTTCCATTTGTCACCTCAATTATAAAAAATTTAGCTGTATCAATTATCAATAGTGTTATCACCGACCTTCTCCTACAGCACAAGTTACGCAACCACTTAGAGAAGACATAAAATCTAAATAACTTAACTCTATACTTTACCTTTATTACTACGTATTATAATTATTTCAACCCTCCTTCTCATATCTTTCATTCATCCTTTACACAACTATCGATCACGTAGTTCACTTTCTTCCAAATATTCGACTCGAGCTCCAAACATTGATGGGGGGCAACTCGAATTCCATCAGTTTGTATAAAAACGGAGATGTAAAATGAGGATGTACTCTGATATTAGATCATTTTCGAGACATTTCAGGAGTCTACATGATTGCTTATTTTAATATTGTATTACAGAGAAAAATCATAATTTATTATTTCTGCACATGAAATAATTTTTGGTAGTGTTGCAGTTTCGTCAGTGCGAATTTTATTGTGGAAAAATCGAGGCTTGAATGTATTCTGGCATATGAACGGGTGGTTTTGTGATTAATTGTTTCAGATCCGATGTGGTCACGAAATGGGCCGGTGGTCCGGTCTAATGGTGCTGCTCTGCCTCCCCTTCGTGGTTCCTCAGCGTGCTCCGGGGCATCACACTGCCACTGCCACTACCACTGCCTTTATCACCAATGTCTACATTAATGTGGGTTAAAACTCAATTTTATAATTGATCCTTTTGGTGCTATCAAATATTCTGAGACTTCCACACTGTAGACATTAATGAATGCCAGAATTGAATATCAGTAACGTCTCATCATTTTTTCATCCTAATTTACACATACGGTATACGACACATCCAATAAAATCAATAATTGTACTTGTATATAATAGTAGAATAGATTTGAAGTAGCCAATTATTTGGCTTGACTAGTTTCACGAAGCGCTTGATATAATCAACTGCTCTCAACATACCAATGTGATCTCACCATTGTTAAGAACTTTAGATAGAAGAATATCCAATGTATATTCAACTACAATTACATTGAATGTATTTCCTGATAACTGTGGTGTGTTGAAGAAATACAAATTAGCTTATTGATTGATTGTGATGGGGAAAAACCTACTATCACATATACATAATTACACAGTAGCTTCAAGTTGCAAATGCGTGAGTGCCAGCCGAGAACACATTTTATAAGTTGCAATTCGGTCCACAAAAGTAAAGTTATCTCTCGAATCAATCAAGATTATTACTGAGTTTCCAGACTAACCTTGCAAGGGTATCAGGGAATTGGGGAAGGTGTGAGAAGATTTTCATTGTTATAGGCTACTGATACCGAACTGGAAATTTCTCTGAACTAGGAAAAGTTTGATACACAGAAGAAAACTTGAACAATACAAGACGTTATTCGCTTTTCTCAGAAAACTTATAGAAGTTTCTGGTTGGCAGGCCTGGAAATTATTATTGTACTTTCTCGGAGCTTTTGTTTACTGCACGATTACATTAATTCCTTTTTAATGGTTGCGGTTATTTGAAAGGGAAACTTTTAAACAAAGTTCAATAAACTTTGTTACGTTGTGCCAGCTACACAATTTTGTAACTGCGAAGTATTGAGCTCTGTTTTTAGGTTGAGATTCACTCATACCTTGAAACCTCTGAATGAATAGATCTTGTTAAATGCATGGCGAGTTGGATAAAATTGGAAGAAGGGTTACAAAAATGATAAATGACTTCTTGGTTGCTTAATTAATTATGCAGCTTGAAGCTTGAACTGGAGGCTTCATTAAAGGTAATGATGGATTGTTCTCCGTCATGTCTTCTTGCTAATTCGTTTGTTCAATTTGGAAAATGATTAGATTACTTGTTCAGGCATAAAATTAATAGAAGAGTGTGGTAACAATCCTAATAGCGATGATAATTTGTTTAACTGATTCATTCTTTACTAGTTAAGGTAATAAGAAAAAAACTATCTAAATTACAGTAAAATTCACATTGAAATGATCCAATTCATAATACAAATACATAAACTATTATATTTCAATGACTATTATCTATTAATATTTTGCACAATATAGCCTATAGCTAGTCTGCTAAAAACACCAAGTTTCATCCAGTTTCCTTTTGAGATCTCAACTCATGTGAAACCACCTGTTGATTAGGTTAGAACTTCATTGTGCTTGAACTTAATTTTTGAATTGTCAGAATTTTGATGATGCTTTATAACAAGTTTATCATAGCAAATAGATGATGTTTTGTTTGTTTTGGCACAGGACAAGGTGGAGCAGGCGCTGCAGCAGATCCAGGACGTAGCGTCGGGCAACATGGGTGCGCTGTGCGTGACGTCATCATTCCAGCCGCTGACGGCCGCGCCGCTCGACCCGCGCCGCTTCGACTCCACGCGGCAGAAGGCCGACCTTGTCGCCACGCTACTGCAAGACGTCGGGGTCGCACATCACAACGGTAAGTTCTGCCTATTCCGAGTCACACTCATGACAGTTTTTGAAGCAATCATGAAAAATGAAGCTTTAAAGAGTTATGAAAATCGATACTTTATCAATATTATTTTTTTTGTAAGGGTGATGCGAACATGAGCTCTAGGCTTGTGAGTGGGTAATGTGAGGGTGATGATGAAAGATGACGACTACATTTTAGGATGAACGTCTCCGGCTGAATTCGGGTAATCTTGTTTGACAATGTATGTTTTGTTAGGTTGGATTGGGTAAGGTTACCCATAAGGTCACCCGTAAGGTTATCCGTAAGGTCATAACTTATTCCACCTATTAAAAATATGTCTATTGGTATAAATTGGTATAGATTATGATTTCGTAGGCTATTTTTTGTGCACTAGAACGGTTCAAACCTTTCTATATAGCGCAACTGTCAAAAAGTAATGTAATGTAGGCCTATAGAGTAATGTCATAAGATTTTTTATTCATTATTCTATCTGTGTTCTTCTAGTGACTATTAATAAAGAAATTATGACTATCGATATATTAATAAAGAAATCAATATCAATATTAATCGATACCAATATTGATATACTAATTCGATATTAATGAATGTTTCCGTTAACAGAACAGGAAGGTACCGGGAATATCAATATATTGATAAAAATTGTTTATCTGAAGTTCGATAAATGATTAGGCTAGGCGTACACCGGTTAGTCAAGACAAGACAAGACAAGATTAGTCACTTTTAGTCACAGTAATTCACATAGTTGCTTTGCAACACACCGATAGTCATTGCATTGGTGTGTGCATAGCCGCTCACAACTATGTTTATGACTAAACGTGACTAATCTCGTCTTGCCTTGTCTTGACTAACCGGTGTACGCCTAGCCTTAAATTAGTTATAACTCACTGAGAAGAATATTGCTGTCTATCTCAATAATTATTAATGGGACGGTGCAATTGAATCGTACGACAAGGCGATCGATTCACCTATCGATATTTCAGAGGAAACTTCCTGCTGCAAGCGAACTACAGACTATAATAGTGCTGATGATCAGGGAATGAGAAATGAGGTACTAGAGGCAAGCTTGTAGCTGAAGGTGAAACTTACCTCTACATTAAGCTGGTAATGTAGCGTCGTTTGCCTACAATATTTCAACGCCGAAATATTCCATTCTACCGGTGAAAACTTTTGATCATCGCTGTCAGCGGAGCACATTGGTGCCTCCTGCTTCCTGCTCCCGCCTCGAGATAACGAACAACGCTCTTCATCACGAACTTATCGCTGCTACCAGCATTCATCGCATCGACATCCCATCGCTTCATTCAACATCTATTCTTGCACTCTAAACACGGATAGCCAGAGATTGAATTGTTTCATTGATCTAATTACTCGATCTAATACCTCGTAAGTTGAAGACAAATATTCAATAGCCCTACTGGAAAAGTGGTATCCTTTAATTTAAAGTAACATTCTACAAGCAACGTCTTACTCAACATGGAAGAAAGGTAGATGAAGCAAGTAGATTGGAAAGAGATGCTTTTGTGAGATAATGATGAGATAAAGTGAGGTGTAAAAAGCAGAAACTAAAAAAAGAGTATTGTCGTTGAAAGATTATGTTATCCTATTATTTCAGCCAAATAAATGAACAGCTTGTATCCAAATAGAACATCATTAATTTGCATTCCATATTTTCTTCTGACAAAAACATCAAAAGTCGATGGTTCCTAAAGTTTAATTGATGAGATAACGGGAGTATGGGAGGATAATGGGAGGTAATGGGAAAAATAGTTGGTAATAATGGTTAGTTGGTGAATTTTCATGGTTTCAGGGAATGTGCCCGATATTCATACATGGGGATAAATAAAATGGAGAATAAGTTTACAAAATGTTTTGTGCTGTGATGCTGGTTCCAAAAACCTATATTTTTTTGTTAATGCAAATAAGTACGCATGAGGAGCGCTGAAGAACACCATTTCTTTGGCCTTAACTGCAATTCTTGATTAGTTGTAACCCACCTCAAACTGTAGAACTGTTTATCGAATAGTTAATACTTGAACTAGTCTACTTACGATTGAATATTTTAACATTTCAATACGATATTTGAAGTGTTGCTCAATTTTTCTCGATACCTTCTTGAGTGAATTTGTTCATGAATGAAAGATAACATTGTTTTCATAAGTTATAGGATATTGTACGAAAAAAGGAAAAATTGACATCACTGCATATTCATACGTAAGAAACAATACGCAATGAGAATACAGTTCCGAGTTTGATCAGATAAAATTTGATGTAGGTGAAAAATATAATTAAGAGCTAGTGATGTTTCACATGAATGGTCTAAGTGAGAACGGTGATATTAGATTGGAAACATACATCGCCGAACATCTCAAAAACAGTATAGCTTACTTCTTCCAAATGCATGCGTTTACGATTTATGTTTGGATTGTGACAGTCGTTGGTAGTGAAGTTGTAAACCCAGCTGGATAAAGTAGGAGGCATAGAAAAGTCGGGAATGTTTATGAGGCTGAGCGAGTTGATGGGGGATGTTGGAGGTGGGGGGGGGGGGGCGTTAGGGGGTGAGACGGAAAAAGCGTGTTTCATTTGTTTGCCGCGGGTGATCGCGATCCTTTCTACATGTCCCTGTGGGAAAAGCGTCATGTCAGCAGTACAATGGCAATGGTCTCAGTTTCATGACAAGTTTCTGTCTGTCAGTCCATTGTCTGTCAGCTACGTCTTTCAAAAGAAAAAAGAGAAAGGATGAGTTCTCGTGGGAGCAGGATGGGAAACTATGACGAAAGAAGACATAGACAAAGAACCGGGAAGATCGGGTTGTGGTGGTAATGATAGGGAGCAGTGAACACAATGCGAATGCTTCAAGATTAAAGGGGAGGCCCTGCTTCAAAATAATGTGCTTGCCAGATTTCACAACGTATCAAGTGTGTGAGGATGTAGATATGCTAGTTTTAAGTTGATATGTATGAGGCTGGACGGTGGACGCACACTAAATAAGTGCGAGGTAAAATGTGATGCTGGGCAGTGGGCATGTATTTCAATGGGAGACTGCACACTCATCAAAATTATGTGGAATTTGTACACACATATGTAAATTATGTGTGTGTAAAACTTAAGAAGCAAATTTGAAATTCAAAATAACTATCTACGTTATCATTTCTGTACCATGTGCCATATCATTTCTGTGCCATACCTTTAGAACATGGCCGTCGGCCTTCAGTAGCGACAACTCGTGCACTGTCCCTGCCTGATTCCATTATAGAGGCATACTTATAAAAAACACTACAAACACATGACTTATGAAACACATGACCGATTAGCATTGCTCAAGCAAGCCGATGCAGCGACGTTGTCACATTGAAGGCCGCGGCCATGTAGTTTAAAGGGGGCTATGGCCATATCCTTTCTGTGCCATATCAGGCTTCAGAAAGATCAGGCATGAAACTTGTGAGTTTGAACAGGCATAAAACTTGTGAAACCAGAACAAGCTTCAGAAGTCTGTATTATCAAATTATATAGGGAAGGATGAAAATTATCAATCCACAACATCAACACTATTGATATAATACAGTGATATTATAATATTGAAGAACTTTAGAAGTAAGTTACCTGTATTTCATGGTTCAAAGTAAGAAATGCTCAGTTGTCCCTGCTCTTATTTCCCACATACACTTTAAGGTGGGTTTTCGTTACTGCGACAAAGTGCCGCAATGCTATAAATGAAGAGACAAGATGTTGTCAAACCACTGATTTATTAGAAAATCGAGATACGGTTTCGGTTGTTACCCATTATCAATCTCAAACTCTGGGTTTGCAAGTTGATAATGCAACGATGTAAATCAGTGATTTCTTTATGATTATCATGTCCACAATATCACCTTCACAGCTTCTAGTATTTAACTCTATGTTTAGTGGGGAATAATAGTGGGGACCCACTATTTATAGTGGGTCGGGCTCCGCTGCGGCACTTTGTCGCAGTAACGAAAACCCACCTTTACTGTTACAAGAACGTCATTTTCACTTCAGTGATAAGTGTACACTATTGAAATACGTATTGACTCGCGAGCCTATTTCAAGTCATGGTAACTTTGTGATGTACACTAATGTAATAAATAATATTACCAATGTTACTTACAAACCTGTGTCAGATTAAGGGCGCCAGTATAAGTGAGCTCATTCATCTGGGACTCCAATGACAGTAGGCTATCTCTGTTGCCTCGCCTCGTCGTCAGTAGTATAACTCCAGCTACTTATTATATCAATGTAGTAGGCTCTCAGATGGAGAGATGCATTATGTTGTTCAGATAACTGGGACACTATAGAGTCCTTGGACGTTTTGGAGATGTCGTAAAGAAGAGCTTGGTACACGTTTTCGAGTATTAGGTAGCGTGTGTTTGTTTAGCAGCGAAGGTAGCGGCTTTGGAGGACCGCCGCCGCCTCACATCTCGGGATGCGGTCGTCATGGAAACGGCGTGATTCTCGGCCAATATTGACAGCAGCAAATATACACGACCGTGCCCCGTGCCGTGGCTGCCTGCTGCAATTCAACTGTTTGCATCATCATCATCGTCACCAGCTCCTCTTTTAATCTCAGAGATTTCTGTTTGTTATTACTTTTCAAGTGAAATCGTCGGCATCTTCAAGATTCTCCTATAACGGTTGAAATAAGTCTGAATGATTCGTTTGAAGGCACTCTCGTCATCTTGTTCAAATTACTGTACCTCAAGATATTACATTGGTTTTTACAAGACGGCTCGAGAATGAGGATGTTGTAAATAAATAAAGGTATTGCAAGCCATGTACTATGTACCCATGTTCCGCAAAAAACATTAAGAAGAGTTGTGAGAATTTTACATAGCTTCGAAGAGTAGCTTTATGAGTAGAAATAATAATTTAATAGAACTATTGATAGTGATTCTCTCGAGTGTAGGCTATCAAACACTTCAAAATTGATTGGAATGAACTTATTCTTGTACCTCCTTCTGGATCAAACACGGATTCGTAATTAACTAGAATCAAATGAACAATTGTTTTCTTAAAATCTCAAACAAGTATAAAAACCTTGATAGGTCCGAATTCTTGAGGAAATGATTTGGAGAAGACTCAATTTGAAATTGAAATCATATCAAAATTTCAAATCTATATGAAAATAATATAAATTACATTAAATTCGATAAATTCTCAGTCATTGCTCAACAAAGTGAGTATTGTTGAGCTAAGTTATGAAATATGGAATAAATAAAAATATCATTTTGAGAAATTGCGAGGAAGCAGGAACTAACATCAAACACTAACGAAAGAGAGAGTGCTGTTGTAGTATTCTCGTCTCTAAATTCAACGTGCGATCTGATTGGCTAATGGGTTAAACAGTTGCCATTTCACGATTTCAACCAATCAGGAGGCAGCTATCACTGACGTATAAAAACCTCACATGAAACTTGACATTCCATCTGAGTTGCTAGCTTCTGATTGGTGGAAATCGTAAAATGGTGTTTGTTCAGCTCGTTGGCCAATCAGACGGCTCATTGAATTTTTGTAAGCGTTCTACGTCATCAGCATTGCCACTCCCACTTTTCTTAACCAGTGTTACTTTCAGCTTCCTCACAAATTCGAATTACTCAATCTTTTATTTTCAATTCAATTTATTCGTACATGTCACAGGCCGGACGCCGTACATCAGTCAGCATTGACAATAGTCATACAAATATCATTACAAACATACGATGAACTGATACCTGATTATCTATAAATTCAGCTATTTTTCGTTGTATCTCATTATCTGTTGAAGCAATAAGGAATAATCTATTATTCAATCCTCAGAAATAAAATTTTCATATTTTGACCAAATTTATAATTTATGATAGACAGGAATACAAATTTAGATTGCCTTAATAAGCTGAAAAGAATGAGCTATCGTTTGTTGAGATCGGATCACTTTCACAAAAGTAAAGCTGAGGCCGCACTGCTGGATGGTGTCTACCTAGTGGGTAGATGTACTACTCGTTTCAATGAAAACGTAGAACATTCTTAGTAATAGAAAATATGTTCAGAAGAGACGTCCTATTACTATGTTCAATTGATATTCCATCTATGGACATCCTATTGATCCTTGGACATCCTCTACCAAGAGTGGACATTTATAAGTCCAAACTTCGCCGTTTCATGTAGATAAATCTCAATTATTTTAACACTATAATATTGCATTTATTTCTCACTTTTTGAAAATTATTATTAGCTTATAATTCATAAAATTGATAGGAAAATATTACTTATACTTACAACTTTTATAATCAAGAATCTATGCAGCTATAATTATTGTTATCTACATGAATGAAGTAATCTTATCTATTCACTAGGTAGACACCATCCTCTGCTTAGGGACGAACACTTTTTTATCCTTGAAGGGCCCTTTTCAGCTCCCCATTTCTATAAATAACCGGAATTGAGCCGTTGAACTTTTAAAATATGAGAAATCTTGATTAAAGTGTAATTTTGGCGGGGTGTTGCAGGCCTGGTGGATGCGATCGGCAATAACTGCTGCTGCAGTGAACAGCGCCTGCTGACGTCGCGAGTGCTATTGGATCCATAAACTCTATTGAGCTCCGGCCAGGTGCTCAGTCGGGCATCGTGTGGCGTCGCAATTATGGAACAGGAACCCTGCTCGAGTCCCTGCACCAAAGACTCAGTTCACCATCACCTTGAAAAATACTCCTCTTATCACTCGCTGAATCTTTAAGCAATTTACAATTATTATGAAACGCTATGGTCTTTAAAAACAATATTGTTGATTTGAATATGGACTTAAACACTAGTGGACTTGATATTCACTTCAGCGGTGCACCATTTGTTTTTCCGCCTAATTTTAAGTCGAACAGCAAGATGAAAAGCAATACAAAACGAAAATCGACCAAGTATGGACATAGAAATTAGATGTTTCACAGACTAGTCTTTATACATGTATTTAGTTGATACTCATACAAGAAGTAACGTGAGAAGTGAAATAACGTAAACAATTTATTCATTTTTCCGCTTCATAGCATAATAATTACAGAAAATTCTGATTTGTAATTCGAATACAATAAATAAAATATCATTTTATTGAATATATCTACCTGCAGATAATTATATAGTCTATCTATACTCTCATATAGTTACTTCACTCTCACATAGTGTATGTATACTGACAACTTACTACTTTTCAGGCAACGGCATATTGCTTGAAGAGTTGAAGTATAGCAGAATCCAATTCAACTTGTCAGAAATCAGCTGTTTCAAAGAGCAATATCACAATACTTTAACCTACAAATGCTGAATCTCCAGATTATTGAAAAGGTCTTTAAAAGTTATTCTTTGAAAGGTCTTTTGCAAAAGGTCTTTAAAGACTTTAAAGGTTCTTTTAGACTTTCAAGCCTTTTTGATTATTGTGTCGAAATCACTGTTTAATTATTACAGAGAATTTTGATTTATAATCCAAATATAATAAGTAATAGAATATTAGTTTATTCAATGTAGATGATTATACAGAATACCTATTTAATTGTTACTTTGCTCTTACATATTGTTATATTTGCAACTTATCCCACCATTCCCACTGCTCCTGTATAAAGATTCTACTATATTGAATTATTTACAATCACTATTATAATTTATTCGATATTTAAGTTAATGTCATTCACTGTGAACCACATTTTCATTCGAATATAAATTCTAATTTTAATTTTGTAATGATGTTCCAATATGCTTACTGACAACTTCTCAACAATGATCCATCAATGATACATCTATCATTTACAACTCACCACTTGTTTATTTTTTAACGACTTAAAAATGTTTGAAAATGTATAAAATTTCAATTATTAATTTATTTTTGAAACTGGTTTAGGTAACAGATGACGACGAGCTGCGCGTGGGTGAGCGTCCCGATGCTTCGACGCCGTGGTTCGAGGACGTGCACTCGTCTCCCACCCTCCACTCGCCCAAGTTCATCCCCTCGCCACCAGATGCCGCCTACAAGGGCTGGTGGACCTTTCCCTACTACTCCTGTCAACTCAGGCGCTGGATCATCTCCTACAGTGTTGTCATTCTACCTTCTGCCAAACACGAGTAATTATTATCAATTTCTACCAAAGTTGTTATCCTACTTGAACTGTAGGTCAAGGATAGCTGGAAATGTGTGTTTAAACTTCCACTTCAACAACAGTACTCAGTACTCATAAACTCACGTTTATGATTGTCGGACGCGTTTTAAGGCGCTGAGCCTCATCTTCGGCGCGGGAGTAACTTGGTACTCAAGAGTACCATTACTGAAGAGTACTATTAATCAAGAGTACCATTACTCAAGAGTACCTACCATTACTCAAGAGTGCCATTATTCAAGAGTACCTACCATTACTCAAGAGCACCATTACTCAAGAGTTAATAAATAAAAGAAAACCGAAGATATTTAACAAATTTTCCTGTCTTTTCATGCAAATTACTATTTATTTTCATGCTCAAAGCTTATACAATATAATATACAATAAATGCAATACACAGTATAATACAATATTACAATATATCTATTTATATTTACAATAGGTTCCATCCATTTTGATTGCAATTAATTATTTAATGGATTAGCGAATTAAAATGAATAACTTTGGTTCAGTGGATTTACAATGCTCTTGTTGTAGATTTATTCAATGAATTGTTCAATTAATTCAACAATTTTAATGCTGATGTGGGCCTATTGTATATTTTTTCACTTAAATTTGAATTAGTTTTAGTTGGAACATTCAAGATTCATTCATTTGATGAAATAAAATTGATTCGTGTCTCTACCATTTTCACAGAACAAAAGGCTTCCTGAGTATGGACGTTGATGTTTCTTCCCTTGAAATCAACCAGTGTGAGAAAGAGACTGATTCGAGAATTAACGATCATTTATCATCCAATCAGATTCGCGTCTTCCACCGTACTCATAAGTGTCACTCCTCCACTCAGGTAAATAAAACTCAGATTTCAAGTTCCAAAAAATTGTTTAGCCTAATTGTTATACCTTCAAAGAATACTTCTAGCTTTTACTTGGATCTCAACCGTTTCATTGAACTCTCTCAAGAAAGTTGATTTAAACCATTATTTAGCTAATTTTCAATAGGAATGTTTGCAGAAAAATTGAATTATTTGATTACTATAAGGGAAGGCATAAGTTATTTGAAAATCAAGTGGATGAAAATAACAGATTGTTATTTACTAAATTGAATAGAATCAAAATATTGTTCTATTAATTATTATTGTATTTATAAATCTCGCACAATAATATTCTATTAAATTGTGTCCATAAATGTTTTCTTGCAGTGTATATACCGCCCACCCAGTGGTCCTGCTTTGTCGGGGTGGATAAGGGGTGGCTACATCTGTCGATGTAGGCAGGGCTATTATTCAGCAACTCATCATGATTTCAACGGATCTCTCGTAGAAGGTAAATATAATGCAATGAACTATACAAATATAAAACAACGTTTGTGCATTGTTATACTGTTGATAAATTTCACATAATTTAAATTAATAACGTATATTATCAGACTTATTTATTTTTTTGAATGCATGGAACATGACACATAATTATGTTTTTTTACACGTAAAGAAGAGTGAAAAAACGCTGTTGTAATATACGATTAATAATCAAGAAAGCTATTGTTAGCCTCGTAAATCAACATGGAATTATCAAAATAGAAATCAACATGGAATTATCAAAATAATGTCAGGATCAGGAATCAAATGAAATTTGAAAGAAAATCATGAATCGAAAGCAAGGAAATAGTTGTTGAGTCAGGATATAGTGACTCATAAGAGTGGCCAAACCAGCACTCTTATTTGTGATGAATAAAGCATTTCTGTGGTTGGAAAAATTATACTTTTTCGATCAACCTGAATTAATCCTTATTATTTTTTGCACTTTGTTTCAGCTGCCTGGCAAGAAAAGCTGAGAAATTTGAGCACAGTGTATGAGGATGTTCTAAAATGTAGACACTGCGCACCCGGGTGCATTACCTGTAGTGGACCTTCCCCTTGTTTAGCTTCCTATAATTGGCCTTTCAGGTAATTTAAACACATATTATAATTAATAATCCACCTCGAACGATTGTAAATTGATATGTAAGATCTAATAATGATCGAAGCTGAAGAAACGAAAAATCCTTAAATTTATTCAGTAAATCGTGGTCAAGATGTGTAGAGTGGACATTACTTTACAAATTTCGCCACGTCAAAGAATAAAGAAATTAAAAATGTCATTCTAAATCAATTTTATGAAAACTTCATTGTAAAATAATGTAAGTTTTAATAAAACAAATTCACAATTCTTATTATAAAGTCACATATAATAACTTTAAATTGACTCAAATTTGAATTGTAAATTTCCATTATAAACAATTTTTGATTTCAAAACAACCGATGAAGTATACAACTATTTATAAATCTTCTACATACATTTGTCATCAACTGAATAATATGTAATGATCTTCACTATTGAAAAGTTTCAATTTTCTCTGTTTCAGGATAACACTGCTCTGCATATCAGTTTCCTGTGTTCTATTCACCCTAGGCTTGATAGTGTACATGTATCAGCATCGCAGGATAAAAGTATTCAAAGTTGCAAGTCCAATTTTTCTTGCAATCACTCTACTAGGCTGTGCTATTATGTATTTAGAGGTGAGTTCAACTTTTATGATAATGAATTGAGTCATACGTGTGGAGTGCTTACTCTCAATATGTGCTTTACCCCCAAACCCCAAAAGTGCCATAATTAATTAATATTATATTTTGAAATCTCTTTTAGAATAACATACTGCATTTGATAGATTGATCAATAAGACAATAACAAATCAAGGCGATAGGAGGAGATTCCAAAAATCTTGGATCTGTGCAATCATGAACATCGACTCTCATGCTCTTTTCATTTAAATGTTTTTAGCTGTATACTTCCACAATGAAATAATATTTTGTTCTATTCCAGATGGCAGCAATATTCCCAGTGCTTGATTTGTATTCATGCATAGTTACAAAATGGTGCCGTCATTTAGGCTTTTGTATAACATACACAGCCCTTCTAATGAAAACTTGGAGGTGAGAAATCCCAATAAGGCTATATCTGATTTAAATTTTTCAAATTCTATGATGACCAAGTTTATTTTTATCATGTGAACTGCTCGGTTCCTTTTATATATTCAACTTGAACATATTATTCACTTCCTCCCAACTTTAAAATCTTTATAATGGGATAAAAAAATGAAAATGAAACTACAACCTCCATGAGGATTGCAAAAGGTTTCATATGTTTTATTCTTAATATATCTATTTGACCAAGTATACGACTTGATTTGAAAGAAAGTATTATTACAGTATAATTTTTTTTATGAAGTAGGTTATTAACTAAATTATAATTATTCAAAGTTATATAGTTTTTATATAGTTGAGAGCCAAAAAATATAATGATAATGTAAGTGTATACATTGTCAAATAGAATTAATCAAGAATAAAAGATGAAACCTTTTGCAATTAAATAATATTTTCAACTTGAATACTGAAACTAGATGAAACAGGAAAGTTGGAACGGATAAATGCCAATTTCGAAGTAAGATCTCCTAACATGCTATATTACTGTATAATCATCAGTATGTCATACATATCATGTAAGCAGTGTCATATTGTATTGCAGTAATAATAAGTGATATGAGGCAAAAATTTGTAGTCCTACTTGAATTCAAATTAAACCAATAATAATAAGATTATTAAAGAAATATTCCTAAAATATCTATCTTAAAAATAATGTGTTTTTTGTGGCACATTTCAGGGTATCACTGACCTACAGGGTTAAATCAGCTCACAAAGTGAAGCTGACCGATAAGCAACTGTTGCAATGGATGTTTCCTATCTTGCTGGTGATGCTTATCTATTTGAGCACATGGACGATCAGCGCTCCACCCTATGCGCAGCAGATCAAAGACGGCGGAGGTTTGCTTTTCAAACAGTGTCTTTTCAATTGGTGGGATCACAGTCTTGCTATTGGTCAGTTCAATCTCTCAACACCTCCTGCATGTGATCTAAATGCATGCATCCTATAGAGTATTTTTCATCACTGTAAGTAGATTTCTGAAATAATTTATCACTGCCCAGCGTTTAGTTTGGGAAAATTTCATCGAATTATCAAACCACACTAATATCACAATTGGGACATAATAATATAAAAATATAAATTTAATAGCATTTTAAAAATATCTCGAGTTATAAAATAATAGTGTACATTCTGAAAAGAAAACATGAAGTAACTATCAATTACCATAAATAATTTGAAAGAAAAAAGTTATTTATTTCAAATCACTCACTCTGGTATGAATAAAATATAAATTCATGAAAAGAAAAACTTCCATCCGATAGATATTTTATTCCTTATGGATTCATAAGAGAATGTTTTGACGATTAATAATTTCTTGTACTATGAAATTGAGGAAGAATCTTTTAAAGTCGTCCCAAAAATTCTACATGGATCATAATAATTATTATGGCGTAAAAAACTACCCCTGAGAAGGTTTCCCCAACAAAATAAGAAATACTATACTCTCATTATGTTTCTTTCAGGTTTTTATAACAGACAGAAACTCTTCTTTTTATTTTCCGAGATGTTTTAGAATGTTATCTTCTATAAAATATAGATACTTCATTACTCTTATTGTCATATTGAACTTGTGGATTGACTCATATAAAACCAGAATCATCCACTTCACAAATTAGTCCACATTTCATCCAATTATTATCATAATGGCTATTGTAAAACTTTTGCACAACTATAAAAAATAGTTTCAGTTAATCTCTCTTATTTCAGGTGAAGTCCTATTTTTAGCATGGGGTATCAGGGTTTGCTACAATGTACGCAATGCCGAATCTCTTTACAATGAAGCAAGGCTGATCACTTTCGCCATTTACAATATTGCTGTTGTCAATATAGCTATGGTTGCTTTCCAGTAAGTTTGTACAAAGTCATTATATTTTTATAATTTATGATATACTGTGATAAAAATTCCTCCCATGTTGAATCTTTTTAACCAACATTTAAATAAACTAGAATTTTAATCAGTATTATAAAAAATGATTCTTAAAAAAAAGTTATTGATCAGCGAAGGACGTTGAAAATTTTCTAAATCATTGGCGGAACAATATCATGAATTAGTTTTGCTTATATTGTGCTAACTTTTTTTCAAGTTTTATGAAAGTTTTCTCTATAACGCTTTCTTTATGTAATAGTTTATCATTTTCCTATTCAATATAGCCCACAATATACTAATAGTTACATGAGTGGATAAACGAGTTATGAAATGGTACTGAATAAATCCAACATTATAACACACTGAGTGATAAAGGGTAATCGCACAACCACTACCGTACATGTTATACTAATGTCACTTATTTTTGCATTGAACACCATTAATAATTATGTATAGACTTCTTACTATATAGAATGCACATTACTTCCTCAATTTTTAATCATTGGGTAGCAAATTATTCAGGGAGCACAGCATGTTACCTGTTAATGTGAACTTTAAACATAATTTAATAATTTGCATTATTCACAATAATATGAAGTTCGATTGGAATATTTTCTCACAACTAAAACTTGTTTTAATATTACACTTTTTCTGTAGCCTCCTCTCACAACAAAAAATTGTGCTAGCCAATATAAATGAGATTCCACGTGGATTATATTTGTTCTGAGAATATTGTTGATGACAATGAATTTGGGCATGTGCATCATGCAAGAGCATCATGTTAGTTTGAGTTTTTTTGGATTTCTATGATCAAGCATTTTTTATTTGATTTAATTATCCAATATGGAGGTTCCAATAAAATTTCAAACCAAGCAGACAGTTCCAGGTGAAGGAAAGATAATAGCTGATTGTTGAGAGAAGCTAAGAGCTGGGCATTGAGAGAACCTAATATATTGAAAGATTGCGTATTGAAATTGAGCTACAATCATTTATTTAGATCGATCAGTAAAAATAATTACGTGTTTACTATTTTCACAGCTTGTTCCTGTTTCCACATGCAGGGCCTGACATCAAATATCTCCTAGGATTCATTAGAACGCAACTCAGTACTTCAGTCACTGTTGCTTTAGTTTTCGGACCCAAGGTAACTTTCAACTAAAAGAAGGACAAGTGATAAAATCTCTCAGTGAAACTATTGATAGGCCTTTATGATTGAATGTAAGGCTTATGATGCGCTTTTAATTTGATAGTTGAGAAAAGTTGACAAATTCTAGTGTTTTGACTTATAGATTAGATGGGAAAATAAGAGTAAAATAATAAATTAACTTTAATATATTCATTAAAGGGTGAATTTTTAATAATTAATTGAACGAAATTCCTAATTAAATTTGAATTTTTGCTATAAGACATATTTTGACATAATCAAGACATAATCAAACCCAACACAGAGAAGCAATATAATATACATGCGATGTATATAATTATATACGATACCAACTGTTACTATTTTACATGATACTATATTCATGACCTAGGTCATTATCAAGGTTATTAATAACCTTGGGTCATAATTATTGTAGTATCCAATCTCCCATTTCCACTATAGAGCTCTCAATCGAATTGCACTAAATTCTTTCATAATGTTTTTCTTATGAAAAAGTCATTTTAGTATTAATAATGTTGATCATATCATAAAATGTAAATATGTTGTATGAAAATATCAAATCTCCTGCTTCGTAAGCAAAAGCATATTATGATGTTGTAATGGAACATACCATACAGAATAGTAAGTCAATAATAAGTCAACTCATTGCGTTTAAAACAGTGACAATAGCCAGTTAGTGACTTTGCCTTATCTCATTAAAGTAGTTAATGTAGCGTACATACAAACAGAGACTGCACAATAATACATTATTATATACAGTCATGATTTATATGGTTTTGAGGTTTGACGGTGTCCATAACATTGTATTTGTTTCCAGTCAATAAAAATCTATTTATTTTATTTAATCTCTGTGGCGTTTAGTGTATGTTTAATCTCTCTGTATGTTTCTCAAAACTAACATCACCTGGAAATAATTTCAATTGATGTTTGTCGTTAGGTGTTGCGTGTGTTACGAGGACAAGGGGATCAGTGGGACAACAGGGCGAGAGCGCGGGGCGTGACCGCGTCGTTCTCCCTCAACGGCATCGGACTGGTGCCCGACGAGGCTCCTGACCTCTATCAGGAAAATGAGGAATTGAAGGTACCATTAATACTGTCATTCAATTCAACTCTATGTCAATTGAGGTCTTATTTTGCCACCCAAAAAATATCATTCCAAGCCCCTTTACTTGAGGTGTCAATTTTACTTAATATAAAATGCATCATGGAAATGAAATTAGAATTTATTGTTCACAAAACATAATAAACATAATTATACATTCATACAATTCGATTATCTATCAATAATAAAGTAATATATAGCATACAATAACTGCTATGAAGAAAATAGAAAAAGAAAAGCGAAATCAAAAATTGTGCATGTTAAAACAATAAAAATGATTATATAGATTAGAAAGTGAAGAACTACTGAAAGTGCACTAATACTGTGACTTGATTAACTCCATGCCAGATAATGATAGACTCATTACTTATATTGCATGAAATATACTATCTCAGCTCCTTCACTTAATTATTGTATCTACTGTACTTTATTACATTAATATGCTAATAAACTACATATAAATATATAATATTTAGAATTTAACAGTGTTCAATTTCAAATGCTTCAAGTTTATGCTTGAAAGTTCTGATATAGAAAAACGTATAACGCATTGTAGCTTCTCAATAGTACAAAATTCATTAATATTTTGAATGACTTCTCTGTTTGGAAAATAGTTCGAACTCCACGACTCAGGAATTCCTTCTCATGATTTCGACTTTACACCGAAAAAAATAGAATATTAGCCAGTCCAAATTGAATGACAGAAGCTGAACTGAACAACATTAATATGTAATTTCTGATCCACTATTGTATTTTTTGAAATAATTTTGAGCTTTTAAGCACATAAACTTCGAAATCCAAAACTCTTCAACCAAATATAATAATAATGAACTACAATTCTCACTCCCTACTATTTTTGCTCATTGATATAATATTCTCTCTTACTCATTGTAAGATCATTGATATAATACATTTTTAATTTCAGGAGGAGATCCAGAAGCTAGCTGGACAAATAGAGTTTATGAAAATAGTTCAGATGGAAGTCAACAACAGACACCTGAAACCAAAGCAAGGCAGCTATTTCAGTTCGGCAAACACGTCGATAGTGCTGCAAAGTCCGGTCTGTCGACCATCGGGCAGTCTGATAATTGGCAAGAGTGCGACCACAAAGGATGAGGACACCGATGAACGGGTCTGACTAGTAGTCAGGACAAGAGAGGTCTGGTTATGATGGTTTCGCTTCTTTCTCACTGTCTGCATTCAGATCTAATCTCGGCTGAATTCTGTCTGCATTTGAGGAAAATCTGTCACACTATTTTCAAGCTGCTCCCAGCTTAGAATAAAAGTGATTTGATCAAATCAATCATATCACTACGGTATTCTACTTTGTGACCGCTGAGCAATTGTTGTTAGTTGAATGTTCTACCTGAGAACTGAATTGTCAAATGCTGGAGCAGGTTTGGATGGAATTATTGAGTGCAGCACTAGTGATAATTCACTGTTGGAGTTCAGTGATAATTTCTATTGAATGTAGAAAGTGAGATTCATTTGGCTCAAAAATTTCTTTATAGCTTGCATTGTGAGGCTGTGTAGTGAGAACCAAGCAATCAATGGAATTGATCTGATAAAGTGAGATTGAACATTCAAACATTGAATGGGACATGATTGAACATGATTCAATCATGTCAGTAGTATATTATGTGCCCTTGACAGCTAATAAGAAAAATATAGGTAACGTAACTAAAAAAGCAGTAGAAGCTTCACAATAAAAGCCTAGTAATTTGTGGTTTAATAAGTAAAGATTGACAGGTCAAGTTACTTCTGGTTTTGATAAAATCAATAGTTTTTACATTCTGAATGGTCAAAGTAAAATTGGATGCTATATTTTCTTACTACTAATTTTATAGCATTGAATTCGGAATTGATCATTTTTTAAACTCATTATTGTACTTTACGCGGTCAAATTTACTTAGTTTGAATTTGAAATTTCCAGTTAATATTGGTTTAAACCATGTTGATATGGATTTCAACCTCAAGACTTCAGAATATCAAATTTTGCAGGAAAATTTTCCTGGAATAGAGAGAGAAACAATTATTATAATAATTGGGCGTTAATAGACATTACTCTTTGTATATTTATTCATAAGAGAGTGGAAATGAGAAACCAGCTTCACATAAGAAAAAGGATAACGTAAAAGAAGAAAAGGAGGAAGATGATTAATATAAAACATCTTTTCTAATTCAAAGTTGTTCCATATATTCAAAAAAGAAAATAACAAACTGTTCTCGTATGTTCTATTGAATAAATGATCAAGATTTATTCCAGTTTCATTCAGTTAATTCTTAAATAAGTTATAAAATAAAATAATAGGCTACTAGTTTGTGATGTTTCAAAGATTATTTATTTCTTATCGAATGAAATAATAAATAACGAAAAATCACGTCAGTAGGCCCAATGTTTTAATGTGTAATTTTAAATACACATACCGAAATATATTTTGTTACTATAAATGAGGAACAGAAAACAGTTATTGAAAATTCTCTTCCAATTCAAAAGGCTGAAATGCTTGATTGCTGTTCAGTACTCCCACAATAATTTTAATCTATTTTGGAGACTTTTACATTGAACACAATACAAGTTTGACTCACGGTAACCATCGCTATATAAAATAATAAAGTATCATTCCAAAATTTAGAAATTTATTAAATATTTGTTAACTATGTAGGTTAAAAATATTTAACCAAATGCTCATTCAAAATTCATCCAAACCTGAACAGTGGAGGACAGTATTTTCAAAAAGCATCTCCTAATATGAAAAGTGTAAATCTTCAATTTCGATTATATACAGGAGATTTTATAAATTCTCAATAAATAGAATTTGATATTTCTATTAATGAGTGGTAATATAATAAATTTACCATCATGACTGTTCAGTAAGTGTAAGTGTTACATTGTTGTAATGATGTTGAAAGATTTTATTAGAAGCTATTTTTGTTGATTGTAACTTAGCTAGATTATATTTTCGTAAATATTGTTTCCTGTTATAAATGTGAATTCTATTCTTTGTTGAATCGATGAAGCAGATAGTATCCCTAATATTGTGAGCGATAGACTACTCATCAGCAGAATTTCCAAGTAATATTCACTTATTTGAAACTTCTAACTCTGGGTCTCTCCATTGTATATGTTGTTGTTGTTGTTGTTATTATCTTTGAAAGAGAACTTAGTTAAAAGGCCTTTCCTATTCTATTTAACATGTTTGTTGTTGATTTGGATATTTTAATTAATCGAGCTTTCTCGTTAAAGAACCAACTGATAAGAATCAGTTTTTTAGAATGCTCCATATATAATCAATAAAAATCATGATGATAAGTACTGTATGCAATTTTTCATGAACCTGACCCAAGAATACTCTTTCTAGTCATATCTCAAATAATTTTTTTAAGATAAGTACCTATTCTTCAAATTTCTACGCTTTGTAGTGTTGACTGATTGAATATTGTGCAATGTTAAAAAAGTAAGCACAAAAGTGTTGGCTTATTTATTAGCTGCCTGAATTCCATATAAGAAAATAAAATGTTCCTTGCTTTATATCTCTTTTCAAAATGCAAAATAACTTGAAATAAATAATTTTGATTTTAAATTAAGTAATAAAATAATATCTTAATCAATAATAGGATAAGAGAACAGACGCCTAATCGAATAAAGAGTGGCAGAAATCAATAATAAATTATTTTAGACGATGATGATTTATAAGAAATGATCCATGGTCAGTGATTAGAAATTATTATCCATTTAAAATGATACGGTGTATGAATGATATCGGTTTGCAAAATCTGATGATCAAATTTACTGAGTCAATTAAGTTCAAAAACCTTCCAGGCTATTCAAGAACTTTTCAAATCGGTAGTAATTTTCGCATACAATAACTTTCATGCTGGAAATAAGTTTATTATTTTGCACACTTATTTGTTGCCGTCTTTCATTTGCATTGCATAAATAATTTATTTTAGGATTATAAAACGCATGTGAATACTGTATTTCAATTTAAGAGATTTTAATAATTTCACCAGAGACAATTCACTATAATTATGACGCTTCAAGTTTAATTATCTGAATGATTAATATGGAATGAAAGAATAAGCAGGTAGTGTCTAAAAATAATACTATTACCATTCTGTATGTTTCTGTTCATATCTGAAATGAATAAGGTTTTTTTACCATGGAGTTACCTTTATGAAGTTATAAGCTCTTTTATTATTTTGTGCTAGAGCTGCTTTGAATGATATTTTTGAGAAAGCTACTTGGTGTTTAATATACTAGTCTAATTCAAAATATTTTGTGTTCATTCTATTCTCATTCATGTACCGTAGATCTAAATCAGCCTCACTAAACGAGTCACAGTACCTTGAAAGTTAATTTTAATTTTAATTCTAGAACCCTTGATTGAGACTGATAATTTTTGGAATAGCCAATCATTTTATTAAATTCTTCACAGTTCTTTAAGTATAATAAAGATGTGTTAGAAAGGTGTGACAGAGATATATAATATTGAATGAGTTGTGTTTGTGTGTGTCAGTATAAATTTCCCACATGAAAATGGTTGTTTTTTTCACTAAAATCATATCTTATAGCCTATACTGAATAATATTCCTACAAAATATAAAATTCTTTTCATCCAATATTTTTTCCAAAAAATATACTCTTGAGTACCAGTAATTCAAATATTTTCAGTAAGTACCAAATGCCTGTGTCAATTATTACCAAAATCAAGTATTTCCTCTTGAGCATTTAATCATCTTATATGATATCCACCAGAATAAATCGGAATAAATGTATTTCTAGTGTAATAACATTCATTTCTGATGAAATTAGTCCTCGCTTTGGTCATTCCTGTGTATAACGTTTGTATAAACTTAGTTTACCTAGTTGGTGCGTTTTAAAGAATCTCATGCGATTCTGTTAAATGATTGTTCAATAGTGAGCTAATCATCCAACAATTACATAGATAAATAGTATTTTTATGGATTTTTTGCCAAACTATTTTGATTCGCATTTTGCCGCACATCTGAATTTGTCATTTAAGTTGCCAGTATGGCAGATTATATTGATTGTATAATTTCGTGTTTAAAAATTAATTATTTCTCACACATCATTTGTCATATATTCAAAATAAAAATAGATTTATTTATATGACTATCCAGTCCTATCCTATCCAATCTTCTATCCTTTTGAATCCTTTTTGCATAAATTTATCCCACTTAGGTAGACTTACAATATTTCCATGTCTATGTGAGACTTATATTACTTAATGTTGTTGAAACTCAAGTTTTGATCTGTTTCTTATCATTCTTAGTAATATTCTCCACGTTTCATTCTCATTTGTTTCTTGAAACAGCCCAAACTGTTAGATTTATTGGAAAATTTTATACTGTATATTTTAGCATTTGGTAAAATAATACTATTCCTGTGAAAATCTAAATATGTTGTTGAAATTGTTGTGTGAAGTATCCTTACTATGGTTACTTCGTAAATCGTAATACTCGCCTGAAAAGTGGATGTTATTTTATTGACACCGTATTGTTATACCTATCCAATGATCAAACTATACTGATGTGTGTTCTCAAAAACTTGTTACAATTTTATTTGTAAGGCCTTGTTCTTGGCGGAATTTTAAGAAAATCTTGTGAAAGATGTTTTTGCTATCCACTCAAAATTGCACTCCAGTGTACCGTACCATAGTTATTGTTATTTTCTAACCCATTCATTGATATATTTGGAACATTTGATTCTAAAACAATATCGCTTCATAACGTTTTTTTAGTCTGTTGCTAAACCATTAAATTTATGACTATTCTACGGTCATGATAAAAGGATGAATACCATCAAAATAATTTAAATTACAAAAAAATCAAAAGATTGATTAATTGAAAATCAAAATGATTCGATGGCATATTTGTTTACCCTACTTTGAAATTATTATTTTTTTAATGTATTAGTATGTGATACATCTGATACATTTTGTGAATCTGGGCTTAGTGTTAATGGAATTTGTGATCTGTAAACACATGGAATTTATATGACTATTCTATTGTATAACATTGTTGTTGTACTCATTTGTAAATACTCGTACACAATAAAATATGTTTGATAATTTTCAAAGTTAAGTCATTTAAATAGAAAATTTAAAGTTATGCATGAAAAGTTTATTTTTATCCGCACTTTCAGTCGCAATAAAGCCGGGTGTTCTTTAGTAGAATTAATGGTAGGGTTTATTTATTGGACAAGTACACACTATCTTGTCAACTCCCCCAATGAAAACATAAGATGTAGAGTAGAGTACATGTTAGTATCATGGAGGAGTTACTCTACTACTTTTAAATTTACCAGATACTCTACCTCTTATTCTTCTCCGAGTAAGGCTGTAATTAGTAGCAATCTTTTAATTATATTCATTGTTCATGTAATTAGAGTTTTATTCGGCAGAAAGGGGGGAGAGAAACTGGGAAGAACATTAGGACCAACTTCTCTCTAATCTTCATATGTCACTAAAATATGAAAACATAAGAAGTGACCTCTAATCTTCAAGAGGTCACTAAAGCTACTGTCAAACTCATACAGATATTTCAGAGTTTGTTCTTTCATTTACCTCATTCCTTTTTAAATGTACTCTCATGAACAAAAGTCAAATATTCTTGTGTATTATACTTATAGCGACCTTGGACAAACACTGAAATTATTTCAACTAGTTGGTAGTTAACTTTAAAACAACAGAGCTGTTCTCTTATCAACCTTTATATAGCGTTTGAACAGGGCAAAAAATTATATTGGGATTGGATAATATGGCATTATTGTGTTCAGGAATTTAGTTCCTTGTAAGCAAGCTATCAGTCATAAATCGGGCATTAATTAGCTGAGCATACTTTACCATTTCCAATTTATTTCTGGAGAAAACGCTCTATAAGTAATTCAACCGGCTATTTCGATTATGGCTAAATGCAATAAATAGCGAGCATTATTGTTTTGTGGTTCATTCACGATAGCCCTTAATATTGAGGTTCGGTTGGGGGGCAGGGGGTAGTGAGCGGGGGAGGGGACCTTGAAAGGCACCACGGAAATGACCAACGTCGTAAACAGAGGTCACTAACTAATCCAAAGAGACTCAGCAAGACATAATGAATATTTAGAGCAGGTCGCTCAGCTAGTTTATGTGGTTCAACATCTATGTGTGTGTCCGCTATTCTTGCATCTAGATACAATAATTCCATCTAGAAGCTCATGACCTTTTCAAACGACATACCATTCCATTCAATTCCAATCTAAAATACAATCCGATGGGGTTTTTTGTTTCAATTGCTGTATAGCATCTATAGAAATAAATAATTTTATTCCTCAATAAACAACTATATAAACAATTTACAGCATACATCGTGATATATATAATTTATATACAATTGAGAAAGTAGACACTCCCCATAAAAGCCGGGGGGTTGGCTGGGGGTTGTCATTAAGAGTCTAAAAATCTGAGAATATTCATTTTTCAATAATCTCCAGTTCTAAGGTATTGTCACAGCCCCCTATAGTATTTACAAAAAAAAGTATAATATCTTGATTACTATTAATTTATGGATAGTATTTACCTTTAGTACCGTATTCTAGTATGCGTATTTTCTCCTTTATAATATTTTCTCCTTTAATATACTAATATTTTCTTCAGTATTTAGAATTTCTGAATAGTATTTATTTTGTGGAAGCTGATGTGGAAACATCTCGATGTCTCAAACATGCATCCTTTATAAATTGAATTTTAATTGAGAATAAGGTGAACAATAGGTGTGTGATATTAAAATATTCTTATGAATATTTCAATTATTGCACTGAAGATCAGAGCAAATCGGTTTGTCCGGCAGTGAGCGTTCGATTTGGGCGTGTCTCTGTCGCCGTGCTGCCGGGAATTCCCCGTTCTGCTATCGCTTAGCATTGATCAGCTCACCAAACAGTCTTTGGCGGAACAGCTATTCTGTACTCAATAGTGAGCTGGATAATATGCATAAAATAATTATTTATTAATGCTACTCCAACAGGTAGCGTGATACACACTTACGCACGCAAGCGCTCACACGTTTACAGGTTAAACCTTTGCAAATAGACTGCTTTTATATTTATAGATTTGGTCCACCCACTCCTTTAAAATTAGTATCATTATTCTCGTTCGAGAGTATTTCTGTTCATTGTTATTCAAGCACGTTCAATGGGAAACATTTTGATTTATTTGTCATTATTTTTATTCTCAGTAAATTACATGATAGACAAGAACTAATGATATTTTAATACAATAAATTGACTATTCATTTTCAAATGCTGGAGCATTCATAGTGTGCCCCTGCTGATTTGATAGTTTTGAGTACAAGTAATTTGTTAAATTACTTGTTTGAATAATAAGAATACATTTTCAGGATTTCAGAATACATTACAGTAAACAGATAGTATATTCTTTCTACTTTTTACTCCTATTTCTACTTAAAATAGTCAATAATAATTATCATAGAATGAAGAAATACACCAATAATTATTCATACAATTACTAAAATGAAATAAGAATATTTACCGAATGAATATGAACAATAAAAATTAGCCTTTTCCATAGAGAATTTGAAGAAACAGACGCAAATGTTAATCAAATGAAAATTAGAATCAACGTATGTCTTCAAACACTGCCAAATTTCGAGTGATCATACATTCAAGCATACATTTGTGATACATACATTTAATTTTTTCGACGCCAAAATTTCTGCTCATTTAGTCTGCAGCATTAGAAGACGTGTGTTTTATTACGAACAGAAAAACGCGATTGAAATTCGCGTATTGAGGTCTCTATTTTATCTGCTCCCGGACGACACGATGTCCCTGTTGCATAAGATGGGCTGCAACAATCTTACAAATTGCATCGTGTCGCAGGACTCTTCATCCATGCGTACGGAGACATTGCTGCACACAGTGCGCCGTTGTCTCTGCCTGGCTGCAACCCGCCCAACATCTTCAATTAGGGCTGATGACATCAGCTTTATTAGGGCTGATGTTGGATCGAAATGATTCAGCATTGGGACGAAATTAGGTCACGATTTTTCTGTCCGTATTGTGGGACCCTACAGTTGATAAGAGCTTACAGCTCACTTGATGAGACATGTTGTTATTGGACGGTTCAAAAGTAAACAAAAAGAGAACTTACGTATTGAATTTTCTGGAACCTAATGTCAGGCGATAGAAACTATAATATTTAACAAAACTAATTTAATTATATGTTTGGATCTGGTAAGTCTCATTGCTATTCGACATTACTTAATTATGCTAACGTTTCTAATGATAGGGCCTACTGTAAAATAATTTTCACCTTCTTTGGAGGCTCGATCCTAGACGCAAATACTAAATAGACTACCATTACTAGAATACTTGAACGTAATGATTGATATGATACGTTCGAGTATTGTAACGTTGTGTAAATATGATATGAGATACACCAAATCAATTCAATTGTTTTAATTTAATAATTACTCCTACTCACAGGTACCTTTTGAAAAGATCTTGATATTTTGATGAACTCATATATTAGGATGAGCTTGAGCATTTCCGTTACTACAACATTACAAAACATTTTTATGGCTCACATATACCTTCAACACCTTTATAGCATCCGAAATGGAGGAAAAAATTGTTTGGATAGAATAACTAATAGAAAAAGCAAATCTGATAATATTTCGGGGCTAGGAGTGGAACAATACTCTTTTCCATGCATCAGCTACAAATGTTTTATTATCTGATCTTTGTAGAAGTTCTCTATTATGTTAATATTCAGCTACTGACTTAATTCCTTATCGGAGACATCAGTTTCATGCAATGAGTACAGTGAAGATACAAAAAATCGTGACTCTTCCTGTTCTTGTTTTCATATTGATGAATGGTATACTCTGTGCCAATCTTTGTAACGAAACAAATAATTATTTTAATTAATCAATATTATTATTAAAATATCATTCAATATTTATATGAGAACAGAAAGTTAGTAAAACTTTGATAACAGAATAAACAGAGTTTAAATAGAAACGCAGAGAATACTTGATTAATTAAAATAATAATATTAATTTTCCTGTTACAATCATTCAATTATTATGTTCAATTCAGAAAAAAATTATTAATATTCCAATTTTGAAAATAATTGAGCGGAAAAATGTTCAGAATAATATTTTCAAGGATTTTTGATGGTTGGAAAATCAAGATGTGTTGAATAATACTTTACTCAGGATGTATGAGTGGAAAAGCCATTCATATCCTCTCATATTAAGCGAAGTGACTCATAATATTTTACAAAGAACCGATTCGCGACTCACCCTAGCAAGTTGGTTGGACTTCACAAATCCTACAAGCTATCGACTTAGTTGAGCTCCTGTCATAGGTTTTATTCCAATATTGACCGACATTTTTATTGTATCACCCTCCACATTACCCATGCAAAAGCCATGTGGGCAAAAGGTAACAGAAGTCTAAAAGTAATATTCACAAAATTCAAGCAGAAGAGCAAGAATCTTTCCAATAGAAATACATTCAAGTCACATTTTCTTTATCCACATCAAAGTATTCACTAACTTCCAGTCATTATTTCAATAATATTGTAAATTTATATCCCGATTTTTGACTTAGTTACTGTTGTTACAAGATTGAGAAAATTGAGACTACTCCTCAATTGCAAAGGTGAGCAAGATTTTAAAAGGGACTTACGTAAAAAAATAATAGTATCATTACCCCATTTTAAGATGTATTCTGTGCTCATATGAGAAGAAAAATCCTTAGAAATACAACGGATCCAGGAGCTAATCTAACTCAATTCCACATTACTAAGAATGGTGATACGACATGTATTGTTATTTTGAGGATTATGTCTTGATTGTGATGCTGGTCGATGAATATATTAATAGTAAGGTTACAGATTTTATTGAAGAATGATAATGAGTTTTCTTTCTGTGATTGTGTGTGTGGGGGTTTCCCTGGGCCCGGAAGCGCGGCAGTGATAGACGGATATCGGTCGGTAGGAGGAAGGGGGGAAGACGGCTGCGGTTCGGTGGGGTGGGAGGAGCGGCTGCATGTGTGGTGTTTGGCGCGCGCCGCCAGTCAGTCTCTCGACAACGGCCAAGGCGCAGAGGCGCCTCCCGTCCCGCGAGGACCTTGACCAGCGTAAGAACAGTGATAAGCATGGCGTTGCACCATCACAACTTTACAGCCGCCCCATTCACTGGAGGCGGCTTCTACTACGGGCCCGGACCCGCAGGCTACCATCATCTGCCTCCGGCGCCACCTCCACCCTTGGCTCGTGCCTTCCAGCCCCCTCACCCTCCTCCACCACCTCCACCCCCGGTGACATCTCCTCCCGTCCCCCGACAGCAGCACGCGGCCGCCCCCGCTGCCGCCTCCACGCCCCGGTACACGCGCGTCAACGCCGGCTCAGGTTCGAAGACGTCGGTGCACGCGGTCATTGACTACGACGACGACTTCGGTGACGAGGATTACTACGACGACGTGGCCGACCCTCGCCGCCGCGCGCAGCCCACGGTCACCCCCATCCAGGGCCCCATCCTCGTCAAGAACGGCAGCGTGCCCGTCGTGCCGCTCTACTCCTATCCCACCGTCAACAATGGATCGCTCGTACAGATACCGGTGAGTCAACCTCAACAATTCCATTCTACACTTAATTTATTGAAATGTTTCGAATTGCCATTTTTAACAAACATTATTTAAACAATAAATTTTTAATACAATGACAAAGAGAGAAAAATAAAAATCAATTCCCAGTCTTATTGACAAAATAATCACGTCTGATTTTCAGTCATATTCACTCACTCTCACTTGCCTCCCAAAGGTTTTTTGAGTTTGATCCCCAATCAACAAAGTTAATTCTTATGAATGATCTTAGAAAGATGAATTTTAATATTCAATTTAGTCCAACTGGCCCTTAAAGTGGTCACTTTCTTAATCCATTTCCATATTACTACACAATATCTATTACTACTGCAAGTAGGTATTTCAAGCGAGAATCGGTCTTTTTTACACTAACTTGTGAGATGTAGTTCATGAGCGTGCATATCCTCCCGATGCATGGTACAAAATTTGGAAAAACGTCTATTCACTCCCATTTTTATTACAAACTGATGCCATCATACTTTCGTTATTGAAAGAGAACTTGATAGAGTAGAATTCGAATAATGTTTTAACTTACTGACTATTTGGCTGCCCATTGTAGAGCTCTAGCCACCCCTTCCTCAAATCATTCATTGTAGATTCATCAAGCGCTCATGACGTTCTGCACTGAAAAAAATGTGTAATTCAGCCCAGTTTGTGGTCAAATAGCACATGTTTATGATTTCTGTCATCCATATTTTTTCGCGTGGATTATCGTCTAGGTTTAGGCTTAATTTGTAGTATGAGAAATCCTCCAAAATCTAATTGTTACTTTTAGCAGAGAGTTTGCGGGGTGATGAATGATGAGTTTAACTTTTATTTTCTATAACAGACATTCACAAGAGAGGATTTAATTTAACAATTCATTGAGAGACTTTTTACTGTATCTGAATCTGACGTTTATCCATCTGATGAGAATGATAAATTGATAATAATAAGGATTACGATGTAGATGCAAAGATACTGTTATCAAATAGGTAAACTGAAACCAGTGTTATAATAGTACAGTATATTATTATTTTCTCCATGTTAAAGATCATTGGCATTATTTACAATAGACCAATCTCTATAAGCTAAGCTTCGAACCATCAATAATGACAGATTTAGAATTCATAAACAACTTTTCTAGTCGGTCTAGTCTTCAATGTAAATGTGAAAACAATCTAATATTTATTTGCTCAGTATCCGTAATTGTTTAGGTGAAAGTTGTGGAGTTTGGAAAAACATGATTAGTAGTTAAATCAATTCTGATGGATTTGAGTTAGTACTCAAGGGGCTTTCAATATCTTGATTGATTGATGCTTTTTGAACATTTTGATTGTTATATTTATAAGTTTGAACAATTTTATAGGTTATATCGTATAATCTTTTCAATCGATAACTCACCATCGGATTATCATTTTGATGAAGTAAATCAATACAAACCTCTTTTATATGAATTTTTCTCATAATTTTAATTAGGAACAAATCTAATTAAAATATGAAAATACTTTACCCACTCACAATTCAAATACTCTAAAATAACTGTAGTTCTCCAATAGAGTTTTACAATCTCCATTAAAAGTGGCTTAAAATACCATTGGATATTTTATTTTTTGTGGAAGGGGGAGTAAGAATTGTTGATATTGATAGGCGTGTTATCTTAATTTCACAGTTTGACATGGGTTTGGTACATCATTATCAATCCTTTATTCACTTCAATCGTATTGTAATTACATAAAATAAACGAAAAATTCAATAATTATTGAATAAATTAAAAGGATTATTGAAGAGAAATTAATTAGAGGGTGAACGAGCTCCTGTTGAAAGTGTGGATTGATTACGTGTCTGGCATATAGCAGTTCTGCAATTGGCAGCTTTTACTATAGCAGTTGTGGAGCAGGTGTCTGACAGTCAGAAGCTTACGATGACTGATTTGTAACGTGTTGGATCTCAACTTATAATAATGACCTCATAAACTGACAGGTGTAATAACGTGCAAAATATACCTGTTGAACGTAATGAGATACCTATTACATTTCTCACATTCATGTCGAAGCGAGGAACAAAATACAAATTGCTATTTCCACTTAATAGTAGGAGGCTGGTTATCAATGCAGTGTAGTCACTATAGTTATCAACATTACATGAAGGAAGGTAGATGTAGAGTTATTATTACAGGTCTTGGCTGGACAAATTTCATGCGGTCTCAAATGCATATAGATTTGTAACTATTTTGTAACAAAGTGGCAGACATTTCCCCGGCACCCACCACCATTGGCTAGGATAGAGCAACGGCTGAAACACAGCTGCAGTTTAGTGAGCCGATGTCAAGGCTGACCAGAGACTGTTGTCAAGGGAGCTAGTCGACATTCTCAGAACTCCGATGCTCTAAACCAGAATGAACTTGCGTTTTGTCAAATATCAAGGGAACTGAACGAACAACCGATTACATGAAAAAACGGAAGTAGCTACATTTTCCAGTGATAATATTGGGTTGACTGAGTTGTGATTCATCTGACATAGGTATGTCCTGAGTCGAATATTCGGTTACTTCAAATTCTTGGAAGTATCTTCATATTTCTCCAAATCAGAGCCATGATCTATGAGGTCTCTTCTATATCAGACCATAGACTAACCAAATAATAAATGGATTATCTCTGATCAGACCGTCCTGTCCGTACTATTTTCAAAATTAGTCGACATTGGGTTGGCTCAGTTATGATTTATCTGACATAGGAACGTCTTGAATCAAAGGTTCGGTTCGGTTACTTGAAACTCACCTCAGAAGTTTATTCAAATTTCTCCAAATCTAAACTATTTTCTATTAGGTCTCTTCTACATAAGACAAAAGACAATTTAATCTGAAGTAATTTAAATAGTAGAATTGTTTTTGATCTGACTAAAAGAGAAGGCTGTATTGTAGTGAAAATAAATGCTCTCGCTACAGCTACCATTGAACATAATATACATGAATATTATTACAGTTATTACAGAAAATATATGTATTATTACAGTTGGAGTAAAACGCTGTTTCAATTTGGATCAATTTTGAATGATCAACTATTCTCATTTACAGTAAGATAAATCCACATACCTATGTGGATTCATATATCCTCCACAGTTGGATGCAGAAATTTTTACTTTTACTCTGTCAAGATAGTTTTGCTTCTCTGTAGTAAGTAATAAGATATACATGGTTATCATTGAATATTATCTCGAATTCTCTTATGAATTGGGAAAATGGACTAGGAAAGATTCTATACCAGTGATGTAAGAATATATTATACAGTGTGATAAAAAAGTCCCTCGGCAGTGAAATTCACAATGAAACACTCGAAAATAAGTTATTTATTAAACAACAAAAAGTTATTAAAATTTACCTGAGATTTATTACAGTTGACAGTGCCTTCTTTTTTGTTGTAAAGTTTCTAACCAGAACACAA
Source organism: Laodelphax striatellus (assembly GCA_017141395.1). NCBI lineage: Eukaryota > Metazoa > Arthropoda > Insecta > Hemiptera > Delphacidae > Laodelphax > Laodelphax striatellus. The sequence goes on along the minus strand of CM029532.1, from coordinate 40,629,627 downwards.
TATACCAACACGCAGCTACTGCGGAGAGACTTAGGCTAGGCGTACACCGGTTAGTCAAGACAAGACAAGACGAGATTAGTCACTTCTAGTCACAGTACTTCACATAGTTGCTTATGAAGCAACACACACCGATTAGTCATTGCATCAGTGTGTGCTGCTTCATAAGGAACTATGTGAATTACTGTGACTAAACGTGACTAATCTTGTCTTGTCTTGTCTTGACTAACCGGTGTACGCCTAGCCTCATGATCATTAATTTATTAGGATAACACATGATTTAGTATTTAATTAATACATGCATATTAATAGTGGTATTAGTTATCAAAGATCAGAACAGTTCAACGAGATTCGGAGACAAAGCTTCTCTTGTTTTCTGTACAAGTTCATCTATCAATGAATTCCAAAAATCGTTGTAGCTCAGATTATAGTCGAGTGAACGGTATTAGATTGGCAGGTGTGGTTGAACATGTTGACTAGAATCAGAACACTATTCGGCTAGGAAGCGAAAGTGTATCAGACGGATTATTTATTAATAGAGCAGGCCTGTAATTACCAATCCGACAGATAAATTGGAATCTGAAGTTGATTTAAAATGCAGGAAGCTGATTGGACAAACTTCCGAAGGGCCAGTCTGCGTTTTGGCGATACAGGGTCAAGGACTAGGCTACCACCGACTAGCACTGGGCCGTTAGATCTGCTAGCTGCTACTGAATTGCATTTGTTTCGCTTGAGGTGTGTCCAATATCTAGCACGACTTCACGAAGTAGAAATTATTATCATGATTCACGTTACTATTATATATTTTTGTACTTGATACTTGTACGACTTTCAAATGGCGTTTCTATTAGATCAATACAGGTACGAGAGAAACTTGCAATTTATCTGCTACTATTTGTATACCTGTAGGTAGCAAAAATAGTCTTATAATTGCCTTAAAATTTCATTTATACGTCTTCTGTTTTGTTGCATATGCATTTTGTCCTTATTATTATATTCTCTTTGATCTTCGTAAACTTAAAGTTGTACAATCTATTGATGGTAACTCCCATATAGATTTTTTGGGAATGCCTAATTTCTCTGTAAATATAACGATGAACTTTGTACTTTGAATATAATTATTGTCTTGTATTGTATTTACTGAGAAATTTTTCCAAATTGAGAAACATTCTGTTTTTCCTTTTTCAGTTCTAGTTCTTGGTGAGTTCCTAATTTCCGAACGAAAAATCATGTAGAATAATAATTATAAAGCACATTATCAAAAGCACAGATAAAGGAATGCCAACATTATTATCTTAGTTGGAAATGTTTAAGAAAAATATGAAGATAGAGAGCAGATAAAGATATGCTAATAAAGATATGAATAGCGATCAGATTTATATCCATAACAAAGGACGATTATCGACTAAAATACGTTATTTGCGTTGAAAGTTAGTGTTGCATCCCTCATCGGGCACCCATGTACGGAGGTACAGAGTGCTCGTCACTAAACGTATCAGTTATCAGAGTGAATAGATACGGCGCAGACCATCTTCTGTATTCATTGACCTTGCTTGGTTCCTATCCAAATTGAAATATGACTGTCATCGCAATATTTGATCACATATATTCCAGAAAATTACTTCACTGCGCTTTTAAAAAAAGCTCATAATGCAATAAAATTGTCCTAATTACCCGATTGTCAGGTTGATAGAAGTCTTCAGGATTAGAAAAAACTTCCATAACACTGAGTTCGAATGAATTCTGCTTCACAGATAAAATCATTAATTACAGCCTTCCATGAATTTTACAAATGTCTGCAGAATGACCGTCACGTTTATTGGAAGAAAGACTGAAAATCATCTCGTCTTTTGCATAATAGATGATAAACGTATTCAAGCTATCAGTGAGAATATCGCGATGGGAAAAATATGCCAAAGATATTCTATTGAAACAACAAACCACCTGCAGTAGCTCAACACCTACTGTCAATTGAATTATTAAGTAGTTTTATTCTATATGCAGAGACTTCTTACAGTCAGAAGAAAGCAACTAGCAATGCACTCTGGCTTGAAGAAAAGAAACAACATAAAGTAACATAAATATTTACATATTCCAATTTTTCAAAATATGTACGAGTAAATTATTTTCCTTCATACCATGTAAAGTCAGAAGAAATAACAATAAACATTATTATTCTACTATGATTGTCCTCAATAACCTGCAATAATTTCAACAAATGAGAACTTTAAATTCTCATCCATATTGTTATAAATGATTACTGCTATCATCGTTAGTTTTTCTGGGGATGTGAAACCCTTAAGGCTTAAGAATATGAAACCTTGTCCATGAATAATGGATGAATAATGTACAGATCTGAATATTCAGAAGGGTTTTGAAACGAGTAAGGATTTTAGTGGTTACCCTTCCACGAGAGTAAGAGCTATCGTAATTCATTTTATATTATTTAACAAGCTGGAGAGTCAGTCAATCAGTGGATACCCTTTCAAAGGAGCTTCTTGTTCGATAATCTTAGAATCTTATTCCACTCGAATAAACTGACAGGTTATTCGGAAAATGTTATTTCTGTTTCTATAATTAGCAATTTTAGAGATCTATAGCATCATTGATTGGCAAAACATTTACCAAGATGAGTTCGAAGTGATAATAATTCTGATACAGTAAATCAAATATTCCTTACAGATTTTTCAGGGATGCACACTCACTTGAACCCATATTCATTGATTCTGGGATCTGGGAGAGTCCAATCTATGGCGTATAATGGTGAATATTCTCTGGTTGTGCGTACATAAATTCATTTGCGTATATAGCCTCGACTTGCTCTTAAAAATCATAAATCACGTCGATTTGAATGGTCACAGTCATTAATTCTCACTCACCGGCTAGTTAGAATTCATACTGTACTGAAAGAAAATCCATAACAGCCACAGAGGCTTAAATTATGCGATATCTAGCAGTGTTACTTTAGCTCTAGAAAATGTCAAGGAAGCCAGAATCGTTCCAGTTGAACAAAGAATTGGTTTGTGTGTTTGTGTTCTCCGCGGTGTAGCAATGCGAATTAGCCGATGCTTATCAGACAGAAATAGCAAACACATCTAGGAAGAGATGATAACTTACTTTGAGTTAACATTTCCAGACTTTGTCGACTGACCTGATCACCTAAAGAACGGTCAAGTTCGATATTGTTTACGCCTTGATCTGTCTCTTTGTGGCCTTGATATGTTTGTCATTGAATGGAGTTTATGATGGAATCGTTTGATGGATTACATTCGAAATGTTTTCTGTCCACTGAGGTGACATGTAAAAGAAAAAATCAGGAAATATGAAATTGTATATTTCCAACACCCAGATATCTAGACCTAGATTCGACCCTGGAGCACTACTGTAGCAGGCAGATGATTTTCAAAGGCTTAAAAAACATGGCAAGTGAGAATTGTTATTTTTTAAATGACAGCTCACGTCATTGATTGAATCACACTGTACATAGAGCTTGAAGGTTTTTGGTCACTTTGTGGAAATGAAATGTACATGAGCATATTCATGATAGCTTTCAATCATTATACGATCTATTATTGCTAATCATATTCCATTCAAAACCGCTCTAGACAGAGTACTTAAAAGTAATGGGAGGGGTCTGATACACTAATACAATCCGAATAATCACACATAGAATATATTTTCATAGAGAAGATTCGGTGAGAACTGTACTTGGTGGAAAAGCGGTAGATTGAAAAATTGTATATAGAAGAATTGGGAGAAGAAAGAGATAGCTTAATTGAATTAGAAATTAAATTGGGGAGAAAGGGAATTAAGTAGAGATCGAAATGGAGATAAAGGAGAATTGAGTTTAAGAGAAAGTGAAAAAAGAAATATCCTTTTTATCACTGAATCTTCCAGGAGATTCGAGATTCGAGAAACCAGGAGAAATAGTACTATCTTCTCCGTTTTAGGGGACCAATTCCTAAAATGATCAGAACATTTGCTATCAGAATTCAGATAAAATCCAGTTAGAATTTAGTTTAATCTCTTGAGTCTCCATGCTAGGGTTTAGGGATAAATTATCTATAACGTTACCCGTTGCTTTGTTCAATTCCAAAGTGATTTTGAAATAAATAGTTGTAGTACAGAATACAAGCGTTCCGGAAATTTGAAGAATATTATTAGCTTCACTTTTATGATCGTGCAGTTATGACAGCACTTACACAAGCCGTAGCCTATAACAGACATCCTTAGCTAACTCTTTAGCGACAACAATTTCATAACTCGATGCATTTGCAGTATCAATATTGATTCTACTCAAAATACTACTTCTCTAGTGAGTTCGCGTCTCACTCTCAACACCTGGCTGATACCACACATCATTCTCAGTCTTTCTCTCCTTCGCACCTCTCTTTCTCATTGTGGGTTTATTTTTCTCTCTTTTTCACTTTCATCATCTAGCAAACTTGGATTCCTCCAACTGCAACTCAGGTCACCACCGGTTTTCTTATCATCATTAGATGATAAGAGTTGTCTGAAGTCTTCTTGAGTAATCTTCGGAGTTGTATTTTTTGTAATAATCGTCTGTAATAGAAGCTCATACCCTATCCACTCTTTGAATCACATTGAATTAAATCATGGTTTTATTCAAACTCAAATTTTCCAGTTCAGTTTTAATAATGGTTATTTTCAATTTAAAATGGAAATTATTAGTACATTATTCTTAACCAATTGAAATTCTAGTCAAAATCAAAGTAGATGTGATTTTTCTTCATGTTCTTCTTCAAAACTGAGTCGAGAACAATAAGCGAGATGAAATGCTGGCTCAGTGAGACAAGAAATAATATGTGAAGAACTAAGAACAAGTTTATTAGCTTTTTCTGCAATACGTAATTTTTCTAGTGTGTTTTTTACGAAGCTGTTCACCTCAATTAGAAGATGTCTGTTGTATACTAGGTCAGCTTCGTCTGGTTGCATCGGGTGAAGGGCACTATGATCATCTTTCTGTTTATCTACATTATTTTTGTTAGTCAGATGTAACTGTTGCTCTTTTCTACTCATGTGCGGTGTCTACAACCTCCAATTTGAGAAACGCAAAACTCCTTATGAAAGCTACTGCCTTCAAAGTTGGGTAATAAGTCTCTGTTTTAGAAGCATACTACAATCAACAGTTACAGCAACTTCACAGTCTACCATTTCTCAGGCTATCAATCTTGTTAATCAAAGCCACATTTTCTAGACTTATTTTCATTACATGTGGTGAGCATCTTTCATCTCTTGGGTCTGAATGTCCAGACTTATGTAACCAGAAGTGAGTGCAAAAATTCATCATCTTGTCAAAGGTTGAAGCATTATTAGAAAGTAGACCGCTTTTTAATGGTCATACGGTGGACAGACACAATCATAACTCATACAGCACAATACAGCCTTATAATGTCACTTTGAATTCCATTTCAAGATATTCCAGAAATTTTATTTTTATAATCTTGGTTTAAAAATTTCTTTGGTTTTGAAATGTGAATTTAATCTTGGTTAGAGAAGGACTTCCATAACATTAATCAAATAAATCATTTATTGATGATAGCAACTTACAGCGAATTATCGAGGATAGATCTCGGTTGCACACAATTGAAATAAAATTAGTATTAGGATAATTTCATTTCGATTTTTTAAAAGTTTTCATTATCTTTTTCTATCTTATTTCTAGTTACCATTGGTATTTGAGTTATTTGGAAGTATTGTAGCAAGTTTTTCAAGCTTGTATCCCTGTTTATAATATTGTATCAATTACTATTGATGCTTGTAACTTAACTCTGTTGTAAATTGTAAGTCAGTTATTTTGGTGTTACAAAAATAGATGAATAGATTCAACAGACCAGAATTTTGGATATCTATGCAGTTGAGCTTCAGCTTTCTTTGTGAAAAGAACACTACATCTTTTGGAATATCAGTTTCCTTATTTTCCGAGCTAAATATTCTGTTTCAAGTACACATAAACGGCAAGACCTTACAAGAAAATGGTCTGATTCTTATTAGAGGTTTTGCATTATTGAAACAACCATAATTCACCCCATAACTCATGCAAAAGCCTGAGAGCCAAGGCTCTTAAAAGTTACCATGGACAATGAGAATTTTAGAAGCTAGAATTCACTCATGAACTGAATTATTGAACCAACATTAAGTCGAGTGCTCATGGTGGTAAGTGAAGGTGGCGGTCTTGTTACCGTACTGAATTGTTATGATACAGCTGACAGACAGTTAACGATGACTGGATGAAATGGCTTGTTATGATTATTTCACGCTCTACCTTGATTCGACTGTTGTGAATTGACGAGCACTCCTTTTTTGGCCAGTTTATCGGCGGCTCTAATCTGGATCTCTCACAAATGATTAGAGCCATACAATTATGGCAACAATAGAAGTTGGCAGCAATATTATTAACACTTGGCTTCAGGATAGCAGCCCTTCGTCTATGCAAATTCAAGGACAAGTTGCAAAAAATTAAAAGAAGCTTACAATTATGTAAGCTTTAAAGAAGTTGAACAATATTATGCTATGCGTGTTGCGCTTTGCAGAATCTATGTAAGGTGCTGAGTGCCGTGATGTATTTATCAACAATCAATAACTGAATTTAGATTTGTTTGACTACTGGCTGGAAGCTGAATCAAGTATCGAATAAATAATCAAAGTATCATTATAAAGAGAAAAATATCATATTATCGAGAATATAATATAAATATATTGATCTGAATTATTCCATTTTATTAATTTTTTTTTATAAAAATCATATACAATAATGTACTGAGAATAAAATAATGTGCTGAAATGTTGATAGAGATGTGATGAGAGCTGGATATACGACAGTTTTAGGTGGGTTCCGAACTACCGGGAAGCGGTTTTGATGCTCAAAAATTATATTGAGGAGAGCAGACCTGAAGTTGTCACCGTTACAACGGTAGTAGTAGTAGTCTGTTCGATTAGATACAGGCGCGACCACAAAGCCAATCTCCTTCAAGTATACGGTTCATGAAAGAAACACAAATTACGATTGCACTGACTGATGCATTGTAGAGAGATGAACGATGTACAGCCTCGGGGTGTTAAAGAGGCAGTAGTAGTTGTAGTTGCAGCAATATTGGCGAATGTTATCTCGGAAGCCGGACCAACACCATCATTAGCGTGCGGCGATGAAGTGCGTTCTGTATTGACGACTGATGGCGGACGACCTTCCCAGAGTTCTTCTTTTTCAACTTCTTCTTCTTCTTCTTCTTCTTCTTTCTTCTTCTTCTTCTTCTTCTTCTTCACCTTCTTCTTCTTCTTCTTCTTCTTCTTTAACTACAATCATCGCTCGTCCATCGACTGTCTGCCGTTGTACCTGCTGCTGAATAATAATATTGGCTCGTCCTCCTCCTCCTCCTCCTCCTCCCTCCTCCCTCCCTCCTCCTCCTCCTCCTCCTCCTCCTCCACCTCCTCAGCCTCCTGCGACCCGCCGCCACTGGGTCACCACTTTCACTTTCGACTGCTCAAACAATTTCAGATGGCCGCGCGCGCAATAATCGACCCGCGCACACACGCACACACACCGCTAAGCAAACAAATCATCGTCCTACTAATGGCCCGATTATTACTGACTCGAGCGGCCGAAAATTATCTCCAGCACGTCCGAACGCAAGTTTAAAGAATCTCATTCACAAAATTTTCTGATAAAAAAGGCATTGATGGTCAAGGACTCGCTTTGAGCTAGTCCCGACCTGTGAATTGCACCGATGGACAATAGGAAGTATCACATTTGTAGGACTCACATTTGTCTCACTGAGAATGAGGAAATCCAGCGAATGTTCAGAACAGTGAAGTACCCGTTCCCCATTTGTATAGATGGTTGGCTTCTAGTGAACAACTATTTGAAAATCCATTGCAAGTGCAAGAAGTATACCGAATTACAAATCGATAAACTATCATCTCTAATGAAATAGAATTGAAATAGATATTGAAAATATACCGAGAAAAATTGAAAATTGTACTGAGTGTAGGCCTATTGTAATGTAATGTAAAATTCTTAATTTGATATTTTGGTAACAACTCTATTATAGAATTGTAGGGCCTAGTAACAAGTCCAACTATACTAGTGTCAGAAGCCCCTCAATTGTACAATAATGCATAACCTGGTATTGTTTACGACTAAAAGAGCAGACAGTGACATAGAATAGAATATATAATATGTACCTCTACTATCTAGCATATAGAATGCAATTACATTGAACATCGTATAATATCATACTATTCAATCATGATAATAGAATCTGGATGGCTGTAGGTCATTTTCTATTTTATTCGGGGGTTGGAATGCTCTGCAATTATAATATAATATTCCATAGTTTTCATTGAAGGCCTAGTGATTTCTTCATAAACTTGAAAAGGAAGAGATATTGAAAAGTAGGTGAATTCTTTTCATCGTGCTATGAATTAAAGGCTTTCCAGGCACTGAAATTTTTATTGATAGTTGAAAGTTTTGTAGAATTTAGATTTGATAAGTTTATTGATATCCTCCCCTGAAATGCATTTGCCTAAATACATACATACATACATAGGTCTCACTACTTTTATTGAAAACTTTATTTTATTTATCAGATTACAAAGGAAATCGATTAACTTTATCGTAGACTTCTCTCAACTTCCTCTTGTTTAAATCTCGAATATTTTCAACACTGAACGTTTTTATTATTGAGCTTCCAAAACTCCAATACTCCAATACAATATTCAAAATCCAATCTGGTATTCCAAAATGTCTCATTAAAACTTCAAACACATACAGAAAAAGATAACTGGACAACTGAAAATTTACTTGATCTGAATTGTTAGCTCATTAACACTCACTCTCAATTGATAAAAAGTTGATGTTAGAATCGATTTTGGCCAAATCCCCAATCCTTATAAGGGTGTTTTGGTTGGACAAGAATTTTTTTTGTTGATTGATTGGTTTAAATAAATGTCAAAGAACTAAAGACGCAGTGTAAGAGCGAAATACTTCTTGTTCTTCGTGTGATTGATACAATATTATTCAATCAATCATATATTACTGTATATTAAAATACTCTCAGGAATAAATTATAAATAATCAAGGAAATAATCATTTAATCCTCAGAAAACATCATACCGTATAACTTGATACCACTTTACTTGATAGCTCATACCACTTTGTATATGATTGCATCCTTTAGACCTGTCAAAGTACAATGGTTGTCAAGGCCACCGAAAACCCTCGCTATAAATGATACAATCATAATTAAGCTTACTCTCTCCTATGCACTAAATAGCGATACAATTATTAATTTCTTATTCCTGTTTAACCTGATTTCTGAATTTCAAGTCCACTTAGTTCAATTAAATCTCCTCTAGAAAAATATAGAATTCCCAAGAGAATAGCATCCCAACCTTATGCTTATAGTATCTAAATCACCCATGTTCAGTTGAATATTTCTCAAACTATAAGCTGCCTCGCATGATAATCTGGCAACATGATTCTGTCAAGGAAGCTGATGGTGTCAAACGGTGTTATTAACCATAACCTTGCTGGAAAGAAGATCGGATCATTGTCTGTAGTTGTGAGAGTGTGTTTGAGCGAAAGAGCTAATGTGAGAGTGTTCATCAGCATTGATTTAATCTGTTAAAATCTCACGAGATCGGAGCTGACCCACATTCAAAGTACGCCCTAACATACAGATCGTGATGGCATAATGCACAGCACACTGATTCGATGCCCTTGTGCCTATGCGTGAACCTCCGCACTCCGCATCACCAATTTACATAATCAACAGTGTTTTGCATTCTTTCATCAATATCAATGCACTCTATGCTGATTACGTCACCTGTCGTAGACTTAACACAAGTTTTCGAATATGTTTGTGAAAAACAAACAATAATTGGAAAGCTTATTACATTGTGGAAGATATAAAATCTCATGGAACGGTCATGAAAATATCAAAATACATTTTAATTTATCAGAAAGTGAATTTACCACCAACAATCAATGAATCAGTCATCACCAAGTGAATCAATGAATCATTCACCAATCAGTCAATTAATCAACTTTCTGAAAATGTGCTTAAAGATGCTGCATGGTTAGAAGACTACTAAAAAAATTCCAATTGAATAATATTTTTGAATGAATTTCGAAGTAATTGAAAATATGAATTATGGATTTATTTATTTATTTATTTATTTATTTATTTATTTATTTATTTATTTATTTATTTATTTATTTATTTATTTATTGTTATTTATTTATTTATTGCTTTATTCATCTAAATCACATTACATCAGTTTTGGGAATACTCCCAATTGATAGGTGATATGTCAAAAGTCTTACAATAAAATCAAATTAACATATAAACGTTATTAAGTCTACAGAGTTATACAGAGTTAGAGAACATTGAAATCTGCCACCGAATAATAAGCTCCTTCAATTAATATTCTTTTTATTGTTTTCTTGAATAGCTGCAAAGATTCAATTTTCTTATGGTCTCAGGTAGTTTATTATATGGTCTAATTCCTGAATAAGAGGATTCTTCTCATATATCGCATGTCTATGGATTGGATACAACAGTAAATGCTGACTACGAGTGGGGTAATTATGCCTCTCAGTGCAGAATTGGAATCTATAGATATTACTCTTCATGAACATTAATAATTGATAGATATAGATGGCAGGCAAGGTAAGAATCTGAGAATTTTGAAATACAGATATGCACGAATCTCTCTGTCTCAGTCCAAAAATCACTCGGATAATCTTTTCTTGTATTAAAAATACCTTATGACATTTGTCTGTTGGGTTACTGAAAATACCATATAGATAGGAATGAACATAGGCATAATAAACTGTAATAAGTGTATTCTGTCCACACAATGAGATAATTTAAGGATCAAGTATGCACGGTTTAACTTAGAAGTGAGATTTTGTATGTAGTACTTAGTGCATTCCTGAAAATTACATGGATCGAGGATTCCATAATTACATGGGAGATTCCAGAAGTATGTGGTCTGAGTTGAACAGTTCTACAGTTCTACAGTAGCATTTTATATTGTTATTTGGTTCAAGAGCTAAAGGCCGGTCTGGACGCAAGCAATAAGTTTGTCAAACTTTTATTCAAACTTATCAGGATTATTTTAAGTGTCATAAAACAGCTGGTTTAACGTTGGTAAACAAGCGTACATCAATCCAGCTGTTTTCTGACTGTTAAAAATAATCTACTAAGCTTGGATCCATTTAACCCCGTCAGAAAACGTATTTTAGTTGATGTACGCTCGTTTACTAACGTTAAATCAGCTGTTTTGTATTCATAATCCTGATAAGTTTGAACAAAAAGTTGACAAATCTTATCGTTGCGTCGGGACCGGACTTTAAGCTGTCAAACTGTGGAAAGGTGATTTACTAATGTATTGTTGACAAATCTCTAATTCTTATGGAATTTTTAAGAACTCACTCCATCGTGGAAAGTCAATCATTTTCATCCTTCTTCTACCATCTGAGTTCTGAGCTTCTCTGGGTGTGGGTTTTTCTTGATATGTTGATTTAATTAGATCGAAATAATAGTTGTTATTGATAGGTGAACAATTCATTGAATCGAAAACGTCATATTTATTCGTAGTACCGTATTTATTTTTAGCAGGTGCTTGAATGTTCCTGTTCAATTTTAGTTGACTTTAAAGACAGCAAGGCCGCGGTCCTAGCTTGCTCATACTCACATTATGCACTTGCACCTTCCAATCTCTGCCTACTACTATAATTCAAGCGGACATTTTTAGATCATGGCCTTTTGTTCTTTGTTCTGTTCTCCGAAGAGAAGGGAGATATTCTATCTATGAAATTGAAGAGATTTGTAATTAACAAAATGATTATGAACAAACTCAATTAAAGAGCTTGATAATTTTGTGAGTTTTGTTTTGAAGGAAAGTAATCAACAAGAAACCGAATTTTAATTGTTCTCTAGAAGAATAGGTCATATAACTTCAATTTTATTTAGTTCAGATTCCTTTCCACTACTTGGAATGAGCTAGTTCAGTAGTGAAAATCATCAATTTACTATTCTATTATTTCAGTTACAATTTTACATTTGAAACCTCAGAAGCTGCTCATTTTTTTAAACATCTATCTATGTTTAAAAAAACAAACATTTTAATATTTGATATAGTAAAATATCTTATATATTATATATAAGATATAGATTATATTATATATGATTGATTATATATATTATGTATGATATATGTTATACAATATCTTAGTATATTGTATTACATTTTCAATATAAGTACCATGTATCATGAATGAAATATGTTTAATATAGGAACCATTTGCCAATTCCTGATATTTATCCTTCGAGATTCAAGCTACTACTCATATATTATGGAGAATTGTTACAATTCTATCATTGAAAACTTCATACGCTTTCCATTGCTAACCGATATGAATCTAGACTTTCCAAATGTGGAACTAGTGATCATCAGTAATCGATTGTGTTGAACACATTACGGACTGAGGTTTTTAGTGAGTGACAAATTCATATTAGTTATGTAAGGCAACACTAAAACAAGGTTTCTTCAACAAGTACTGATGAAGAAACAAATCCGCCAGTAGCTGAACCCGGATCCAGAGAATGAGAATGTAGATTAGCTATTGCTACCCTTGTTGAACCCAATATTCTAATCTGGTCCAACCCTCAAGTTTTCAAACAATGAACATTTGTTTAGCTTTATTGAGGTAGAGTGCTCCATTTTCTGCAAAAAGTTGAAGAGGCTGCAAGTCTATGCCTAGTGTGCGCCTATCGTGTATTGGCAAAAATATCAGCTGGAAAGGTTACTCGTGTGTCACGTGACCTTCCATCTTATATAGTTCGCTATTAATTCTCACTGCACAAAAAAACAGACGTGTACAAGTAACATTATAACTGCAGAATGCCGTTAAATGAGAGTAGGAGGTGTGGTGAAGAGTGAGAAAGAGTTTAGTGGATGATAGTGTACGATGAAAAAGGACAGCGTCAGATTATTATTATTTGTTGGATTATATGGAGTGGGTGTGCTGGAGATGGGGGATGGTGGGGAGGGGGTATGGAACGTAATTTTTATAGACTTGCTCAGCAAGGTGGAGGCTGCAGAACGGTATTGGAGCACACCATTAGTTTTGTTGAAGGTAAGGATTGGATCGACATTGACTTCATGCGTGGTGTCTCAACGGTAACAATCTTTTTACAGCTCGTTCCTTGAACGAACAATAGACTATTTACAAATCGCAACTCTCCCGATGTGTTTCAAATTGACGCTTTTCAATGAAAAATGGGTGCTTGAAGCCGTATCATAGAAATCATACCCAGTTTACTCACCATCACCTACATAATATCCGATAACTGTTAAACCTCTCCACAGATATCTGTTGAACGGTTCCTTGGAGAAATATGACCAACATAATTAAATGCGGAAATGTGGAACTTGTATTGTCTTCAACATGATTATGCAAAGATATATGAGTTATTTCAAGACATAATAGAAGTCCGGCTAGGATATGGACTAAACCCATTGTTCCAATAAGTGACGCTTATTGAACCATTACAATCAACATTAATGTCAATCTGCAACCTTGTCTCGATATTCTCTTAAATCCGTGGTTTTGTAGGCATATATAGTATTTTAAGACCTTTCACAGAAGATGAGAAACTCAAAATTTATTGTTAGAAGATTATAGCCTCATAGATGAACCAGTAAACAATTCATAAACGGTAATCCCCTTCACTTGAGAATGGTATTCCATAAGGTTAATTCCTTAAGCTCTTAACCATGCAAGTCATGATTCTTGAACTATAATGTCTCTACATCTGTTAATTTTTTCGGCGGAGTTCCAGAGGCATCAACAGAAGATTTTACAATGTTGATAATTTTTTAGGTTCTTAACTAATCATAATTTGAACTCAGGATTTTTAATCATGTGTCAATCTACTCTTTTTATTTACTCTCACTAATAGCCCACTAAAATTATGCTTGAAATACTTGAATTGAAACAAAAATGGATGGATTTTATGATTCTGGAAGAATATTGAATCAGCAAGTTCCTTCTCAGGTGAATCACTGATACTTGAATTACTTGAAACAAAAGTGGAAGGATTTCATGATTTTGGAAGGACTGAATCATCACCAGGTTCCACTCAGGTCAGAACTGACTCAGTGATTCATTGTTCCGGTGAATTGTCTACTGTTAACTGAGGAGCCTCAGTTAACTACTGAAACTCATAAATGAATGTGTAGTTGATCGATGGCTCACTTAAAATATTGATGAATTCCGAGAAGACATTTCATCTGAAGATTGCAGAAAATTATCAAGCTCAGGACCGCGGCTGGACAGAAGTTCTTGATTGTAGATAAAGGTCAGGCGAGAGCATTTCAAAAATACACATAGAGTGGCCTTGAACAGTATTATCATCCGTTGATACATTTCACCGTCACGCTTTCTGAGTAGCGAGTGAGTTGAGTACTGTTGTTGGATGCTGGATTGCAGCCGCGTTTGAGACACCTGGTCGGCGGCTTACCTGCCCTTCATGTCTTCATGAGTAATAGACCGGTTCTTACGTTTTACGTTTTTCTGCGCTGTGACACGTGCTCTGTACTACATCAATTGTTGAAGAGCAACTCATTATTATAATAATAAGATGTTGAAAATCACCCATGATTACTCATTGAAAATCTTCATGACAAAAAAATAGTATTATTTCAATCCACTTCTTGAAATCATGACCAAAAAATTCATGATTGATAAACTTTCTCATGTTTAAGACATGCATGCAGGTACAAGCAGGGCGAAAAAGACAGAGATTAAACTACAGAGATTACAGGCCGTATTCGTTCCTTGAGGGCTCCTGTCCGCAAAGGACTCTTGAAAAGCGTTTCATGAATGAAATCAGCTGATTTTCATTCATGAAACCCTCAAGGAATGTTCATAAATACGGCCCACTGAGATTAAACTCAAGGAAACACTTGAAATGAATTGAGCTCTGGTTGAAAGAAATGACGTGTTGTAGCTTCTCAAGCAGCTCAAAAACATAATATTTATAAGCATCTCTGTAAAGTTTGATTGAAGAAGACACTTCTGTAATATGGAGAAATATTCGAATTAAATATTAGATCTGAGTTCGATTGGAAGAGAAAATCTGTATCTAGTTACAGTACCTTGAGGTTGAATAAAATTCAATCACTCATCAATCAAACTAGATTTAGATCATAATCAAATCAATCAAACTCAATCATAATGACTCATATTTTGAAAAATCACTATAAACAAGATGGACTAATGACATGGTGACTAGTGGTTTACATTTGATACTTACAATGAATGAAAACTTCACAATTTAAATCAGCAATCGTTAAATGTCAGGAGTTAAATGTTCATTCTCTTTTTAAATGGATGGAGAAATAGTCTTGTTAAAATAGTTTCTGTAGGAAACACAGCATTACTAGTTCTGACTGTTGTCTGTAGAATGCGGCTAGTACAGATTCTTCAAACGCAATAAAATAACTCAACTTTTTTCATTCGTAATAATTAACTTGTAACCTTCGCTATGTTGTCACGCTACCTAAAATAATTATCATTGCGAGTTTTTCAACTGTTTGTTTACTAATTTACAAGAAGAAAACTTCTGTAAAACTCCTTTAACAACTTTGAAATCTGTTCTGAATGATTCTTATAAAATTATCAACTCTCCTTCAGAAAAACTCAGAAACAATCGATGAGAAAATTCCAATTCATAATACAAAGTGATAACGAACAATTAAAGCTACAACTTATGAGTTTATTTCTTCAAACCATCAGAATTATACAATATACATAGATATGGGAAACATGAAAAATTAATCCTACTTATTAGAAAATCAATCGTACTTGACTTGATTGAATGAGGAGAAATTGCGCCTGAGCATTTCTTGTGAATGTTCATTCCTCAATAACGTACGTTGTTATTGGAAGTTGATAGATAGATTACTATAAATTTCCTTATCGTCTACTTTGATCGCTATGCTGAGTTCCAATCATTAACCAAGTCAACTTCCACACTCTTTACAGGTCTTTTTACAGTAATAAATTCTTCTGCTAATGGTTTATTTACTTTCAAGGCTTTCTTGATCATCAAGTGCATTTTAGCTTTAGACCTATTTGTGACTGTACTGCTTGTATATATTATTATGAAGATGTCAAGAATATTCTAAACTCCTAAACCAATTGGAATTTCCGTAGTCGATTTGGTTTGTCGCTATTCAGTTGAGCCCATTTGTGACCATATTTTTCCAGCCACTCTTTTGTTTGGCAGGACACGTCGGTCCCGGCTGCCCCAAAAGAAGTCATTGAACATATTTCATCTCTCACCGTTCCCATTACCCAACCAAGCCTAAGGCTCATATGGGCACCACCCTCTGTCTTTTTTATGGTGAATACAATCTGAACTACTCAATTATTCACTGACTTTTATCGAAATTTATTAAAACTATCTCATACAGTACAACCACTATAACTCAATAATTGAAATGTACTCTTGTAGAGCATGTTGCCTACTTGAGCCTGAAACTTGAGCGTCCGTGACTGAGGGAAATCTGATGTAAAATTCACCACATTTTCGCCTTAGTTTCAGACACGTTGTGTACCCACATTTTAAATTATAGATTACTGAATAGACTGTCTTAGAAATGGAATAACGTTTCCCATTATTAAGTGATTTATAAAAAGAAATTGGATATCAGCGGTAACCTACTAGTCAATAAGCAATTACTTTATTCGTGGGTGTATAGTATACCAAATTAGTTCCTTATAACCGCATTCTCTTATATTTTTACATGATATATCAACAATCATATACAAAAACAACGGACTTTTCCTCTTTACTATTTGCCATTCAAACTGTTTTGGGCGAATGCCTGTTGTTTAATTAGACCTACTTGATTGCGGAATGATTCAAATGGATCAACAAGAAAATTCAGAAGTAATACTCAATCATACTTTTCCACGAATAATAATGAAAAATACTTTTGATTGTGACATGTAGGGCCGGTTTCTCCAACGAAATTAAACCAAGTTTTATCAAAATCAATAAAACTTGGTTTAATTTCGTTGGAGAAACCGGCCCTAATTGACAGCAAGTGGAATGTAAGTAAGCGCCTCGATTGGATTGATTATGTTATTGTGTGAGTGGTCCAGTTTGGCAAATATGTAGCAAGGAGTAGTACAACAGAGGCCTGACGTGTGTTGTGCTGTGCTAATGGTAGTGGGTGACTCGTCTGGAGCGAGTTCAAGGTGGCAGGCGGATGGTGAGGGGTGGAGGGGGGTAGGGTGCGGCCAAGGCTGTCACACCCGCCGGAAGCCTCCCCAACGCACCGCAAATCACACATAAATACTAAAACTTAAATTTAAGCAAAGACAGTTTAACTATTTGTAGTTAATATTGTCTTTGGTATAAGGTATGCTAACATCTTTGTATTAATGTAACATCATTATCATTATTTTCAATCAAGGATTGTAAATCATTTTATTTATACTTAATCACAATAAGTAATTGAATTATTCTAAGTATTTACTACTATAAGTAGAACTACTATTTATAAAGTATTTAGATAATTTATTCTGGTATTAGATCGTGTTATTTATATTAATGAGTTACTATAGCTCTAAGATTTTATATTTTTTTCTGAGGGTGTTGCTCACATGAGCTCTAGGCTTGTGCGTGAGTAATGAGAGGGTTAATGATGAAAGATGACGATTTTTGTTGGGCAATTGGGACCGACAGCTTTTCGTCTCCTCGCCAATAATACTGTATGGTACTTTTGTAATCACGATTTTACTAAGAATTGACTACTTTTGTAATGTGCGAACTAGATAAACTAGATTACAGTTCATGTTATATTGAACATTATTTCAAGATTCTTTAGATCTATAATTTTCAGATATTCAAATATGGCTATTGAAAATCTAGAGTCGTGAACCTCCATCAGATTCACCCTATAACATAAAGTATGTACGAGCAGGCTACTTCAAAGTGGAATGAATATTCGTTACTTTTGGAAACATTCTAGTCTGATAGTGAGGCACAAATCAATGATAGATACTAGATGCCAAATAGTGGCAGGTAGTGAAATTAGGTTCATGGAGTGTACTAGCGCCAGCCAGGTTTATATTGAAGGACAGGGTGAATGAGCATACAATAATATTTTATTTCCCCAATTTAGAAGAAATAAAAGCATTTTATTTTACGCATATGTTTAACTCTCTATTATTAGAAATATTCACCTAGAACGTGATTGGACTAAGTACATGATAAATTATACCAGATTATATTGTAGTTCTTTGTTGTGCGTGAGTGATGAATCATAACTGGAAAAGCGATTTCCTGAAACTAAGCGTTCCACTTTAGGTCTAGTTTGAGGTAAGAAGCTCTTGTTTGAGCTTTGATAGGTTATTGGATGTTTATTGCTCTATTTGAAGGCTTGTGAGCCATTCAACAATGTCCCTAACCTTTCACTTTTTACTTGAATAAAATACCTGGATTAGCATATTACGTAACAAGTTAAGAGAGCAAAGTTTATCACGCAAATTGAATTTGATAGGATTAATTATACAATTACATTTCTTTCAGGACTCTTGTCGAGAACCAAGTTCATGATCATGTTTACTAATGAATAGATTAATCAAGTGTTGGGATAGGCATACAGAGCAATATATGGAAAGTAGTCTTACATTTAAGGAATGATTCATTAAATCACTGGAATCGTTCCACTTTAAGTTTCCTTTTATCATATGAGGAAATGTGACTTTCATTCCTACAAATCATAAGATATATTATGTCAGCTTTTCCACTACGATCCCGTAAACTTAGCAATTTGGATCCGTTGAGGATGAAGTCCTTTCACATTCCTACACTATTTTTCATTGATTGCTAATGAATGTCAAAGGGCCCATAAGATATTTTTGTTTGTAATAACTGGTTCAGATCATACAGATTGTTCTTGTTCTTAGGTAAAGTTTCTCTTGATTATTCAAATATCAGAGATTTGATTATTGTTCTCATACTTTAAATATATACTATAGGCCTACTACATACTATAAAAACTGTCACTGTCCGTGTGAATGAGTGTTTTAGAATAGAATATAACGATTTTTTCAATGTTCAAGAAGTTGAATAGAGAAGGAATGTTTGAAATTGTTCTTGAACATCTCCTTCTTTTCAATAACAATATCCAGTTTTTCCACTGGTTTCTATCAGGTGATCAGTATCAAGATATGCTTAACTCAACCTTTCAAAATGCAATAACAAGTACTTTAATTAAAGCCTGACAATTAAACTGATAAAATCTCTATACATTGTTTTTTTATTTCAATAGACTCTTGACGAGATCTTTAACTCATTATAAACTCATGTCATCCTAATATCTTGACAATTTACTTGGTTTTCCTGTTATATTTCGTGCAAAATAGCTTGGAAAATCATCAGCATTCAAAGTAGTGGAACTCGCAAGTGCCTTGTCCTCTTTAGGAGGTGAGATTCAGAGTTTCTTTTTCATTAACAAAAAAACAGAAGGTACTATAAACAAGATAGTACGAGTTTAGAACAAGTTTTTAATTATTTACAAGTACAATTTTAGAACACGTTTTTACAAACTATTTCGATCAGAGTATTGACTCCTCAGTCAGCAATTGACAACTGCATGCGTTTTTGTTAATTTTTATTTCCTGATTGACTCTTATTAAATTAAAATGCTTGTATGTTTCAATCCTCTCAACCCTCATTAATAGACTAATAATTAATCATAAGTATAAGTATCTCCATTAGATCTGTAGTATACATTTATAAATACTCATGTGATGCTTTCCCAAAGTACAATATTCAGCAATAGAACTCCTCAAACAACAATTTTTCCATTCAGTGATAGGAGGTTAGTAATTTCGTTATGAATTGCAGTCATATAAAAACATTTTTTATTCATCTCTACTCACCTCTGAAATCAAATCACTAACGTGCTTAGAGTATGAGTCTCCAATCTTAGTAAAGCAGAATCTGTATCAGACAGAATCAATATTATTAAATAGTTTATACTATCACCAATCAACCAATACTCTCATTAAACTTTCTTCCCAATTTTTTAATAAGCATACAGAGAATATTGAGATTAAATAAAGCTTAAAATGGTGACTACTCTCTAGATCCAACTTCTACTTGCTACTGGTCAATAGTCCCCTAGAAGATCTGAAAATCAAACTATGTTATCTACAGGATAAGATCATTATTAAGTGACTCCCGTCTCTGTTGCCTTCATAAATCTGGAACGCAAAAATATCGCGTTGGAATAAATTATTGATCTTTCTGAAATAAGAGATATTAGATCTTATAGCAAGATAACACAATAACTGTCGCACCTTCCTTATTAGAATTCAAATTAATATTAGTGTAAATATTCAAATGAACAAAGTGATCACTCTAATTTTTTACTCTACTTATTGACCATTTGCATGGTTCTTTGCCACCAGAAATCGATCCCGGTCATTAAATGCAGGAAGCTATTCGAAATGGATTGAGCTAATTTGCATATGTTACAGAAATCCAATATCGATCTTTATTGCGTTTGTCGATGTCACAAGTAGATGTTCGAAGGTTGCCTGGTCAGGACCTAAGTTAATATTGCTTGAGACCAGTGGCAAACAAATCGAAAAGAAGAATGATTTAGATTTTTTTCTTATTTCGCTTGAATGTACGCGATACACTTTTCGAGCATCTGAATGAAACTAGGTGGGGTCCGCGGGTTGGGCTTCGAGTAGGAACTCTTGGAGGCAGAGCCAAGGTTAGTCTTGTATTCTCCATTGACCTTACTCTGTACCTGTCCTGTTTACTAACTCATCTCAACAATCTCTCAAATAGATTAATACTCATTCCCAGATAGAATTAGCATAGAAACTATTCTAATAGGCTATCAGTTTACAAAATAATGAGGATCAAGAAACATTGTTAACAAACTTGCAAATACATTGTTCTCTGTACACTGGATTGTCAACTAAAGTACAAATGCAGAATTTAGACTTACAGAAGATTTTTTAATATTTCCATCGAGTTCTTTGAACATATGAGATCAAGTTTTTTATTGTGATACTCTATTTTATGCAGAATGATACCTCAGTAGAGTGGTAGAGTATTATTGATGTTTTTGATGCAGTCTATAAATAATTTATTACAGTATCTGGAACACATCAATTATCTGGAAAGAAATTGAAAATTTAAATGTTCTCTACATTCATTATGTTTTATGAGTCTTCAATTATTGTGTTTTCCAGTCTTCTATTGAATGGATTTAGAGTCTAAATTTTAGACAGTGGTGGTTCTAGCCATTATCAATTATATTGTCAATTATTAATTATTATTCATGTATATTGTTAATGGTGCCCCTGTTTTATGATGGACAATTTCCTTTTTCAATTGTTCCTCTGTTTAGCAATGTATCTAAAAAAGTGTTACTTGAAAGATCATTATAGGTTTAATATTTTCCTCCTTCTATTATAGACCTATATTGACTCTCTTCAAACCCCCCCCCCACACACCCTCACACACCACCACAACTGCCTTCTCCTACAATTATTAGGTACTTGAGTCTTTAGTACAGTACTTACCTCTAGCCCCAATTTTTTAGGTCTAGATTTAGAATCTTAAAGGAAGTATCAATCCCCTGAACTGCCCAACTACAATTTCCTCCAATATTCCATTGGCACAAGACTCGCGTGCTACCTGGAGAAACCCCTGATTTTCTAATCAACCATTTCAACATGAATGTCACGTGACGGATCTAGATCTGATATGATATAAACACACTCCATTTCATAATAGATTGCAGCCTTGACCGAAGGTCGAGGTCAATTCCATTGTTGTAAGCCAGTCAAATATATATTTCACAGTCCAATTATTACTACCAAACACCACAATGACCATTGGAATTCTGTTTTGGACCTAAAACCGGATAAAGGCGTTGGCTGAAGCAAAAAGTAGAAAGAAAATTTACTCATTCTTCCAATACAGAAGATTAAGAAATTAGCTATAGCCTATTTACATTGTACAATTCTCAAAATAATTCTCATTCATTCGACAACTCAAATCATTTTACAATCGAATCAATAATAGTTGTGAGTTGTAATTATTGAGTTCAATCGAATAAACTTTTATTGCTTCCTTAATTATGATAGGAGTTGGTCAGTGTTTATTTATTACCACCACACTAAATCAGAACCAGAGCCACTCCTGAATAAAAAAACTATGATTCCACTGTAGGCCTATAAGAAATCTTGACTCTATCATCTTTATTAAAGGCTCTTATCGCAAATCATGCGTTTTCCTGGAGTTTTCGATTTTCAGATCATTCTTGATGCAATAAATATTGTAGAAAAAATTCTTGCTTACTTCAACCTCCTTAATCTCATGTTTGAAGTTTGTTACAGTACGATAAAAATGAAATGGGTTGGAATGAGTGAATGAAATTGGCGATTACCTAAGAATTACCAAAGTGGAGGTAAGTTTTGGTGGAACAAAACCAATCAGGAATGAAACAAGCCACAGAAGAGTAGTTGGAATCAAATAGAACGGGGCCTGATCCTGATGCTCGAAAATCTCTTCAGTTATTTTCTGATCCAGTTATTATTGCACTTGGATACCGTGAGCGTCATTACAGTTTGTGATCACGATATGCTCCATTCTGTCAATCAAAATATTTGCAAAAGAGAATCTGGGCATTCCGAAGGCCAAACTGAACAGCTAGTGAATAGACGTCATTCGTCTATTCATACGTTCAGGCATTTGCTAGTAGACAGAAATTGCATTGCGTCAATAACTACCACGCTAACGACTCACGCTTTCAAGATTAAATATTTCGCTAACAGCCTCATTGATTGTTTAAAAATTTCGTAAAAATCGTCTTGGACACTTCAGAAAATATTTTGCTGATAACCAACAATGTGTAGTTTCGTTCTTCTAGCTTTATTAGCATACAAGCTGTCCCGGCGAACTTGTATCGCACTCTTCCCCCAAATGTCCCCTCTTCTCTCACAAATGTCCCCCTTCATGCCACCCCCAAAAATGTCATCCTACAAATGCCCCTCCATTCCCCCAAATGTCACCCCCACATATCCTAATCATGTCAACCCCTCTTTCCCATCAAATGTCACCCTCCTCCCACCAATTATTTTTTCATATTTATTTATTTATTTATTTCTTTTCAATTTTTTTTATTTTAATTTATTTCATTTTTTTTTTCAATTTATTTTTTTTAATTTATATTTTTTAATTTTATTTCCGTTCTTCAATTTATTTTTATCAGTCCTATTCTAATTAAAAGATTTTTCATATTTATTTATTTATTTATTTTAATTTTTTCATTTTAATTTATTTTTATTTTTTAATTTTTTATTTCCGTTCTTCAATTTTTATCAGTCCTATTCTAATTAAAAGAATTTTTTCATATTTATTTCTTTCTTTTTTATTTTTTTATTTTAATTTATTTTTATTAATTTTATTCCTGTTCTTCAATTTTATTATTAGAAACAATAAAACATACATAATACGAACGACAACTCATTCTTAAATAATTGATGATTGTAGCGTAAAAATAATTAGAGTGGAAAACCTAGAACAAAAATAAACGGGAGCGGGGTTTGAACCGCAACCTCTAGGTTATCACGCGGTACACTATGCACTGAGTCTCGGAGGCTTTGGATATGCTTGCTAATTTATCTGATCTTGAATCGCGATCATCTTTCCGTTGTAGGTACACGTCTGGCCGGCAAATTTGAACGTATGGGTCTGTAAAATGTTTGATAGGGTAGGTCATTAATCTACTAAGTATTTATTAATTATAAAGGAGTTTTCTTTATGTTTTTAATCACATATTATGTTAACCAGGTGCTGTAACAATTCAAACTAATCCAAAATCATCTAAATCAGTTCCAGCCGTTCTCCGATTATAAGCGAGCGACCACAGACGCCAACTCTCTCTTTATTAATATAAATTGAGATTGTTAAAAGATTTGTTCTGAGCAGATTCTGAACCCAGTTTCTCTTCACTATATACGCCTGTCACACATAAAAATTACTGATATCTGGCAAAGCATTACTGATTTTCTACATTAAAACGTTGAAATCTATCTCAAATGAACTATTCATTGCCGCAGTACTACTTATCCAAATTCAAAAACACACTTTATCCAAAACACTTTACGTTATTGATAAATCGACTGAGGCCAGAGCCCTTGGACCGATTTTGTCAAGTTTTTATTGGTGGTTTTATTGATGAATAATGCTATGTAGTACTATATAGGCCTATTACTGATCTTAATAACCATCAATTTCATATTCTTACTGGCAATACTATGAGAAATTACATAATTATTGGATAGTGTGTAAAACTTACGATATCATATAATAACATGATATTTATAAAGCACGTCCATTAATAAATAGAATACAGATTACAGTATACATTATATATATTCTCATTTGCCTACTTAGTCTTAAATTTTGTAAATCTAACTCTCAAATCATGAATGAAGTGCTACAAACAGGTTTTGAAATAAGAATAATATAATGCTCCAACGATTCATAAAGTGGTTCAAGTTTCAGTCATTATTAATAGCTTATATTTTTTAGATCCCTCGCAACAAAGGTTACTCATAAACAATAATCAAGTATATCAAGGTCATCGTATATTTCATTAACAATGTAGACTACCGGTAGATCCGTTATCTGGTAGACAAAAATCCAATTTCCTGGCCAATATACCGTGAGTATGGTGATTGATCTGTGGAAAGTGAAAACGATAAGACGATTTTCCTTTAATTTTTTCCTACTACTAACGTTGATAACTGTGCTGTCGGTCATATCAGGAAGATAGTCGTCGTCTTATAAAAAAATAGTCTTACAATACTAATATGATCAATATTGTACCAGTGTTTTGAGAATAAATTACTTCTTCAATAGATAGCATTTGACTAAAACTCAATAATATGGATTTCTGGAGAAAGAATGCTTCAGTATATTCCAATCATTTCAGTTTGTCACGTAGATTACTAGCAGTTGGATATAATTATTCTGGATAAAGGAATATTTTCTAATCAAACAATAGCTGTAGTTGCCTTATCGTATCATTATGAAGTATATTATGTAAAATAAAAAGTATATTCATTGCTAATCATAATTTTTTTCAATTTTACGTTCATAAATCCTTAGTTACTTATTAGATTTTTTCTAATAGGAGGCCAATACCACTACTGATAATGCTAATAATTGCTAATAATAATAATAATAATAATAAAGATCATTATTGAAACAATATTATTATAGTGAGAGGTAGTTAGAAATTTTACCTCTCAATGAAAAAAGCAGATCTTATAATTATGGGGTCTACAAACAGGTGTGGTTGCTAGGTGATAAATCATTTTTATTAGCTGGTGGAAGGACAAAAGTTTGGTGAATGGCTGAAACACAAAAGATCAAGTAGCCTATTCGTTGATAGTTTGTTAGCTAACTTTAAAGCTGGTCGCATTGAATGATAAGGAGTTGAACATTGCCACTAGAGCTGGCTTAAAAACTAAGAGCGTTTTGTAATCACATCAGTCCTTCAAGGAATTAAAGCATATTGAAAGTGCAGTATTCATCACCGGGAATAATGTTGCAGTGATAACTCCTCGACGATGAAAGATTTGGTTAGAAATTGCAAAAAACAAAAAATATGTAGACTAAGGAATAGACAGAGAGGATGAAGATAAATTACAAAATCAACAATCTCAATAAATTTTATTATTGTTTACAATATTTCAACTTTTATCGGAAGCAAATATTATTAGTATGTTTTAATAAATAATCTATTACTTATTATTACAGTATAACATTTAATCTTATTTTATAATAATATATAGACTAGATTCTTCGAGCTCATACATTTTACAAGAATTAGTCTCTAATTTTCATTGATTCATTAGGGACAGGAAAAATCAATGATTATTACACATAGGCCTTCGTGCAGTACACAAAGTATTTAGCTATCTTCAGAGTCGAAGATTGATGAAACTTCAATTCAATCCTCTATAAACTTCAAATTAATTTTGTGATATTCTATTAGATTGTTATGAGAATGTTGATTATAAGATACAGTTTTTATTAAAATATTCACGAACTATTAGAATTTCGCGTGTGTGAAAAGTTTTGTTGTTTTTCTTATCGTCAAATTCTTTCTCATGAGCTGTTTTCATTTTAACTTAAGCCGGTAATGCCCTTTAAATGTTCGCATGCTAAGGCGTAGGTCCTAAACTAATGATTTTCTTATCTGTGAAAGTTTTCGCTAAACGCTTCCATAAAAAATACACTTTCATTTTTTCCAACTCAACATTTTTCCCAGAAATGTGGAAGATCTGTGATAACAAAGTGCCTTTAAAAAAGCATTAATTTCTTCAATTCCAAATCCGAGAACCTTGATACCTTGAACCTTGATTTAAGGAATTGAATTTCAACTACTTATCAACTAGCTTGAAATCATTGTCCTTAATGAAAACCCTATAACGTTGAGCTCTCCATGATTTTTCCGAGGTGAGAATTATTGAAGCAGTGATTTATTGTTAACAGAGAGAATGACTACGTCATATCTTATCACGACATACATTTACATCACACAACCCCACCATTGCTGCTTCAACATGATGCACTTCTATATTTACAAGTGATTCATTGGCCCTCATCTTGAATGGAGAACACCTCGAAAGCAACTTAACATGTCATTTACTCTTTTGTTCATTTTACCAATTATTTTCATAATATGGCCCTAATTCAAATCATGCAATACGGCTTTATGCAATGCATTAAAAAAATACTTGTTGAATGTTTTCAAAGAGAGAATTAAGTTTTCTACAGCTTTTGATCTTAAACTTAGTTTCTACATAACATTTTTCATCACAGTTGATAGTCGGTGGATGAACACCACTGAAGACTAAAAGTAGAGAGAATTACTATCAGATATTCATAGTTCAGTTGAACTATTTCTTCTGCTTCTTATAAATAGTTGGTAACTATTTTTTCAATATGATTATGTTTTTTCTTTCGATTACACGCAATGCTACCACGGCAAGCTTTTCATTTTGGAACTATCACTAATGAGCACTAGAGGAGTTTGTACTTCACCTTAATATGTTGAAAAAGGTGGAAGCAATATACTAATAAAGCAACTATCAAATGGTTAGAATGAACCACTTCTTTTTACACTTCACTCATTCTTCACTTCCTCCTCCTCCTCCTCCTCCTCCTCCTCCTCCTCCTCCTCCTCCTCCTCCTCCTCCTCCTCCTCCTCCCTCCTCCTCCTCCTCCTCCTCCTCCTCCTCCTCCTCCTCCTCCTCCTCCTCCTCCCTCCTCTTCTTCTCTTTTTTAATTCAACATTCGCAAACAATTAAACTCGGAATTAAGCTTAATCTACAAAAACACTTACAGGGAATGAAAGAATTAATTAGAGAAGGATGCAATAACGATAAGGAGAAGTCGATCGAATCGTGAATAAGTTCATTGCCATACAATAAAAAGAGTCATCATTATGGGATCCGCGTGATTACAGTGAAGGCCAAGCTCACCTAATAACAGTTATCTGTTCCCATCGAATGATAATATTTTCACGTTTAGATTGTCCAACAGGCATTTGTCATTTCTGTTTGTGTATCACATTGTAAGGGCTAATTGACGATCCAGCCTGTGTCTAATTGATATTCCAAACAGGTGATACAATAAGAGAAAGGTTAAGAAAGTACGTGCTTCGATTGTAAACACTTTGAGGAGTACAAGATTCAATTTCAAGCCAACCAGTTCCGCGAATTTTGTGTATCGATACCAAAAACATTCAATGCCAAAAGATCAGTGCTGTGCAATTCTTAAAAACTCTAATATTGTGGCATGCTTAAGAATTTATCTTCCGTGTTCTCTTTGCAACTCGTAAGCTGGGTTCACATTACAAAATTGGAGGTAGAATTAGAATTAGTAGAATTGGAGGTAGAGTAGCTGGCATACTAAAAAGTAGTAGAATAACTTTCCATGGTGCTATCATGTACTGTAATCTATTATATTCGTTTTTATTGTGGGATTTAACTACTCGTAGATAGGCCTAGTTGGTACTTATCCAGAAAACTCTATCACTGATTCTACTGATGACACCCGGCTATGTTAATGAAAGCTTCTAGTATTTGAGCACCAAGCACTTATTATAAGAACTCAAGTTCAAGAGTTAAAATTGCCTGCTTCAATTTGCAGTCAGGGTTGATTCACACAATTACTCTTAAAAACTAATACTCTAAAAATGAAAGATATTATGCAAATATTTGAGGTAGTAGCCTATATTGTACATGAGCAAGAAATGCCTAGGGCATGTTATTGAGTTCTCCAATATAAGGTATAAAGGCCCTGTATATGTTGAAATGATTATTGTTCGTATATAAGGCGAATGTATGTTGAAATGCTTGTAGGTAGAATTCAAAAGAAGAAAACGAAATACATTATAGATACTTTTACTTAACTTTTTCTCAAATTGAATTCATCAATAAGATCATAGGATCATAATAGCATCAGTAGCTACAATTACTCTGTTATTATTATTTTAAATTCTTCGATTGAGTTAGTAGGGATACAGTACTGTGAACTACAGAAAACATTGTCAACTGCAGAAATTTCAATTAAACTCGTTGAAAGAGAGCACCACACACAAGAAATGTACAAGAAATGTGTAACAACCATTTAGGTACTGTAATTGCCTCTCATAGCATGTTGAAAATTCTTATTTTTTTCATTTTCACTTTGTAGATTGTAAATAAGCCTACTGTATTACTTATTCTATTGAAATGTCACTTGACAATAGGAGAAGCCTATATTGTATTATTGAAGTAATATGACCTTGCTTTTCACCTGGATTAAAAACAAATTGAAGTACAAGTAGCATTGTATTGAATAAATTTTACTCGCAATGTATTTATTACAGTAGGACTTGAGAATGGAGGTGACACCGCCCTAGCAATCCAATAGCCGAGGCACATTTTTCCATGTGACAACTGGGTTCATAACATTTGAATATTGGACATAAGTTTAAGGTCACATATCCTTGTGATTTGAGAAACAATTCTTTATCCACACGATAAGCTTTCTTACTCAATCTTCAACCTTGAGCAAGTGGCTGAAGAAATAAAAGGTTAGATCTGACAGGCTTTCAAGCAAAAAGTATACAAACTAAATTTATTATCGTCTACAAAGTTTTTGATGGGAACAATTCTTTTATTTTTTCAATCTCTATTATTTTTGGATTTTCCCTTATTGATGAAAAGGGCATTGCAGAAGAGTGTCACACATTCCCACAAAATTAGTCAGCTGCAGGATCTCAGGAAGTGAGATGTTTGCCACAAAACTCGAAAAACTACAACAAATATTATGTCTTCATGATCAAGGATTCCAAAAATGATATTTATAAGCTTTCATTGAGATTTGTACATCTCTAATAATAAAAATATATTAGTATACATGCAAAATAAAAAAGATATCTCATCAATGTGGTGGATTGTTAAATCAGTTTTTGTTGCTGATGATACCTACAAGTGATTGGCTCTATGACTTTTGCTTGGGCGATGAGACTGAAGCGGTGTATTGTCAAGGATAATTTATTATAATGAAGAATGATAGATAAAAAAATCTAGACTGAATGAAAATCTATGAACGATGCAGCGATAGCGGGAAAAATTAATACAAATAATTGTGAAAAACTTTCCTTGATTGTTCTCCAGCCTCTAGCTTACCTTTAAACTTCACACAGCAACCAGCTACTATTTTATTTTTCGAATTTGAAATCAAGAAAATATTCAAGTCATGATTTGTTCTCTCATTCTCTTGCCTAACGCGCCCCTGGTGAACCATTCTAGAAAGGAGAAGTAAAAAAATAAAGTTTTTAATAAATCTTCTATCTGAAGTTGCAAATAATATTGACATTTATTCATTTCATGATAATAAAATCACATACTACAACTTACACGATTCCAAATAATTTGTCAATCTATTGTAATTGTCCATTTAGCTCTATCTACAAAACCCGATGCTGTGAAACAAATGGATTTCAATGACTCAAACAATCAATCAATCAATCATTTATTCAATTAATCACAATGGAGAGTACAACAGGCCTACGCCTAAAACTGTTCCCCTTCCAATTTATACAAACAGTCCTAATTCTGTTTATGTCACATCGTCTTACTAGACGGGTTGAAAAGGAGAAGTGACTGAGAGGTTTTATTTCTTCATTGAGTAACATCTGCTCCGCCGTGAAAATGAAGAACGCAAACAGCACTACAGCAAAGGAATGCAGTCACCAAGCCAGAGCTTGGGCTTGAGCTTGAGGTCGTCTAGTCTAGACTCATCAATAATATTTTGCCTCTTCATTCGCCTCTTACATTTTTCTTATAGTAAGCTGCTCAGTTGTCAGAGCGACCTTATGATAATATCAAATTAATTTCAAATCGGCTGTTCACATTCTATTTTACTTTGCTTTCAGATTTATCGATTAAAATTAGCAACCTTTTTGGGAGTCAATAAATTTTTGTGAGGAAATTTAACTATTTCTATTTACTATACTTGTAGGTCTTCATTTTTGTTTATTGTTTCAAAATTTTTCTACGCTCGTTGTTTGAATATTCATTATATTTCATCATTTGTAACAAAATAATATCAAAAAAGCAATCTTCTACTCAGATCTCGGATTTACTTTCGAACAATTTCCGCTAGAAATACATATACTAATTTTTTAAATCTATTTTCTGAAGTAAAATCTATCAAATTAACTTTTTTATCTAAGATCTGTTTGATAAAACCTTTATCCTGTAATAGAGGAGAAAAGTCACACACTAGACGTATGAGTTTATTGCATTGTATTCCGTGTTATCTATGCCCAGTACTTCCTACACGATAGGAGGTTATTGTCATTCTCCTGTATTTTCGACTTTGAATAATAAAAGTAATTTCTGGCGGGGATTGAATTAATCTAATTAAACTAATTTAGGGAATTGAACTAAGTAAACTAATCTGTATCAAATTTGATTTTTTATCAGCAAAAAATGTCAAACTTTGGTTCAGGATATTTCAAATAATTGAGAATTGATTCTTGTCACAATGGTTCCTTCATTATTCCACAATGAGTATGTTGTATTTGGTTATAATACCATAAGTACTGGTATAAAAATGTAGGAAGCCATTCAGTAATTTTCCAATAAGAGGTCAATTCAGAGGTTCATTCATTGGTCAGAAGTGAGAGGTCACTTTGTCATTCTTATAAATATTTCCAATTCAACAACGAACAATATCAAATATCATCCCATCAGACTTTAATCATGGAGTGATCAAACAAGAAATCCCTGTCCCATCATGACTGCAACTCAACTTGATTATTCTCAAAACTCAAAGCAAATTAATTTTCATTCTGAGAATAGGACAGATTCAGCAGGATGTACTTCCTGACTTGAACGTGACGTCCTGCGACTGATCGAAGACTGCTTTTCCAGTGGGAACTTCAGATATGAGATTTTCATCAAGTTTCTAGAGTAACGGAAAAATTTCAGAGGGACTTTCTTCTTTGAAATAGTTTCACCCTTACTTGAGTGCCTTAGAGCTTACTGGTTGGAAACAGGAGAGTTCAACCTGGGAGTTCAAAATTCAACCTGTAAGCCTTCATGAAAGTTATAAGGGGTTGTGGGGCGTGAGAAACGAAAACTATTTTAGTTTAACTTTTTATACTGTAGAGTAGTGTAGATAGAGATTTTTATGAATTTATATATTTTTAAAAAGCTACTCAATGTGAAAATATGGCTATCACAAAGAATCCATCTGACATTATTCCTATTGAAAAACTTTTTCAGCTTTGGTAATTTCCATTCAGTAACTTTTTTAAAGTGAGTTTGGTAGTAGAAGTTGTGGGATCTGAAGCTGAAGCACAGTAATGGTGGAATAGGAGTGAACTTCGGAGTTCAATTCATGGATGGCTTGAGTCTAGAGAGAGGAAGTACAGTACTATGAGTGATGTACTGTATGAGGAGAATTTTAAAGAGAA
Source organism: Laodelphax striatellus (assembly GCA_017141395.1). NCBI lineage: Eukaryota > Metazoa > Arthropoda > Insecta > Hemiptera > Delphacidae > Laodelphax > Laodelphax striatellus. The sequence continues at coordinate 40,597,500 of CM029532.1, read as the reverse complement.
CTTGGAAAGAATGGATCGAGGTTGACACTCACAGGATATAATCTTCAAATTGAGGAGCGGAAAGAAAAATCTAAGAAATATTTTCAATCCTTACAATCAAATCTCTCCAACAATTTTTTCTACTTTGAACTGTCCACTCATTCTCCTCACCTTCTCATTAATGAGAATCGTTTAAATTTTGTCGAAATGCCTTTTCTCAGTTATCAGTGTTCTAGCATCCTTGATTGAGAATTTTTGAATCAAAATGGACTTACCCTATGGACTGTAGATGTGTACTCTACATACATTTTTTTGCCAGAGACCTTCAAGATACCATACAAAATACTTTTAGATATTTTTCAGATATCCTTTACATACCTTTCACATATACTCTTCAAGTTCCATCAAAAACTTCTGATCTCGTTACAATATAGTATTTTTCTCTATTTGTAAAAATGGTTATCAAACTCATATAAAAAAAAACTTGATTGAATAATAAGAGATCATTTTCATAGTAGATAAAATTACAGTAGTAACTACTGTATTAAAATTAACTGTAAGTTTTGAAACTGGGAGATTTCGTGCATCGGAAAATGGACGTGTTGATGTGTAATTTGAGTAAATTAATAGTTGATTCACAGAGAGATAGGAAAAGAGCGTACAACTGCACTGCAACTAAAGTATGATTTGGCTAGTCCCCACTCCTGCACTGTGCGAAACGTTTCTTCCTGTAGTCATTGTCTGGCAACCGGCAAAGCTTGAAGCAATGAAGATGCGCGACCAGTGTCCATTCATTCAGTTCAGTATTCAATAAGCCTTACCCGGTGCAACATGACAGATAGGATTAACACTCTGGTGGGTAGAGCTCTATTATTTAATCTTTTTTTAATCTAATCAATCTGTATCTATTAACTAGAAAATATTCTACTGTGAAAAACTAATTATGGAAAATATTACATATTCTTGACAATACTATCGTCTCACGCCTACAGTATTTATAGATCTGAGTCCACATTGTAGTGAAATCGATTTCTGCAAAATGACGAAGTGTTACCCAACAGGTACCAAACGAATTTATAAATGCGTATTATGTTTTTCAACTGTCTCATTCGATGATCAATATCAGTTTAGTTTGAAAAAGCAACTGTATTTCCTTCTAAATAAACTAAGCTATGTACTTATTTCCTGTATCCTGGAGATCCAGAAGACAAAAGGTTAATTAATATTCATAGTTCATATCAATTGAAAAGTAATAACGGTCTCTTTATTCTTGTTTTTTTCCAAATCTCAGTATTATTATCAATACTACATTATTTGAAGAGTCAAACACATTTTTAGACAAGAAGAATGTTTGACTGTTGTATCATTGTATGTATCCAATGAACTCTCTGATTTAAGATATATTTTCTCTCTTTATATTTAGGCTTGAGTTGAGAGCTACTACTATATTATGTTTAATTAACAGATTACCATATAAATTTTCCCAAGTAGTGCTGAACTCCATCCTGTTCTTTCTAGGCAATAAAAGTTTATCAGTGAGCCTTTTTCCTAAAGTAAAACTGTACTTTTCCAACTAGAAATAAATTGAAATTAGATTTTGAAATGTCGGGTTTTGAACTAATATGAACTTTCAGGAAATCTTATTTCGAGAGTAAATTTGTGTTTTACTTTCACTCAGCTCTGACCTTGTCAGTGTGCAGTTATGTGTTATGAATGTACAAATCCAAACCATTAATTACGTCATGCTTTTATTTTGAATCCTTCAATTCATTATCACATATCTCTCATCCTTCAAATTCATCTTCCTATTTAAACTCTATTGTTGATGTTTTTATTTTGTTGAAGTGTACCTCTCTATGAAACCTTTTCCAGAAAATTATTGCGGGGATCATGAAAACAAAAAGGCCCCAGGGATAATCAGGCCTCAAGAAAACCCGAATTTCAGAATTATAACGTCCATTTTCCATTTAAATATATTTTACCTATTCTTGTTGTGAAACTAGAAAAAACATCTTGAATGATCTCCCAAGAGAACGGTTCTGGGTGAACAATAAAAAAATTGCATTAAATAAATAGCTAACAATCTATAATGTATAAATAAATAACAATAGAGAGACAGACTTAGCATACTAGAGAGTATGCCTTCTCTATAACACTAAGTTACTCTCCAGTCCATTTGGAACAAACCTTGATAGTTTAAAATGGAAAAGCCATATTTTGGAAAATCATTTGAAAAACAGGTTGATAAATTGAGATTGAAAAATAGTATAAATGGCTTTGCCTCGCTAATAGATTAAGAAGCTATCAATCAATACTTTTTATGGTAATGCCTACATGAGCTTGTGCGTGGATAATGAGAAGGTCGATGATGAGAGATGACCGCTTTTTTAAGGCAGCTGTGACCGACGGCTCAATGTCTCCTCCGATTGACGGGATTCATCAATATTCATCAATAGAATTGATCATCAATATAGATATGTTGTTGAACTATTATTTCCTTGCTCAAAACAGATACATATTCATATAAGTGAGCTTAATCATAGGATCAAACTCCTCTTTTCCCAATCATCAATCAATTTCGTTATTAGTCATAAAGCATATCTTACGGAAAGTAGTGAGTTTGGTTGTCTTGATACGGTATGATGATGTACGGGTATATAAGAAACATAAAATAAAATCTGCTGGTAGTATTGCTTACTGTAGGTGTAGGCTATCACAATGTTCACGATTAAAATCAATATTTGTTTCACTCATTTAATAAATAGTGAGAAGAAGTCGTACATATAGATTTATCATAGAAAAATCAAGTGCATGTACAAAGCAAAATGCAAATGATCAAGGGTTCCTGTGATCGAATCTTGATAGTTTATTTCGTTTTATCTACCAGCTTTCGTTTTCTGTGATTGAAAACATTACAAACTTGTGTTACAAAAACCCAAATGGATGAACGGAAACGAAACGTAAACATCAAGGTCAGAAAACGCACTTTGAAATAACAATAATTTTGTAATTATTTCGCCTGGTGAGCAGTAATAATTAAAAATCTCCTTCTTGATCATTATTTTGTATTCAAACAAGAATACTCAGCTCCTGAATCTATATGCCATAAACTCACCTCTTCATATAAAGTAGTCTGATTTTTCTCATTGTTTATTTTTTGCAAGCTTTATAGAATAGTGTTTTCTCATCCAATATTATACAAAACATAGGCCTACTTTTCCTACTAATATTTGCTTGTAAAATATGCAGTTCCTACTTTGAAAGTTTTATCTTCACCTTGATTGGTCTGAATTGATATTTCCAAAGATAGAAGAATCAGATAGAAGTCGAAAGAGATAAATTATTAAATGATTTTTGCGCTTTAATATCGGCTTTTTAACCTTGATAACAAGCTTGGAAACAGTTCACGGTATCATTACCGTAATTATTGAGCAAATACGCGAAGTTATCAATTCGAATATTTTCCCACCAAATGGTAGTTAGTTCAAGAAACAGTGCCAGTTTCCTTGTACATAGGTTTAGAGGATTATCTTTCAAAGAATTGAAGGAAATCTTCTATGATGAGGCTTATTGCGTAGGTCATAAACAATTAGGAAAATGCTCGATAACTGGACATGACAATGCTACCGGTACTCAAAAAAATCCTAGTTTATTTGTAGATGATCCTATATTATAGTTTCAACGTACCTAGTTGATAGTAGTTGGATTATTCATCAAATATTATTATTCGCTCTTTTATTTTTATCAAACTGTACGGTACATTTTTGCTGATATTTCTTATTGAAAATAATATTTTTTCGTTTTTTTTTAGATTTGGTGGACAGCGCTGTCCTTAGCTTTGGGCCTTGAAATTCGTGGAGATGTGATAAGAGGCGTACCCTGCATAAAACGCTTTCACCAGCTATTTTGTCCGACAGCTGGCAACAGTTACCCCATGTGAGTGCTATAATAATATGAAACGCTTAAGTTGATACTATAATTCAATTCAAATTAAAGTAGCATCTATAATTCAATTCAAATTAAAGTGATATCAATTCAAATTATAATTATACGTTCATTAAAATTTATTAATTTGAAAAATTTCTAGACCATAAAATTTCAACTACCCCAAATAAGATTCTGCAGTTCAAAAATAATCCCATGAATGCAATTGAAGACTTATATATTCTTGGAAACTTCAAATACCTAATGCATTTTTGTGCATTGTGTTATTGACAATAATTGTTTTCCAATTCAAATCACAGATGTACAATAATTTCATATTCCATCTTAAGATCGGTTTATTCATGCTTGACAAAATATACGGCCTATTTTATACTGATTAGTGATGAATACAAGTAGAGAAACTGTAAAAAATCTATTAAGCTAGACTTTATAACTTGCAGTTATTGAAACCAGAATAATAGGTAGCCTAGCTACCCCATATTTCATGCAATTCACAAGATACTACGAAACACTTTAAAATGTGTAACATTAAATTGCTAATCAGGCAGATGTCTCTTCATTCTCAGCTCTCAGCTAAATATTGCCACGTAGCCTGTCGTATTCCTGATGAATACGGGAATTTATTCTTTACTACAAGACACAGAAAACCATCCTCAACAATCACAGATCATCCAAAAATAGTTCAGCAGAAGCATTATATAAACAGAACCGTAGAGCAGAATTCAATTAATTTATTAATGAGGTTTGCTTTCAAAGTATAATGAACAATAAGATTTCTTCGTCTTCTTGATTTAACCCCTATTACACAAATTACGAAACATCTTGATAGGTGACAACTCAAAAGAGAACTTCGCAATACAATCCATTAAATCTGATAAGTATAATTTTATGTCAATGTATACCTCAAATATTCGTTCTTGGAAATTACTTGGTAATAGCAGGTAGCACTAGATTATATTGATAAACCATGTGTTTTCAAAATTTTGATCAAAAAGTTATTTTGATTGATATTTGTTAAACTGAGACTGGTGCATAAATAAATTAATGTGAATATTTGCTTTAAAAATTAAGATGTATTTCGATTGGAATAAAGATTCTTCGTCTTCACTTTCACTAATAATGGACTATAAATCGTGATATCTCTTATTCTTAAATTATTGGTAATATGGTTGCATTAGATTATATATTGATAACGAGTTAATGTTTATTTTGATCAATCAGTTGACTTTTGATTGATATTTATTTGATTATATAACCTACATTATTGAATGAGTCAGATGTATTTCCTGATTGGAAGAAACATTCACTCGACTTTCGATGCATGGCGATGGCTCTGCCACAAGCAACTAATCACTCAATAATGGACTTTAAATATCGTATGTCATACATTATTGTTGTTTAAATACAAATCATTAGCGCACCGGTAGTTTAATCTCTTGGCTAAATAGTGACTAATCAAACCAATGACGACTAATGATCTGATCAGGGCTATATATTTCACAATTTCATGTTCAATAAATTAGTTTTCAGTCATCAATAGCCTACAATATAAGCTATCTAATTTGAAACGTATAATGATCAAAATAGAGCAAAACAATGGCTTAAATTCATTGTTGAGGACTGAAAGAGCTCCAGAATAATCATTAGTAGGCCTATTTGCATGCCAGAGGTTAATAGACGCAGCAATTTTGTTGAGAAAACAAAAAATGAGGACCGTATATTTTAAAGCCTGCTGTAAATTTTATTTTACATTTCAATTATCATCTTTCAATACACAATTTATCATCTGAATAAAAATATTGTAATTTTTGTAATATCATGCAATAATATTCATGAATAATTCATGCTAGATAAAAACATTGACTTGAAAAATATGGTTTCAATATTCATGAATAATTCCTATGAACGCCTTTGATTGCCTTGAATCAACCCATTTTGACAATAAAATGCATGCATGGAAGATGGGTGCTTTTAAGGTCAATCAACCTGTATCCGCGTCCTAATCCTATTTTTATGCCTCTATTAGTGTGGAATGATGGTGTAATTCATCATCTATCCGCGTCTTAATCATTTTTCACCTCCTCTATTAGTGTGAATAGTCAACGATTGTAGTTTCTCTTTCACATGACATTTCACAGAATAGTCAACGTTGTAGTTGTCCTAAATCAAAATACTTTATTATTAGATGTTTTATCAATAATTATTTTTATATGGAGAATATAATATAATATTTCAACATAAATATCAAACTTTCACATACTTATAATACAATATGTACATACTGTATACCAAGTACATTATTCGTACAGGGAGGCGATATTGATCAGTGTATTAGATAAGGCAATGGTTGTCAGTCAATACATTCAAGAATACCTCAAATGACTAGAAATACTTTATACCACTATAATTTTTCCGTATTCCTTTTCTATTAAAATATACTCTCCTATTCTGAAAGATATCATCATATATATTAACCCCTATCCAATAACGAAACGAATGGAATCATAGGTACTTGAAAAATATGTCAAAACTATAATATTACATGACTATTAATAATAAAAATACGGTAACAAATTTCAAAGATAATTTCAAAAGACGTAAATTAAAAAAAAATGACTCATGTTAAATATTTTGCAGCTTGTACTATTTGAATTAAGATTAAAATATACAGTAATCGCATTGACATTGTAAATTTTCTCTTCTACCTGCCACCAAAGTATTTTTGATGTACGGTAACCTATTATAATAATAATAATTAAAATAAATCAGTATCAGTCGCTCAGTAATGAAGCTTCAGATCACAATAGAAAAACTAGACTTCTTTCTTTCATTTCAAATAATAACAACTTGAGGCCTTTGAGCAGTAATTCTTGTTCAAAAATAAAACGTTTGATTTGCAATAGCATCTTTTCAACCAACTATCACATTCAATTCATAGAACAGGGCCTCCCTCAGTTGGTATATGCGGTCCGCGGTTAATTATATCAGTTAGAATATCTTTTAAATCTTCGGCTAGATATGTAGACACCAACTCAAGAGAAAATAGTGACGATTTAGCACTATGTTTGACAATAATATTACAGGAAGGTAACGGCTAGTATCTTTAAAATGCGAATCTACTCAGAGGATTGGTGAATTAGATGTACGATCAAGGAAAGTATTTCATAATGCCTCAAGCAAAATCAATAACCTATTAGCACTGAAGGATACATTTGCACATACACTGGAGCTAAAATTCTCACTTTCACGATTTCTCAGTGCTCACCACAATAGATATTACTGTATCCGCATCATTTAGTCCATTGATCAGAAATTATTCTCTACTTTCAGCATTTCACAAAATTAAAAATTCACAAAAAAAAATGCTAATGCTGACCAACTTGACAAAAACTCCTGACCTCAAGACTTAGTATTCTCGTTTTTGTGAGATGGTTATCAAAAATCAAAATTGTTCTGACTACGTTTAATGAGAAATTTGAGATATCTACTATTTGGAGGATATCTCCTCAATCCCTCAGTCCCTCCTCTAATCCTGTTCACCTTTCTTAACAACAAGAAAAGAAATGAGTCTAAAAATCTTACTATCCCATTTATTTGATAAATTATATATATTGAGCATGATGATCTCCAACAATCTTTCCATATTATTATAAATTGTCAAAGACAACAAGAAGCACTACCGAATATGGTACTATTGAATCAGTTTAAAATAAAATATTTTCTGGCTGAATATCAACTAAGAATATCCTTAGAAGAATTTAAATTATTTCTTTGATTTTGAAATTAAAAAATTATTTCTTCATCAGAAATAACATACCGTACAACTTGAATGAAAAAACTTACAAAAACTTTCAAGTAGAGAAAGAAAAGTAGAAAACGAAATAGTTGCTGGGTGGGCAGAGACGGTAATGAGCTGATTTTTGAAAAGCCAGTTGTTTTGGAACCCAATCATTGTGCATTTACCTTGTAATATTGTTGCATTTTACCACCTTAAAATACATAAAGCATTTGTGAATATTAAGTAATATTCTAAGTTGTAAAAAAATAACACCAGTAAAGATGATGACCATTCGAAGGCAACCATTCAGAGCGTGTTTCGCCAGTGGGATTTCAATTTTAATCACCCCATTCACCGGACCTTAACTGTTGACCCTTTTTCTTGCGGCATGCGACTTTTTCTTGCCCTGGGGTTACCTGAAAAGTAGAGTGTCATCAGCATAAGCCACCACAAACAGTTGAAACACTGTAAGAACGGGATCCGACGAGGTTTCCAAGTGATTCCGCAATAATCCACTCGTCGGCGATGCTTGCAGGTTAATCGTTGCAACAACTTCGAAAGGCTCGCTTGGAAGAATGTACGCCTGAATGGGACATCATCTTTTTTGCCTGGTAGTACTTGATTTTGCTAAAAAACTTTAAAAGAGTAACAGGTATACGTTGCTTAATATTCGTAAATGCTTTTTTATGTATATTCTAAAAGGTGAGCCGGTAAAATGCACAATAATTCAAAGCAGATTGTAGTTCTAACTGACCAATCTCATCACACAAATCCTTTTCAAAATCGCTCATTACTCTTACCCACCAGTATTTATATGTATAAATTAATGCTTATTAAAGAAAAATATCTTTTTCCTGATTGGAATTATAAAGACCTACACATTTATGCTGAGGCACTCTAGTCGGGCTTGACCCTTTACTTGGGATGGTATCATGGCTTTCTTGCAAATTCTCATTATAGGAAAAGGTCGGCATAACTGGAAATTTTCCCATTATGAACACATGTTGTATTGTATGTTTTCGGTATTTTCATGTTTTCTTTTCTTATAGCTTTTGGTGATTTTGTCTAGTAATAGAATTGATTGAACACTTTTCTGAGAAATTTCCTGTAATAAATTGTAATGGAACAGACAAGTTTGGAATTTTATTCAGCACTCAATCTCAATCATTAGTTGAAAATATATCCACGCACTCCTGAAAACATTATATTTGATGCGTTTAGGTGGTTTACTTATTAATAATTCCAACTATGAATACTCTGCATTGTTTCAGAGAGCTTTTAGGATAGAAACTGTTCATAATAGCCAATTTCAAAGGCGCTGATGAAGCGGATGCCTCTGAGTTCCATTGTTTCAGAGAGCGGATATACGGGCCGTCGCGGGAGGTGTCTGAGACGAGAACAGGCGCTGATAAACTGGATGTACGTGCGAGTTCAGATGACTACCAGAAGTACAGGCCTTAAATCGTCTTGATGTATCGAGGCAGGCCAGCGAAGGCCAGTGAGCGGCGGCGGCGGCGGCCGGCAGCGGATAGAGGCGGCAGCACGGCGGTAAGGGCAGCGCCTGGATATGTATGGCGCCGTCTCGAGAGGAGGTGTGAAGCGATCTCGCCGAAGAGGAGGGAGTCCTATTTACCTATTTCGCCCAAGCTTGCCGGCTGCGTCACGCTTCCGCAATAACCAGTGTCGTTCCGCAATAACCAGTCGTCGGATACTGGCAGGTAGTTTGCAAATACTCTAGATTCACTCCATGGGCTACAGTGTAACTAGATACTAGATGATACTGAAATATTTGTATAATGTGATATAAAATATTTCGGCTGAATAACTAATGATATTCCGCTAATGGGACTTCTATATTCTTCTTCTTTATATTTATTCACACTCTTGATGTGAAGAAATGAAACGTTGATATTTGGCAAAGTAGGAAAATGATAGTTGATAGATTATTGTTGAAAGAATACGGTACTCATTTTGATAACTCAGTTTCTGTGAAATTGTAGTAGAAAAAATTGAGTGTGAATCTTAGGTAGTTAAGGATATTTTATTTTATTTTAAGTATTTATCTACCCTGTGTTCTACCTGGAACAAGAGCATCATAAGTACAGTACATGAATAGTAAAATGAAAGTTTTCAGTAAATTTAGTAGAACCTTATCAAGTTGTTTGTTTATTTTTCAATTTTGAAGACATATTTATTTTAATTTCACAATCTATATTCTGTTTATTTTCAACAGGGTTGACGCATGTGAATCAAAGGTGGAAATTGTGACTCCATATTGGGCAGCCAATAGTGCTGGTAAAATCAGAGCCATAGTCAACACCCAGCACTTCGAACAAGCTATTCACCAAGAAGTCTGTTCGTAAGTGGCGAATTAATACCAATAGATATTTTCTGTTCAAATTAGTAAGATTATATTCAATCTTCATCAATAACAAAAGTAATTGAAATATTAATGAAATCAACGAAAAGAAATTGAACAAATCGACTTCATTGAAATAAAATGATAATATTCTTCTCCAACTTACACCAATATTCACATTATTCACCTCTACTGCTACACTTTTTCGAATACTATTTCTAATTATCTAGCCTATGTTATCTAGCATTTTCACCTCAAAAAATATCATTTACTTTGTTTTTCGGTAAAACGTGTACAAAAAATAGAAATGAAATTTGCAAATGGTTTGACATTTACTACAGATTTTACAATGATAAAAATATGAAGTGATAATTTAAGGTAGTCATTCAAGATGCAAATATGTTGAAAATTATTAGAGTTTTGAAGGGAGGTACAGAGGTATGAGAGATATTTCAGTTATACGTTCATCCAATCCCACAATAATTTGATGGAATATAGATCAAAAATAGAACTCGTCAATTTTTTCAATCCAAGTTAATATTTTATAATTTACATTGAATGATCATCTCAGATTAATAAATCACTTTTGATTTTGACAAAATACAAGCAAGTGAATGCACTCAATGTTTATGTTCGGATTTGAGTTTCCATTATAATTTTTAATTTTCTAATTATCTTTTCAGGAAATTTTAATGGAAACTTCCAACTTTTGATACTTTTTACAAGAAATTTGTAACTTGTGTTATTTTTACAGGAAAACGCAAACGAATAGGTGCTCAACAGATTGCGGTTGCGAGCAGAAGTACAAGTGGCATCGATTACTGGCCTATGATCCAGACAACGACTGCAAAGGCATATTCATGGACTGGTTTCTATTTCCGTCGTGCTGTGTGTGTCGGTGCTCGGCCAATGCCAATGCCAACAATTTCAGGCAAAACAATTAGAGATGCCTGTGAGTCGACCCGCACTAGCTAGCAATTTAGCATAGAGGGTAGCCTGCTATACTGGGTCCAGGCCCAAATCACTGCCCAAAGACTCTCCAGTCATTGTGTAAGCTAAACTAGACCAGAATATGTGTGCATCACGTGTGATTATAGGCTGCATTGTGCTGTTTTCCAAGTCAACAAATACCATTGAAAAGCACAATCGTTTTGGCTCACATCGCAATCAATGTGAAGAATTAGTTAGGTACCTACCAAAAGCAGGAAACTGAAAAATACAACTAATTTATTTTTATTAATTATTTTATAATGCTATAAATATTATGTAAGATTTGTTCAAATTGATTCTTTAAAGGTTTTTCTATCAAAGCATTTTCTATACAGATATTTTCATTCTCTTCCTGGATATGAATCCAATTTTTTTTAATATAAAGTTTTTTGTCCACATAAAATAATAAATTTTTGGGCACATAAAAATCATTGCCTATCTAATCTATACCATTATGATGAAAGTTTAGAAGTGTATAAAATTCAATATTTTCGCTCTCTAAAGGTAATGTTCATAGTTTGTAAATAAATAGCTTTTATGAGATTATATATAGCTTACAACTTGATACAGTATTTATATTTGAAGGTTCTCGAAAAAAGGATCAGCTATTTTTTCAACTGACTACAATTCTTATTCCAAAAGGAATCATGAACGCCTGTACATATTTTGGCCTGACAAAAATATACCCAACGTTTCCTGAATAGATTAATGTAAATAGATTTTTCATATTCTATTCAAATTAATAACTTATATCGCCTTTCAGATGATCTTTCAAACAATATTAAATAAGTTACTGTTACTGCACACTTAGTTCTATTGTACTCTTTGTTACAAATTGTATACACTTTGTGCGATATTTTGAATGTAAATACAGGAGTAAGCGAAGTTTAAGAATTTTTTATGTGGGCACCTGTGTGAAAGAAGAAAAAATGTAAGAGTTTCGTCTGTAAAAATTTTTTATTGTAAAATCTATTATTTTTAATTGAACATAAATTACTTTTCTTCGTAGTATTGTAAAATTTCTTTTTATAGTAGTCTGATGTAGCATCAGTATTGTAATAACCATCATACGAGTAGCCTAAATGAAATTCAATAAACTACCTATATTACATGCGCTCTAGCGTTAAATACTATGAATATTGTTTCAATTTCATAAATTATCCAATAGAATTTAAATTTCCAAGTAGGATAATATGATGCAATTTTTGTTGATACGGTATAAAATCTTGAATAGAATTCCCGTTCAAAAAGTTTAAATGTATATTAAATTTCCAAGTTACATGGTATAATAAGCACTATTTTCTCTATTTTGATAAAATATTTAGCCTTTTTCAACTTTTTGGTCTTTCAATAATTTGTTAATTAAGAAAAAATATAGTCAAACAATTTTTTAGTCGAAAAAATCGAACAATTTAAAAATTAAAGAATTCATTCTCCAAATTCAAGATATTTGTAAATCTCGGTTTCTTCCTTATTCTAAATTCGTAGAAATTTGATTATTAAGGTGTTTTGACGCAATCTTGCTTGAAACATGGAATTGTGATAACAAATTATAATTATATTCTATTAATAGATTGACAAAAGTGTAATAGTTATACAGTACGGATTTAGGTAACTCTGCCAATGCCGAATTAGGTTTGACATACCTACAAGCTTCTGATTCTCACCTCTGCGGCAACTAATTAAGCTATTCAAACAGCTAAGAATTTTTACTTCCAAACTAGATTAGAAACACATTTTTCAATGAAACTCATTCCAAGCGTTTTTTCAATTGAGTGGAACAATATTTCAATCTCTTTGATTAGTTGTTACATGTTTCATTGGAATTTACTTTTGTTGGAATTATGAATATGAAGAATTGAAAAGTTCATGTAATCAAAATATTTTTCTCTCCATTCGGATAATTGAGTAACTCCTTTGAATAAAGAAATTCTTTAAGATTCAAATTTGAAGATGACTTCTATTTTGATAAATTAAACAACCCCTTGAATAAAAAAATTTCTATGATAATCCCAGTTTGGAGATTACCTCCAATTTTAAACAAAATTTATTGAATTTTTAATTTCTCATCTTAATGAATTAGAATTCTTCTTTGAATTTCTTTCATAATCAATTCATTGAAAAAAAGTCAGTGCTGTAAAACGTTTTTCTTAGTAAATGATCAATGGACAGGAAAAATGAAAATGTTCAATAGAACTAGCAATACAATATTGATATTATAATACGGTGAATACTACGGATAGTAACATTGTAAGGATCAAAATGCTATTTTTTTTATTTGTAAAAATATTCTCTTTTTTCTTTCATAGTTTATATTAGTAGTGCCCTTCTGGACTTGAGAACGGATCTCATGTATGTATTTACAGTTTTTGTATTTTTATTATTTGAATAAAAATGAATAAGAACGATGTGTTTCAATATCAATCCATTGATCCTGACTCCAGAACTGTTCTTAAATTTGAGTTTGAATTTTGGATGGGGTTTATCACTCTTCCGTTGAATATTTAATTATAATAAATAACATCAAGCATAAATTTCAATGGTCAGGTGAAACACCATTTAAACGAACCAATATTGGAGAGATATATAGTTTTCTTATCATCAATATCCAAGCTAGTATATTCACAATACAATTAATCTTTTTGTTTTCACAGTATACATATTAGTAGGCATATACACGCTAATGTATTATTCTATGTGTTTATCATTTGATATTTTAACTTATTAGGTATTGGGATAGGCCTACATATGAACTTGGAAAATTTATTCAACGCTACAGATATTTGGTAGAAAAACTAGTGATATATAAGAGAATTGAGTACCGGAATGTTTTTATTTAACTTGAATTTTTTGTATTTTCCATAACCTGATAGAATAAAATTATATGATGTCATGGGTATTGAGCGTTATAGAGAATCCATATAAAGACATCTCACAATGAGACATTACATCTCATACATATAATATATGTATATTGTATATGTATAATATTAAAAAGCGCTGACCCCATTCACAGAATCCAAATTAAAACTTGATTTGAAGGTTCAGTTTCAAACTTTTAATGATAATTTATCGTAATTATCACTGCTTCTTGTGAGAAATCATCATTTAATATTTCGTCTATTTCTTCGGTGCTATAATTCCTTCGAGTTGTGCCTGAAATAAAAGTACGGCAGCTTTTAGAATTGAACAGACACTTTAATAAATTAAGGTGAGATTGGCTCAGTATATTATGGTATTGAACTGTTGAACATTGATGCTTGTAATGAAAATGAATAAATATTTGTTGTTTTTCATGTGCGAGCCAACTTTTTCCACATACGTTCCATTTTATCTTAATCGCATCTACCTAAATATGTGATCGAGTTTGCCAACATCCCACATCAGAAACATAAACATACATTTGTGAAAAAAATTTGCGTTTACAATAAATTAATGAGAAAACAAAGTGTTCAATCTAAGCGTCCAAACGTATTTCTTTTTATTATTTATGAGACTTATAATTATTATTCCCACCTACGGCAATGGCCATTTTCATCGTGATATGAATTGTGAATATTGATCCCAGAAAGAGAAGATATTTTGAGTGGTGGGAGATTATTGATATTATATAATTAAACATATTGTTATTAATTTTTCACTGTGTCTACCTCACCTTTAGCTGTTGGTTAGTTTTCTTCAAAAACATTATTTCTTCGGAATGCTTTTTTTCCTCAGCCACTCGCAATTCAGCAGCTCTTCTCTCTATTTGTTCAGCTTTAGCTCTTAGCTCTGAAACGTTTTTCTCAAGGTCTGCGTTACGACTTGTTAGTCTTTCAATTGATTCTTGCATGTCAGACTTCCCTTGCTCTGCCTGTTAAACATTTACAAAATAAATCGGAGAAATTAGAGCATCAATATTTGAATATCAAAATTAATTTCAAATTATTCAAAATTGACGATGAATCGAATAGCCTACATTGTGTTTGACAATACACAACCATAACATTCTTCTGGTTTTATGATTTTACACTAGAGGACTATAGAGTCACTACTGCTGTCTGTCAATGATATCCAACTAGAGCCGGTTCAGGGTTTTTTTTGTACATGCGTGAGTGGATTTGGGACCAATATACAGAGTGTCCCACCAAGATTGTGATAATATCACATTCAATTGAATAGAATTACCTTTTCAAGATTTTTTTGACACTCTCATGTTTGGACAAAGTAGGCCTGCACTGTGAAGTGGATTATTGAAAGATGTATCATGTAGTCTGTATTGAACTTGAGCACTGAAGATCGTTTCAACTTCTGTATTAAATGTTCAATTATCCCAAAAGTCAAAAGAGCCCTTCCTGAATAACACTCTCATCTTCTCCAGTAATAAATTTTTCATTAATAGATACAGTGAGTATATTTTCATTTTCCATGAATAAAAGTGAATCTAGTCGATCATGTATTAAAGATGACGAGTGTGTACTTCCGCTCACTGATAAAATTATATCAAATCTGAGTGTTAATTCAATAGATTATCACGTACGGTACCTGTAGGGCTTTGCGCATTCCGAACGCTATACTGCTTTCATAGAGCGCCTGATATGCATCAGTTGTCATGCGTATCTCATCCCTTACTCTCAGTAACAGGAGACCTCGTTCTGCGCAGTTCACTGTTACTTGACGAATTATTTCATCTGTTGATTAGAAATTAATTTTTTTTTTAAATCCACACCTATTCATTTTATATTTCACTCTATCTGTAAGCAATAATAATATATTTTGAGTAATAACTCACAGCTCCACATTGCAGAGATTAGGCAATAATTCTACAGCAGCAGTGTGTCGAAGAATGTTCAACTTTTAGATAATTAAAAAAAAAAAACAGTGGAGAAACATATTGAATGCACATAGGTGCAAACGATTAAAT
The DNA here is from genome assembly GCA_017141395.1 of Laodelphax striatellus. Classification (NCBI taxonomy): domain Eukaryota; kingdom Metazoa; phylum Arthropoda; class Insecta; order Hemiptera; family Delphacidae; genus Laodelphax; species Laodelphax striatellus. The sequence continues at coordinate 40,581,546 of CM029532.1, read as the reverse complement.
GTTGGAGCATTGAGAAACGATATTAAAATATTGTACCAAAGATTTCTCATCAAATTCACTACGCAGTTTATTTTTAATCTGTTTTACATGGTGCAAAAAAAGTGAATAGGCCTAAAAATATCCATTTTCGTCAGTTACTGAGTGTTCTTCCAGTGAAGTTTTAATTCTTAATTTCAATTCATTTTACATCACTGCACCAGCATTCAATTTAATATTGCTATAATTTACTACATTTATTATAATATTATACTATAATAGATCATTGAGTATTCAATGAAATATTATTTTCATGGAGGGATATAAACTATAATTATATTGGAGTTGTGCAAAACTGGATCTGAAAATGTTGAGATTTAGCATTGAATAAAGAAATAAGTATAGGTGTCGCGCCGAAGGGACACAGGGGGCATGTGCCCCCCTCCAACATGTTGTAAAAGAATTCTAAATGAAATAAATATATGTCGTTATTCAATTGTTTCTGTTTAGGCCCACAAAAAAAATGATTTTTGAGCAATTCTACAATAATTCATATTAGATTGCAGAGGTAATGTTAAAATAATTTTTCTCATCTTTATTTGGACTTCATTGAAGATGCTCAAGATGTTTACTTTTTGGACGTACCGAAACATTGTGTGAATAGTTCTCGTCGAACCGGACAGATCCCAGTTTCTCGAGCTTGCCGCTGCTGCAGCCGCATCTCCAGCTGCTCCGCCAGCTTCAGTACATCCAACCGTGTAGCTGGATCGCTTGACACCTTTTTAATCAATACATAATTGAGATGATTTGTTATATCTCAGTACATAATGTGAATCCATACAAGACAAGCATATTCATCTCACAGAAAGTGACAAGCGCCAAGAGATTAGAAAAATAAAGAAGAATAAATTTATTTAAACAAAAACTGGAGTACTGCATTTTTAAAAAGACTCTAAAATTCATTCCTGTGTTCTACTTAGCCTACGAGCCTTAGCTAGAAAACAATATTAATTTCAACACAATCTAATAACCATTTTGTATTGAAAATTATTTTTCCTCTTGTAATAAAATATTATGTTTGTCAGTCAGGTGTAGTTGTGTGTGATTGTGATTATGTGATTTGATGATATTGTTTTTTCAATCCTCCCAATCATATAACAGGGTGATGTCAACTCCACTAAGATTGACACAGGAATACTGCAAGCAGTATATTCACTCGATATTTTTAATTTACAATGTTATTGAATACTACTTTAATATGCGTCGAGTTTTAGGCATAAGCCTATATAGTACTCATACCAAATAATCTTTTATTGACCGAAACAAAATATCGAATTACAAATTCATAAAAAAATACTAATTGAAAAAATTTAATGAAAAATTATGCAGTAGAGAGTAGATTGAATAAATAGAATTTTTACAAAACTTTTCGTTTTATTCTCATACTCTCCTTAGTGAATGATTGAATAATAATTATAAATGAGTTGATATATGAGTAGTTGAAGTACAGTCACTGTTGAATACCTGTTGCCGCCAGAGTTGACCCTGCTCTTCCCATTCTATTGGTGGTAGAATATAGTTCAAGATCTCCTCAGTCTCTCTAGCCTTCTCAGAAGCTAGTGTTATTTTCCTTGATGCTATGGGAGCCGAATCTGCTGCACTTGTAGATGGTGCAAACTGTGATAAAAAATTATTTCAATATTAAAAAGAATATTTGATTGGTGTTTAGAAATCTTGGATAGTCTGAAATTAATGGGGATTTCCATATTAATAAAATGAATATAATTATATAACTTATGCTAATATTATTAATGTAATATATATTTGGAGCTTGGTTTAAATTGAATAGGACTAGCACTGCTAATTGTCTCAACTGCGGAGAAGGTATAATAATATTATATTATAATTAAAAATATTTATAAATTGATGAATGATATTATTGATTAAAATAACCATAGAATATTTTTCCTATTGCTTGACAATAGAGCACGAAGAAGAAAATAACCTGCAACACACTCAATATTTCATTAATATAATGACGTGCTTGGATGTAGTGTTTCATTTATTTTTCATTTTATATTTTCATCTTTCATTTATTCACATAAAAATTAGTTACAAATTAGTTAGATTGTAGCATAAAAGCATAAAAGAATATTCGTATGTTTGAAGCTCCAAAGGCTCTGAATATCAAGCTCTGATTGAAAAAATACAGCTTACTTGAAAAGGTCGATTATACTAAGATTAGAACTAGAGAAATTAAGAAATTTTCAATAATAATTAACATTACTTTGGAAGTGCTTGGTTTCTCTGTTCGCTGGGTTATCAATACAGGATTGCTGTAATGAACCAATGTGTTGGGTGAATCAAAAATTCTCTCCATGATTAAGATTTTCCAGAATAGCTGGGAATGACATGCACACTGCAAAGTAAACAACTTGCGTGGTTACCATGGAAATTTCTTTAAGCTGTTTAGTTGTGGTATATTCGACTATTCCTTTTCTAGCATGTCGCTCGTCTTTATCACAGAACAAAGTGACAAAATTGTCTTACAAAATTTTTTTAACAGTAAACATTCAGTTTTCTAAAAACTCTTACAAGATATATCAAGTTTTTTTTTCTTTTTTTTTCTGAGGATGATGCCCACATGAGCTCTAGGCTTGTGCGTGGGTAATGAGTGGGGTGATGATGAGATATGACGACTACTTTTTAGGCAGTCGGGACTGACGGCTTAACGTCTCCTCCAAAAGACGGGAGTGGCCGTATTTGTCAAAAATCCTTCCGTCAACCAGGCTCGAACCCTGGCCCAATGGATTTTATCTGACTGCTGATAACTTAATCAGTCTGACGCCTTAGCCGCCTCGGCTACGAACCACTCCATAGTAATATAGATTGTTCTGTTTGAATAATATTTAGGCCTATAGTGAATTGATATTGTATATGATCTGCAATAATTTATGAAATCAAATCATCAGTACTTGGTGAACCACATTTGAAATTACAATGAGTAGACTATAGGGATTCAAGATGATTTTATTAAACCACAAAAATACAGGAAAAATTATAATAAATTATTGATTTTATTATAAGATTTTATAAAGACCGCGGAATGCTTTGAAACGCAAATTGAACCGTCAAAAATGAGAAAATTGCAAAAGTCAGACATATTTATCTCGATACTAAATTATTTCTTGAGATATTTAAAGGAACATATTCTATTTCGGTATATTAATTGGTAATCCAATGTTTGATAACTAAATCGAGGTACGGGACCGGCAATATACTAGGAATGCAATACATGCTACTATTGCAAATGGATGTTGAGCAGTGCGTTTTTTTGTCTGTAGCGATTTATATGCCATCAATTCGACCCTCCTCCTTCTTCTTCTCCTTCTTTTTCTCCTCCTCTTTATCATCTTCTTCCTCCACTGCTTCCTCGTCTTCCTACCACCCTTTCATCTTTCTGTATCATTCAGTTTCATCTCTCCGTACCTTCTGTATCTTTCTGTGTCATCGTGCGCGATCCCAACTCGATCTAGCGTTTAAAGGTACAGTATAACTACTCTGAGCTTTTCCCCAACTCAAAAATTCCAGATGTTCCAGAAATTCCAGAGATGTTCTGATTTGACTCCAACTTGACTCTGATTTTATGTCCTTATTTTTTTGTTGGTTATTCCTCCATGGTACCATTGATTTCAAAATTGAATTATTCTACAACCTTCCCATCGTTGGTATATGCATGTTCACACCAAATTTCATGGAAATCGTCCGAGTAGGTAGTCTAGGAGGTATTTGATCACAACCGATTTACAAAAGTGGCCTGATATTCAGCTTTTGCTCGACAAGTGGCTAGTTAACTTAAACTGTGATAGATAATACGGGTCTATATGTGAAATGTTCAAATTTAATTCATAAGTTTCTATTGAAAAATAGATGACATGAATACCGGTACATGAATAGCCTATTGAGTGGTCATAATGATTTTTACTAAGCATAAATATTTCACTATGCTGTAAAGCTGCGGTAAGCGAGGGTTAATTTGCGGCACTTTTCCAGTTTTGCTAGCTTTTAACAAGTGAGATACGGATTATTCAATCTCTGATAAACTACAACAAAGAGTAACTACTATACTTATATTTGTTGACTGACCCGCAGTATAATTTTAACTATAGTCCTACACGCCTAGCTGTACCTACAATAGATTTTATTATATGTCTAGAGTTTGAGAAAGTTTAAAAAAAATTATTTGTTTTTCTCTTTTGTTTGTTTATCCATAGCTGTTTTTGTTGACATTGCCTTGCATACAGCTTGAGAAGCTGTTCGTTTTTTGCATGAAGGTGCGCTGCTGTGGGCAATACAGTGTGCAAAACCCCAGACCAGAATACAAGACTGCGCGTCCCAGAGGATTCAAGAGTGTAGAGTAACCCCACAAAATTGGTGTTTCAGACTGAACAATATTTATCCATCCACAAAATTGGTAAAAGATGGAGGACAGTGGCGTAACATATGATGATATGTTTAAGAAATAAAATTAAAGTAATGATTGAACAAGAAAACGTTTTATTTTGGCAGCATAAACACAAATTTTAATATAAATGAGAGTTGTTATGACGGAAGAACGTAAATAGTTATTATTTAACAGCATTTACAAAGTGGCCCTACAATCATTTGATTTTTTATTCATCTCGACCCCTAATGGGAAATTTAAAACGTTTACGCCACAAAATTGGTAAAAGATGGAGGATATGGGCATTTATTACTTTACAAGCAAGTTATAAAATATTAAAATTAATTACATTGCTTGCAAGCAATTTAAAAAGTCAATTCTCGCCTACCATATGGGAGATCTTGTGTTTGTTTATTATATCTGTTTGGATGGGTTAATTATTCTTCTACCTCACAAAAAATACAAGTATTCCTATGAAATTTGCTTGTGTAAATAAAATGAATAATGTAACGTATGGTTTTTATATAAAGTTGCAGTAAGGACAAACGAACAAACCCCAATATCCCCAAAATAAAATTATGCTCGGGAATGTTGCTCACTCTGCCGTCAGCTTAAAATAGAAATAGACCCAACTAAGTGGACAACCTTCAATCACTACTTTGTTGTCGATCCACATTGTCCTCATCACACACTGGAGTACTCCCAAAACTGTGTCATGTACAACGAAAAGTGAGGTTGCTCTTGGCCTCTTTCTGCTTCTATGTTCGATCTATTCAAATCTTCCAATCTTCCAAAATATTCAGGGCTTCTGTTTATTGTTGTGGATTGTGATTTGTGGTAAGTGGCTTACAAGTTTGAATTAAGTTTTCAATCGTTGTTCTTTATGCATTATTAGTTGGATATTATACTGTCTACCATGCATAGTAAACCTGATATTTTTTCATGTAATGATCTGCATACAGTGCATACTAAAAATTAGTATTTTATTAGAAAATCACGTGTGCATTTCCTAACCTCTTCACTCACAAAAAATGACAGTGTATCTCGTAATTTCTATTTTTATGTATGACGGCAGCAAGCCTTTCAAGTTCCTAGCCTGTTGTATTACTATTTTATTACCGAGTACAGTAGCCCAATTATTTCTACAAGTAAAATTTTAGTTTACTTGTACAGCGTGTACAAGTAAATTTTAGTTTACCTAATCACTAAGTTAGTTTAGCTAAGCATTATAAGGTAACTTACTGTACAATTATTTCATTGATTGACTTGAACACCATTTTTTCAAATTTTGACTCAAGTATTAATTTTGAATTTTGTATGTTAGGCTATGAAATCGGTTTTCATTGCAATTCATTTCTGTGCCAAATGTCCTCAAATAAAGAAATTATCACATTGTCACTTATCTTCTATTGATGTCATCCAGCAGGATCTGTCACGATGTTGAGTAAATGTATATAATATATCATTAGGTTTATGTTAAGTGTGAATATATTTCTCATTGATTGTAAAAATAATTTGAAATTTGATAGTCAAAGAAGGCATTTTGTAAGTTATTTAGATACATCTACTGAGTAGTTGATGACTCAGTATCTCTTCGATTTTAAAGGGTTGTAGAGGGTCCTACAATCTAGTTATCACATAAGTCTTTAATACACTGTCATCAAATATTGGATCATCATTGTTAACATTATCTGACTGTAGAAGGAATGAAGACCTCAATTTCTAGACGTAAATTTCAAACATAATACTTGTCTGATTATATCAATAAAAAAGACAAAGCTTCTGTTAACTCGATGAATGCCACTACAAAAAGTACAGCCTGCTTGCAAGTAAGTGAAGTAAATCTGCCTGGACGGGGAATCGCACCATGTAGGCTACCGGTACCTCTCAATTTCCGATCTAGTGCCTTGAAATCTAGACTACCTATCCAGTTCAGTTGGTTCGCGAAACCGGTTAGGTAGGCTATTGCAGATGAAAGAAATTGTTGAATTTTGCAGTTAATCAACTCCTGTGGATAGGCTACATTAGAGAAACGAAAACCCAATAAAAGCTATATAAATAATCCTGAAGACTTATGTTACAGTTACAGCAAAATAATATTGACAAATAACTAAATAGCAAGAGGTTACTCGATTATGGCGCGGTTTCACGATACCAGTAGACGTGTAGGTTACTGGCAGGCAGGTTGGTCATATGATCTTCCACTTTATACCACAAACAAATAGGGCAATGCACACTGGCTGGTGTGCATTGCCACATTTCTTTGTATATAGTGGATGTTCATGAATATGACCGACCTGCCTGCCAGTAACCTACACGTCTACTGGTATCGTGAAACCGCGCCATCAATGCCACCGTACAAAAAGTTGTGCCTTGACGGTGAATCATACCCCGTACCTCTCAATTGCCGTCGAGACTTACCACTAGACTAAATTATCAGACTCTGTAGTGTTCACCAACCACGAGAATAGAACTGTCAGGAATACTAGGAATGTAGGAGCTGACCGAAAGGGGGTAACTGGTTTGGAGGAACCTCGACTTTACTAATATTTGTAAAACTATCGGCCGATATACCTCATACCTCGCCGGTAAGTTAGTACAGATTGTGTCTGTCTAGTGATTAAGGCGCTCGACTCAGCAATTGAGAGGTACGGTGTTCGATTCCTTGTCCTCACACAACTTTTTGTACAATGACATTAATCGATTATCCTTTCTGTTATTTAGCTCTGTTATCAATATTTGCTGTAGTAGTCCTCATAATTATTTATATAGTTTTCATTGGGTTTCCGTTCCTCTGATTATTATGTATACACAGCAGTTGATTAATTGCAACATCCAACAATTTTTTACTACTTCTGTAAATTATTGGTCTGCAAATCAATTGTTGTTATACCAAAATCATGGCTGATGACTTTTGACATTATTATTGACCGTTCTAAATTGTAATTTGTGGTACCGTAATAATTAATTTTGACCCCTGTTCTACATGTTCAATCTATTTTTTGGAACTATAATAATTTTCTTGAAGTATTTTTTATTAAGTACTTACTGTAGTTGCAGTCTTTGAAAAGAGAGCTCATGATCATCTGGAAGATTCGATGTACGCTTCTACTCTACTGTACAGGATTCAGAATTCCTTTGAATCATATTAAATTTCTTGTTTTTATTCTATTAAGAATTTTCTTTCCAGATCTTGGTTGGTGAAAGGTTAAGAAATGGGTTCAAAATCATGGGGTCTTCTATTGGCGATACCAATGCTAATATTCAGTGCCACTGCAATCTACTACCTCTATAAAAAAGTAAGTTACAGTTGTTGCATCATGCTATTATAAACTTCTAAAAAGTTCTCTTCAAGTTTATACTTTTTCTAAATCTTATTTTAAATAATTGAATAACTTAGAGTTATGGAGTAATGTTCCGGTTAATAGTTTGTATTTCTTCAAATTGATTTACCGTATCAATTCAGTAAGTACAGTTGAATCTTTTGAGCAATCAGAGGTATTGAATAAGACAAGCCTATCTGATAAGTTATGTTTATCGCAGGAATGAGACCCGGAGCGATCGCATTTTTGTAACACATACCATATCCCAAATTTCGTTAAAAACGCAAAGTAGTTTCGTTAAAACTATTTTGAGATGTGTTGTACATACATGTACAGAAATCGCTTGTTCAATATGATAGGATGTATCCACGGGTACATGGTAGGGTTCACGCGCAGATCCCAGCCTAGATTTTGAGAGGAGTGACGTCTCCCAGTAGAAGTAAACAGGTCATTTTTATTTAATGTTATAATGTATCTAATAGCAGTTGCAATACCCAATGATTTCCTCCATTGATTCATCATGTTTTTGATTAATATCATTCATAAAAAATATTAAATTAATGATTCTCAAATGTTTGAACAAGAGCTTTGGCTGGAAGTAGCCTACATTGTAAAGGATGATGACCTCAAAGATAAAATCAGTATCCTATATTTCCTTTTATTGAATTTATTGTGCAACATATACGACAATAAAGCTCATCATAGAATCATGTCAAAGACACAAAAATCACGTGGTGGAATTATTTCCTTAATAGAACTTATTCTAAAATGAGATAAGGGATATATCTAGATTTCCATGTGAATGAGCTACGTGAGATTATATTGTAGTTTATACATTGATATCTATTTCAGGAAGAAGATGAATACGATGATGACGTGAAGGTGAGGACATCCCGTTCAAGAACTCTTGAAATGAAGATTCCAAAAGACACAGTCGGTGTTCTTATTGGTCGTGCTGGATCCAATATCAAGGAAATTGAGACGAAGTCCGATACCAGAATCAAGTTCAGTGATGATGGTAGGATCAATGGCAATTCTCATCATTTCAATTTAGTCCCAATTTTCTCAATAAACACGCTGTACATTTTTAATAGCTTTCCGATTTGGTTATTACAGTATCACTGTCTTCTTGGTTTTGACCGTGTGCTAGTACGGTTGATCTAAGAGATTATCCTTGGTATCCCAAACACAAGATATATTCATTCAACAAAGAATGTTCATATCAACATACATCCTCATCTATAATATCTAATCCCTGTCATTTTCAAATGCACTAGAAAAAGAGGCTTCGACTTGAAATTCCAAATTTCAAAAAAAAATATATAAAATAAATGTGATGCGTATATTTTTACTCCAATTTAGTTCCCAAAATATATGCACAACTGTCTCATTCGGAAAGTCTTGACCAAAGAAGTCGACCAATTTCTTTGAGTTGATTTTATAGGCTACCCTATATTTGTCATCCAAGCATGTTATTATTGATAAGTGACAAGCTTCAAGTGAAATCATTCATCCTTTAATTAATCTTGCCTCCAACAACCGTAATAAGATGTTACATCTTATTGTAACTATCTAAATAGGAGTGAATAAAGTTTTTTTCTTTATTGAAGCTAATGAAAGCAATTTGCACACAAATCAACTTGATTATTCATTTTTGAAAAATCATTCAATCAGCGGCGGCTGAATGGGGATCCCCATCACTATGCTCTTTAAATTCAGGCGCCATCCTGAATTAATAATTTAAATGGTCGATGTTTAATGTTTTCAGTTACCGATGAAGAATTTCGCACCTGTATAATTAGAGGAAGCAACGAGGCTGTTCAGTTGGCTGAGTTACTAATTCACGACTGCATCATGAGTCAACCTCTAATTGAAACTTTCGAGATGTGGGTCCCAAAAGTAAGTTGATGAGTAAATTTACTATTTCCAAACACTTGCATTAGTCTCATATTAGTCTCACTTGTTTTAACGTGGGCAATTTCTATGATTCGAATTCTCACTAACTGATCATCCGATGTGGTTGAATTCTCTGTCTTTCGTATTAAAATTTCGCTTTTTAAAATTAGTATGTTTTAGGGGCAAAAGATCCCCTTTCACTTTATCCGTATTTGAGATATATACCTACTAATTCAACTCAATGTTTCTTTTGTTGACATCTTTCTCCTGGAAAATCTATTATCGTTTCTTTTACGAAACTAAAAAAATAAGTATTGGTTTTTCAGAGAGCGATGGGAAGAATTATTGGGAAGTGTGGTGAGAGCATCAAAACCATTTCAAGAGCTTCTTGTGCTAAAGTGTCAGCTGACAGTAATTCAGCTCCAAACTCAGGTATGTATTATACTGGGTGGCGCAAAAAGAACGGATGGATTTGAGTAGGATAGTATCAGTGGACTAGAGCTGTCTGTGACCGCAGAGCGACACCATTTTGTAGGTTAAAGTATTCAGTTTTAGTATCATTGGCGCAATGACCTTGCAAAATCGCGTACTTGCTGTAGAACAGTATTTCCAATAGAAATTGAAATTCAAGTTTACTATCGTAAATATCGTTACATTGAAGATTTGTATACTGCAATACATGAACGAATTGCTGCTGTATCAAAAGTTACGGACCAATTTGAGGCTTTTAATGAGCATTAACGCATCAAAGGCGCCATCTTCCCTATGTAATTTTTGAAATATACTCAAGTGTTTTGGAGTTTTTCATACAAATTCTCAAATTGGGTTATTTACTTAGTATTTTGGTGTTGAGAAGATAAATGTATGATTCAAATGAACTTTCTTATAACACTTTGGAAAACATTCGTTCTTTATGCGCCACCCTGTATTATTAATTGTTTTAGTTTGAAAATAGATTGATAATTATAGAGCTTATGTTGGAGATTCATATGAATAACTTTTTATCACTTTCAGTCCTATTGTTTGTTTTATCGTATGGCTTTTATTGGTGGGGAGACCCTTACGGGTAGGTTCCACCTCGCCTCATTGCACAAATTTTTGTGTCCTATTATCACATATCAGTACACGCCGTTTATTCTTAGTTCGGCTCGTTCTGCGCATGCGTCAATGTGCCCAGTGTTCTTTGATTGATCCATCGTTATTGACGCGTGATTAAACGTGAAAAATGTTGATAATTAAAAGTGATGAATTGGAACGGAACGTAGACTAGACTGGTATGTGGTAATAGTCTTTGATACTGTGATATTATTACTTTACTTTAGTTTATTACTTCACTGTGACTAGACTATTATATTATAATAGTCAGATAAAAGTTGGGAAGTCCTTTTAAGCCCTATTAGTTTCTATTGTGCATAGCTTTCAAATCAGTCACAATATCTGGTGAGTGGAGTAGTTGCATCCTATTGAAGAACTGTCAAATTAAATTGTTAACGTTATTTAAATGCATAAATATTTTATATTCATGACGCCTAAGGGAAATAAGGACATCATAATGATTCGAGTGTAAGACAAGAATCGTTGTATCGCATCAGATAAGGAATGAGGAGTCTATTTTTCATTAAATATTTGAATTATTATCATCATTATTATTATTTTTGAAGTGTGACAGTATTATTTCTTGTACCTTATTCTAGCTATTAGTATTTTTTAATTAACAGAATGCGTCGCATAGAGTAACCAATACTTCTAGGGTTTATTGTACTAATTAAAATAATGAATCCTCATGAAATACGGACCTTTAGCAATGGTTGAGAAATGCTCTGTTTACGAGATGAAGATAGAGATATGGCAACCTTTTCTCCATATACCCAATTTTATATTTTGTGGTGGCTTGATTGAGCTTTTAAAATGTTTGAGTAGAATATTAATGAGAAATCCAATAGAACCAACCATAATATACTGTTTGTATGAAAATTGTTATTGAGATAATTGCTAGCTTTGTAACCTAGAGGTCCCGGGTTCAAACCCAGGTCAGACCGTGAGATTTTAGCTCGAGCCACTCCTCGTGTTTCGGAGAACACGCTAAGCCGTCGGTCCCGGCTGCCTAAAAAACAGTCGTTAAGTCACGTCAGAGACCCTGTACTGATCAGGAGTGACCTGAAAACTCTGACACCAGACCTAAGCCAGCCAGGTTACACGGAATTATTATTATTATTATTATTATTATTATTATTGAGATAATTGGCAAAAAGAGCTTAAAAATGCTATTAAAAAGTTAAAACATGATTAATTTGATTATTTACCTAATATAATAGTATTTTTCATTGATACAGCTTGTATAGTTCAACTCAAGGTGAAGTTATCCAAATCCACTGAAACCTTCAGAATTGAGGATTAAAAGGAATAAGAACAGACAAAAATGGCTTCTGTGGAAAATCAATGCATTGATTCATTGGAAATTAATTGATGAATTTTAGTAGCTCCTGCAACTTAACCTCAATTTCACTGTAGTTAATAGTCATTATTATAGCGGATGTGGCAGGTTATACAATAAAACCATTGTAGGCCTATAAATAAAATAAATTAGTGGTTTCACAGTACTCAAACGCAGTAGGTTTTGTCTTTTTCTTTCATTTATACAGAAATATCACAACGTAACACACTACAAATTTCTTTTACAACAAGAATAAAAATTAGAATACCCTGAATCTGTTCCTGAGTGACGATCCGGGATTAAGTACAAAAAGGCTCATTTAGTCTTTTATTAGAATTCTCAGTGACTTTTGACTAGCGAATCAATAAGATCGTAGAATCTCGATGGATAATAGACATCTAGTTGAGAAGGTTTTTATCATTAGTCCTTGAATTATCTTATCAATACTTTTGATTTCAGGAGAAAACAGAATAATACTGAAAGGAACAGCAGAACAAATAGCTGTGGCAAAATCTCTGATTGAGGAGAAGGTTGAAGAAGATATTGAAATGAGGAAAAAATTCGACGAACGCACGGCCAATCGTTATCCTCGGAGCAAACCTGTCAAAGCCCTATCCAATGTTTCTGCTAATGTAGATCTGGTAAGTTCCTCTCGAAATTAATAGATCCTAGGTTTTTCATGTATCTTAGATCGTCCAGTGTTGTATTTAATGAAAATTAAGATGTCCTGTTGAAGAGTAAAAAGGCGAACGCACACTAGACTTATAAACGTTATAAACTTTGGATGTTGCCCCATATCCTTTATTGCAGGAGAAAAGCGGTCACAAATCTATCATTAATAGTATGGCATACTATGTAGAAAAATTATGCAGGTGTTCCGAAAATAGTGATCAAAGTACAAACAAAAAAAGTTCTTTGAATAATTTCAATTTCCCCTTAGTTTACCCGTAATTCGCCATTTTATTACAAAATTGAAGGAGATGTTTTGGTAGTTATCCATACTGAATAAAAAGACTTGAAGTTGTCAAAACCACAAAATTATTAAAACAAGGAGATACGGGTTTCGGTTGTTACACAGTTTACCAGAGATTGATAATGATGTAACAACCGAAACCGGTGTCTCGTTGTTTTAATTTTGTGGTTCTTAACTTCAAGTCTTTATTCGGTAGGATATATTTTATTTGAAACCGTGATAATTCTCCGAGAATCGAACAGATTGGACACTGTTCTAAGGAGGTCTTTACCTCAAGGAAGCGGTTCACACTTCAAGTACGGTAACTGTGTGACAGTTCATTGAGAAAACAAATTTCACCTCTACTCAATTCTTTTAAAAGTAGTTCGCTCTCTAGAATCTAAATATATAAAAGATTCCCCAAGTCGGAATCGGCTAACGTGGCTCTATGTACATTTATTTCTATTCGGCCTTACGATCACATGCTATTATAATGTGCGACATCTTGGTTCTAGAGTGGTGACACAGAGAAACATTCAACTGAGAAGCTTGAATCTGTCGTCAGTGATGGATCCATGCAAATATTCGTTTCAGCAGTTTCCAGCCCCAAGAAGTTTTGGGTACAGGTAAGTGTTTGGCACATTCTTTATACTCTCTTCTTTCAAAACAAATTATATTATTCCATTCACTTCAGTTTTTTCCCCTCCTCGTTCTTAGTTTCAATCAAACATAACGTTTATTAGATGCAATTAACTTCTAAGACAAAATTAAATGGCATACATTATAGAGCCATTGTCCGGAAAATCAACGTTTTTTCTTATGAAACTGTCATGAAAAATTCATTTGATTGCCGTTTAGGAAAATATTAATATCCTTATTTTTTCTCTGGCGATGCCCAAGTAAAGTCTACGACTTGTGAATAGGAAAGGAATAATATCGAGTAAGACATATAAATGAAACGATTTAAGGTGGCTAAAAAGTATTTATTTTTAATGTATTACATGGCTGGAAAGCCCAGTTATGTGAATCAGAACCCAGCTGTTTATGTGAATCTAATCATTTATGAATAATTTTTCACTGAGACTTTCTCCATTCTCCTCAATGCAAAAGAGTTCTGCGTGCGTGAAGCTTATAAAGGTCAAAAGTATTCAGCATTGGAGAATTAAAGGAATCAATCCCGACTGCAGTTGGACGGATTTTATTGCAAATGCTGATGAATACTTTTGACTCTTTCAATTTCAGAAATTTGCATTCAGAAAGAATTGAGAACATCTTATTCGTGATATTATTCATGGATGATTTGATTCGCAAAAATTGCTTTTAACTAGGCTTTCCAGTAATGTATGTATTATTGTGTTCAAATAGTAGTTTATGCAATGGTTGTACAGTATTACGAGATTCCTTAAACGACGAGTGAGATACCGAGGTTGAAATACGAGCGGCAACGCCGTGAGTTATTTTAAATAAGGTATCTCAAGAGTCGTTTAAAGGCTAAAATACAACCATTGCATACACCATTTTATCTACTACCAACAAAAAAACAATAATATCTACATTATCAATCTAAACTAACTTTGATTCAAACGACCATCTTCTATCTCAATGTTTGCCGTATAGGTTAGAAACTGTTCCGTTCCAGTGTTTTAAAACTAGATCAGATTGAACAAGGAACATTTTATAATATACAATCTGTATCGTAATGAGGTCATTACGATGAAAGTTTCAAGTTCCATTTCGAAAAAGCTTTTGTTTCGATTTTAATTATGAAACTGTGATGATTGCCTTTTAACACAGTCGAAGATAAATAAAATTTAATACTTTTTAGCCATCTTAAATTGGATTAGCCTATTATATATGCCTCACCCGGTACAATAAATGCCAGGAGAAATGGGAATCGAACCAATAACCGGAGAAGTAGAACTCTTCTACATACATTCAAAATTAAACAAATTGGGTGCTTGGTACAAAATAATATCCAATTACAGAAAATTTGGTCGGATAGCATTTCAATTTATATTCATTTTTCAGTTAACAACATTTAGTGGAATAAAAACTGTAATATTGGTCAAGTAATAACATGGATTAGCATATTTGTCGTTCTAATTAATTTAATGATAACAATCGAACACGAACAGGGAGTAGGCAACTCTCACTCCAGAGAATAGAACCTTGTATGATAATGGACATTGAAGGTGAACCGTTCTTCATAGTTGATTGCTGATGACCTTAAATTCGATGTTACGCCAGTACTTCAAGCAATATCAGTCTCGGTGATATTGTCAACACTGTCTTGGATTTGAATTCATCTTAGGCTAACTGCTTTGATCAGTTCGTGTTCTCTTAGTGATTTTCTTTCTGTATTCAAATTCATTATGTTCCCCATCCTGCCATAAGAAGAACAGGACTTTGAAGTTCTTCTTGAAAAATACTTCTTTACATGGAATGAAATATGTTGGTGATGAAAAAAAGCATTGGTGTGAAAGGTTTTTCTGGTTTATTCTACTACTGATATTCGCAGTGTTTTCGTTCAAAACCCTAACAGCGAGATGGATATCGTGGAAAGCCTCCAATGGAAATAACAACGGTAAATGTGCCATACTCCATATCATCGTTGCCTGTTCCTGCAATAACCTACTGCCGAGATTATCTTGTTTCAAGTGAAGTAACTAACATTGCTAATTTGTCAAGTGAATATCAAAGCATCCTTTGTTCAATGATGGACGTTATAGATGACAATCTTAAACCTTCTGAGTGCTACTCGAACAAAATTTCACGGTATGAGGATGATATTGACGATGAAAGTTTCTTCAAAAAGTTTGATGAATTGATAATCACGGACAAGAAATATTTAAACAATAA
This sequence comes from Laodelphax striatellus, assembly GCA_017141395.1. Lineage (NCBI taxonomy): Eukaryota > Metazoa > Arthropoda > Insecta > Hemiptera > Delphacidae > Laodelphax > Laodelphax striatellus. Next base: position 40,565,662 of record CM029532.1, on the reverse strand, counting down.
ATCAACGTCTTTTATGCCCGGTCAGCGCTTTGATGAACCTATTTCATGCTATGACATGCTAACGAGCCGCGGATTATGTTTTACATGCAATTCCTTACCTCCATCACAAATCTATAAGAATAACACGATACTCCACTATTTTCATAATAATCCGGATGATTACGACGTAGTAGGGCAAGTGAATGGATTCCCTGTACTCAACTCATCCAAATTCAATCTTTCGTATCCATCACGTGTGAGAAGACCAATGAATGGAGTTACCATGAATGATTTTCGGAACTTGGAAAATGAATCGGTCGAGATTTTCCATCGCTTCAATAGATGGTACACGATTCACAGTCCCTGGGACGTGCCCAATCCATTCATGAGATGGCATTATAGCAAGCACTTTCGTAATCGTGAGCTGCAGGTTTTCATAGAACCAGATCAGACTCTTATTGATGATAATCTGAAAATATCGCCTCTGGGCAGTGAATGTTACTCGGCCTATGGAAAAGAACTCGAATTTTTCAAATATTACACTCATCAGAATTGCAAAATGGAATGTTTAACTAGGGAAGTGTTGAATGAATGTGGATGTGTTATGTACTACATGCCTACAATGAGTCCACCAAGATATGTCTCAAGGATGTTGAATGTCCCAATAGAATAATAGATCAAGTTAATGTGCAAAAGTCTCTTTCCTGTGATTGTCTAGCTTCATGCAATCATACTGATTACAGATTTGTTTCTCATGACTCAATTCCTAGAGACTCTAGCAAATTGATTACGGTTTTCATTGATGATATATTCTACCCTCAAATACGTGGGGAATCTGGCACAATTGAAAATTTTATTGAGACGTCTGTGACCTACTTGGACATGTTCTTGGGACTAAGTCTGATTAGCATAGTTGAAGTACTGTATTACACAATTCTAATGTTGTTAGAATGCTTCAACGTTGAACAGGTTGTTCCAGAAGATTGATTATTCTGTCTGGATCTGTGTTAATACAAAATGAAATATTATGCTATGTGAAATATTATGAATATTTATTTATTCCACTGTCATTTATTGATTTGCACAGTATTTGAGTCAATTATAATCTCTAATCAATAAGTTTCTTCAACTTATTTCCGAAGATTACTTTTCAATTTTTATATCAGGTATGAAATGTGTGTTGCATCTCTGCTTACATAAGTGTTGCTAGACTAGACTAGGCTTAGTCTTAATAAAAAAATATGCATAGAGCTCTGTTTAAATTATTCACTCATACTATTTTTTGAAGATTAAATCCTTCTCCAATTAGACAATGAAACCCTTCTCCTATATCCTTGGACAATGTAGCAATGTTAGATAATTCACTCATTTATAAAATTTTGACAGCAGTGCTCTGTGCTCATTGAAACTTGTAATATGTTATTGATGCCAGTACAAGTGATAATGCAAGTAAAAAATGAAAATTGAAACTTTCAAATAAAACTTTGATATTTCAATTATTATTACATCTAGAATCATGTTAGGAATGATAAAAGAAAGTATAGAACACGTTGATATTATATTTCAAATCAAGTTCATTGAATTAAATATGTTCACTCATATTGATCGTCTTTTTTAGGCCCGCATTAGACTATAGAGGTCGCCAGGTGACGCAGCCAATGTAATAAACGTCATATAAGAACTAGTGCCCAGCCACTGGCCACTTGGCTAGTTCACCACATCATCAATTTAATCGTTCCCAATTCATTTATCCATTCATAATTCATTTATTAAAATTATTCCCTATTATTTCTGTATTCTGTGATAGAAAAATCTTATCTATTGAATTATTAATAAATTGAATACGGTAATCATGATGAAAGAGAATATTTCATCTAATTCGTGTGTTGATATTGATCTAAAAGAAATAAATACTTGAATTTTTGCCATTTTTTGTAATGATATAATTCCCAACAGAATGTTTAATTTGAGAATTATATTGTAATGTATCCAATCACCTAAATGGATTCTAAGTGCGAATTATGGACGCATTTCTACTTGTGGCCCTCTAAACCTCACCTGCTTATTTAAAACCCCATTATCAAACAGTGACACAATTCTATAATGAATTAATCGAAGAGCTGTCCATGGAATTTTCCTCAGGTTGAAATATCCACATTATTCAAATAAATTCTTGAAATATTCTTCTCCTGACTTCCAGGCACAGGAATGTCAGTCCGTTCAGTTTAAAGAATGCAACATACTAGTATTCATTGAGAGAATAGTAGGCTCTATCAATCAATTTATTTTATAGATTTTTTAAAATTTATCCATTGGAAGCTCTCTGATCACCGATGGAATATTATGGAATATTTCAATTTGTTGAAAAATATGACTATTTCCAGTCTTTGTCAATCTTATATGAGGCATTGAAAGATTTATTTATTTGATTATTTCTATACCGAGTATAATACTGATGATTATCTATCAGACATGAAAAGGATTCAATATTATTTTTAACATGCAGCACGCTAAACATAATAAAAAGTGAAGGAAAAAAATTTTCAGTCTTCGGAAACTTTCTTTACATGACTCTTTGTTCTTAAGTTGTCCAAAACACTCTCACAGCCTTTTTTGCCATAAAGTTCAAATATAGGATCTTATCAATTTTGTGAATAACCTAATGAACTGATCGATCTTCAATCGTACGGATTGGAGTCTGGCAATTTGACAAAAGTTTGATTTCAATCAACTAATTGATTTCTCAAATACTTCGGTATTGATCAATTCATTCAGCTCCCTCACACAAGCGCCTCCACTAGTGTTTTTTTTTTTCAAGGAAAAACAAACCTCAAAATATGAAAATAAACTTTGAATAACACCAGGCGTTTGTTTGGATTATCTGAGGAGAGAATTTGAAATTGAAAGAATCAATTCGAAAATTGAAATAAATAGAAATTTATTATAAATCTTTTTTTTAATCCAATTTCAAAATAAAATACAACAAAGTGTGAGAAGTGTGATCAGTTCAGATTAAATAGGAATAAAAAATTAACAATAACAAATCAGGTAACAAAAAACAGTCGAAATTGAAAACAAAATTCGAATAAGAATTATTCATGGAAGTTGAGAATTGTTCATAAAGTTAATTTTTTGTTACTCAATTTTATTTTCTACTTATTTGGAAACGTTCTCTCTAAAATACTGTTAATATTATTCTGTTCTATTTATCTGTTATTTCAAATTTATTTAAATACTGTGAAAATTTTATTGTGAGGTGAAAGAGAATATGATTGTAAAAATATGAAAACTTACGTTATTTGAACGGACTCTTGTAAAGTTGTAAGACCAGTGTTGGCGCTACCGCTGCTGCACAAGAAGAGAGCGTTTCTTCTGCTGATTTAAAAATTTGGGAAGCATAACTACTGCGTCTTTAATTTTGTAATTGAAAGGCTTCAACATCTGTCCAACACTTCTTTTAAAAAGGGAGATCGTTTGCCTCTAATTGCTTTGCAGCTTACTATTAAAAATTTAAATTATAATTTTCGTTGAGTGGATTCTGTCAATTTTGTGGACATTATTCATAATTGCATTGCAAAATCAACGTTTAAGTAAGAAGTTAATACTGGGGCCCCATATTCAAATTCACCCAGATCCCTCAAGTCTAAATTTCTGCCCTGAAAATATTGACAACCCATTTATTTCAATTTTGGTATTGAAATCCTTCAGGGCCATTCAATTTAATGTTGATAACTCTATAATCTTCAACTTCAACCTCCCCTCCTCTTTCTATGTAGCCAAGCATCTAGGAGTACTTCATTGAATAAATATTGAGTGCATGATTGATGCTTGTGAATATTACCATTAATTGAGTTGAGCTGTGAACATTGTACTGAGGCAGGATTCCCAGCTTATCGGTCTGACTGAGGCGTAAAAGTATTATTTGTAAATTACAGAATAAATTAGCGGTCTTGAAAACTAGAAGGACTCAATGTGAATTCCCCATGCTTATTTAATGAATGTTTGCTCTAATGTACAGTGAAATTCAATTAATTTGACACTTGGCATTTCATAGATAGATAGATAGAGAGATATCGTTTCTTGACGTAGCTGATGACCGTAGAGTACGATGACAAAGAAATAATATCTATCTATCTATCTAATGCCAAGCGTCAAATTAAATTAATATCACTGTCTGTTCTATGTCATTAGAATTGACACATTTTAATTATCAGCTGGACCAATTTATATCTTATGATGCATACTATACCCTTTAGAATCCTGACTTATCTTAGTATCCTTTTAGTAATTTCATGAAGTAATTACTTAATTATAATTCTCAAGTAAAGCTCTAATAACTTATTGTGAAAAATATATATTCCCTCAGTATTTTTATTCGAATAAGAACATTTAGGATCAAAATATACGAGGAGGCATTGCCGCGGCGTCAATTTTTCTGCGCATGTCTCAATGACGCCGTACCAATCATATTTAGGGATTGTTATTGACCTCTCCGTGCACATTCTTGGAGCATTCTAAAGTAAATTCATTAATTTCTTGGAAGACTGGAAGGGACTTTGACTTTCTCCATTTCCATGTTGACCTCACTTTTCCTTGAAATAATCTTCATTCTTCAGCTTCGTTAGGCCACATTCTATCTCGTTCGGCAAAAATTAGCTTTTCGGCTCGGCAACTACCTTTGCGCACAAAAAGCTATTCCCGCATCGAAATGTAATTCCCGCTTCTGGCTTTGCTATTTCCGATAAGCGTATTTGCCTGCTATCGTTAATGAAAAATTGGGACTTTTCCGGATGCTGAAGGAAAATAATATTGATTAGTCAATTTATCATTCCAATTACGATGAAATTGAATGACACGAATAGGGAAAGAGCAACTATCTAGAGAATAGAACCAGATAAGATATGATAATTTGCATTGAAGGTCATAGTGGTCGCGTGAAGAGAACATAGTTTGCCGAGAATGGACATAGATCTAAGATGGCGACTGTTACATGGCTACCAACATTCTGTATAAAAATAGGAATACACCCTAGTTGTATAAATGTGACTACGCATATTATAACAAAGAGTACACTCCCGAAACATGATAGAGAAGCATTTCACTTAAGTGAACTATAACAAAGAAATAGAAAACTGGTGATAGCCCAACCAAGCTATTCAAGTATTATCTTGCTTAGTGCAAACTAATTTTGGATAAATTTTCAGAGTTGCGCATGCGTAGTAGCATTTCTCCCATCGTGCTACTGACCAATCAGCTTTGTTCTCTTCGCGCAACCACCATAACTGATCTCCACAGTGTGTCAGGCTTCCAGTAGAAGTAGTATTCTCAATTCGTTCACCAAATCTGTAAATTCAACATAACATCTTAGACCTACAACTGGATCTGTTTATACTCTCATGACTGCTGTTCTATGAGTTTCCCCTTTTTGTATTCAAATTCATTATGTTTTCCAACTGCCGTAAAAAGAACAGGACTCTAAAGTTCTTCTTGAAAAATACTTGCTTCCATGGAATGAAATACGTTGGTGATGAAAAGAAGCATTGTTGTGAAAGATTTTCCTGGTGTGCTCTACTGGTGTTTTCGCCGTGTTTGCGTTCAACACTAACAGGGAGATGGATATTGTGGAAGAGCATCTCCAGCCAATAATGACTGACGATAAACAAACCTTGCCTCTATATCATTGTTGCCTGTACCTGCAATAACCACACTGTCAAAGTTTTCTTGTTTCATTAACACTTCAAATTGGACAAGGAAGATCTAATCATTTATTATTGAATAATGAGAATATTTGATTTAGATAATTCTATTCGTGGCAACTACGGCAGTATTCCACAAAATCATACGAAAATTGACAGTGAAACGTTTTCAATATATTTAATAGGTTGTTTATCACGGACAAGAAATATTTAAAAAAAATGAATCGCTAACTTCTTTCTTGCGGTGTGAGGCGGTTTTGATGAACCTCTTTTATGCTCGACACTCCAACTCATCAAAGGCTTATGCATCACGTGCAATTACTATACCTCCATCGCAAATCTATAGAATAACACGATCACTCCATTATTTCGCCAGTAATCCTACAGTGACTACGACGTAGTTGAGGGCAAGTAAATGGGATTCCCTCGATCTCAATTCATCGAGATTCAATTTTTGTATCCATCACTTCTAAAGAGACCAATGAATGAATTTACCATGAATGATTTTCGGAACTTCAGAGAAGGAAATGAACCAGTCAAGGAATTATTCAACGTTTCAGTAGATGGTACACGATTCATAGTCCTGGGACGTGCCCAATACATTGATGAGATGGCATTATAGCCAAAGACTTTCGCAATCGCGAGTTGCCGGTATTCATAGAACCAGACCAGACTCTGTCATTGATGATAATCTGAAGATATCTCCTGAAAAGTAGACAGTGTTACTCGCCCTATGAAAACAACTCAAATTTTTTCAAATATTACACGCATCAGAATTGCAAAATGGAATGTTTAACTAAAGAAGTCTTGAAGGAATGTGGATGTGTTATGTTCTACATGCCGCACTAATGATTCCTACTGACACTTATGCCTCAAGGACTCGTGTCCCCGAAGAAGAATAGAAGATGCTTGATGATAGAGAGGCCGCTTTTCTGTGATTGTCATCTTCACATGCCAATCACATACTGATTACAAATTTGTTTTCTCATGATTTCAATTCTGACAGGAAATACTTCGCAAAATTGATAACTGTATTTATCGATGATAGATTTTACCACACTCAAATACGTAAACAATCTATGGCACAATTGAAACTTTTATTGAGGCTTCGGTGACTTACTTGGACATGTTCTTAGGACTGAGTCTCATTACCGTGGTTGAAATACTGTACTACTCAATTCTCATGCTATTGGAATGTTGCAACGTTGAACAAATTCGTCCAGAAAATAAATAATTCTCATCCATTTTTTTTATGATAATATTAAAAAGATTTCTATAAATAAGTTGAAATAAAAATAAATATTATGCTATTGAATTTATTGGTATCACTGGTAGTGATTGGTATAGTATCAGTGTTGATGATAATGTTTACTCAATGGGGTTTCTCATCTCATTCCTTTTGCTAGGTTTGAAAATGTGGCGATTTGCATATTTGTTTAGAGACACTTGTACTTGTCACTCACTAGACTAGATTACTAGTCTTTAATATTATTTTCCAATAAAAAAATCTATCATAATACGTTCTGTTCAAATAATCTTCCATTTTCAACTCTTCTCCCATTCCTCAATGTACCTTGATATTTTTGATATAAATGATTCACAAGTCTACAAACTATTAAAAACTCTGTTTATTAAAATTTGAATGCAATATCAATTTGGTGTTGATGAAAGTAATACAACTGCGAATGATATTTTTAAATGGAGCATCTAATGACTTTGACATTACTGTAATTATCGACAGCTATAATTATGGAAATCTAGTTAGAATCTCAATTTTTTAAGGAATTGTGTAAGTGAATGAATATTTTTACCTCAATGTTTTGGAAAATATGTAAAACTTATTGTTATGATGATAGTAATTACTTAATCCTTCTATTTTTCAATATCCGATTTGTTGTTCTGTTGATAATAAGTCAATTGAACAGAAATTCCTATATAATGTCATATAATAATACTCAAAGAGACTTCTGCTGCTGCAAATATTGACAACAGAATAATAGGTAGTAAGAAGGGGAATTCGATGAATGCTGCTGCATGAAAACTTTTGCCCAGGCAGAATCAAACCCAGCATCTCTAGTTTGCCGGATCAGTGCCTAACCGGTCAAAATGAATGCTGCTGTACAGAAGGTCTCCGGTGCGTTAGGACACTGGTCCGGCTGGCTCCTCGGTACTGGGTTCGATTCCCGCCAGATGCATCGTGCAACGGCGACCATCGAACTTCACCACTAGCTATTATTCTGTTATCGTATGCTGTGCAGAAGCAGAAGTCTTCAGAGTATTGATATATAACGTCTCTAATAGGAATTTGGTTCGATTAATTCTAATGATTTAAAAGCAATTGAATAATTTGCAGTAACTCATTTCCTTCCATCTTCATTTCTGTTGATGTTTTATAGCGACTATCCGATACTTGGCTTCATCTATCTTTTTTGCGCTTATTGATGTTCAAGTTTAATGAAATTTCAATTCACGTACTCATGCCTCAAATTCAATTTATAGCCCAAGAAAATTAGACTTTTAAGTCCTGAAAATAACGTAAGGCTAGAAATTATCTTAATACTGTAAAAATAAGACTAATATGAGTTTGCGACGGTTTCTCAGTACGGCGTAACACAGAGTGCATACGAAGAGGCATTTTTTTATCATACTAAGAGGCATTTTTTAATCATATTAAGAGGCGTTTCAAGAGGCATTTGAGCCAATTGCGCTTATAGAGAATAAAATTGTCTACAATTTGAGCTCCGAAATATTTTTTTAACTTGCATCGATCTTCATTTATATTCAACCAACAGATATTTCGTGAATTTTTGCCACCCTGTGTTATGCCGTACTCAGAAACCTTCGCAAACTCATATTAGTCTTATTTGGGATGCCCAAAGTGGATTAAGATCATTTCTAGCCTTATATTATGTTTTTCGACTAAAAGTCTAATTTGCCTGGGCTATTAGTGAGTAGGCTATAATAATTTTGAAGATCGGCATTTTGGTATATTTGGTCTATTCTAACCAGAGTAATTCAGATACCTTCTTCAATCAGAAGATTTTTCAATTGAGAAGTCAAGTTATTTCATTTCATTATTTCATTCTAAAAACATTTCCTGTTGAATATCATGAGTTGAATATTCTCTTTGAGTCAATTTAATATTATCCTACTAAATAATTTTTTATAGGTTATCTCTCCGAAATCTGTGAAGCTTGACCATCTAGTTGATCAAATGACGGATTATTACAATACACCAGAAAATAAAGAGCTTCATACAATCAAAGAGGTAAGATTTTTCATAGTCAAAATCACACCAATCTTGCTCCAGAATCATATTTGTAAAAATGTACTGGAATGGTGTTTCTATTTTTAGTTTTTCAATCAATGGGAATGTTATCTTCGCTTCCGGTATGCTATTCGAAATGATTTACTAATGGTGTCTCATGGTTTACCGGGAAAGTTACCCAGTAAATTTCCAGAGCTTATTATGTGATATCCTGTTATAGAAGCAAATAGAAGGTTAAAGAAGCTTCCTACTAATCACAACAGTTGCATAATCTGAAAGCTGAAAGTAGTT
>CM029532.1:40300444-40556316 GCA_017141395.1 Laodelphax striatellus | reverse complement strand
GACAGCAAGGCCGCGGTCCTAGCTTGCTCATACTCACATTATGCACTTGCACCTTCCAATCTCTGCCTACTACTATAATTCAAGCGGACATTTTTAGATCATGGCCTTTTGTTCTTTGTTCTGTTCTCCGAAGAGAAGGGAGATATTCTATCTATGAAATTGAAGAGATTTATAATTAACAAAATGATAATGAACAAACTCAATTAAAGAGCTTGGAATGAGCTAGTTCAGTAGTGAAAATCATCAATTTTTCTACTATTTTTTAATTTAATAATTACTAATTTCAATATTAATTCTATTATTTCAGTTACAATTTTACATTTGAAACCTTAGAAGCTGCTCATTTTTCTTCAAACATCTATGTTTGGAAAAAAAATATGTTAATATTTGATATATAATATTATAATATCTTATATCTTATATTATATAATATTTTAGTATACTGTATTACATTTTCAATATAAGTACCATGTATCATGAATAGAATATGTTTAATATAGGAATCATTTGCCCAATTCACAGATAATTATGCTTCGAGATTCAAGCTACTAATCATATATTATGAAGAATTTTTACAATCTGTTCTATCATTTAAAGTAGTGTATATTTGAGGGTACTGCCCGGCCAATCAGGTGCAAGCACCCCCCACCATAGCCCCGCCCCCTGGGCGTGGCCACGCCCCCTTTCCACCCGTCCGGCCAGTGGTCGTCCATTTTGTAAGAGTGGTGGGGTTGAGGGAGGGTAGGGTTGACCAATGAGAGGGCAGGATGCCCTCCCTACCCGCAGTGTTTGGCGTGGCCCCGCCCCTTTCCGACCGGTTTGGCGTGGTGGCGTCCATTTTGTTTTTAGTGTGGGGGTAAGAGGAGGGGTATGATTGGCCAATGAGAGGGCAGGACCCTCCAGATCCCTCCAGTGTTTGGGCGTGGCCCCGCCCTGGGATGGGAGTTGTGTGGGAGAATTCGTCCATTTTGTTTTTTGTGAGTAATCGCCATTTTGGGGGATCGGGATGAAATATACGTATATCAAGGTATATCGAGCGATATCGAGCGATATCGATATATATCGAGCGATATTGATATATCGAAAAATTCGATATATCAAAAATATCGAAAAATCGATATTTATTTAAAATATTGGTAGGTATTAGCACAGCTTGTTTATTTCTGTTAGTATGAATTGAGAATTTAGAAGGACACCATGTGCGGTGACGACGAAACAACAACAACAACAATGATAATCGATTCTCTCTATTAAGAGATAAAACTTATAAAATAATAGAAATTGTTGAGATAATCTTTATATACCTATGCTTGTTGGCAATTGTAATTTTACTGTATTTCAATTATACAGCAGTGATTAAAATACATTGCAGTACAAATGCAGTTCTAAATACGACACAATGCAGTACAAATGCAGTATTAAATATAACACAGGCGGAAAACTCACACAATTTTTCTGCATATTGCTGAATTTGAAAAATACGAAGTGATACACTATTGAATATAATTTCTTGTGTAAACTCAGGTATGAATTTTAAGATAGACAATTCTTTTGAGCAGGAACTATCATAATGGTATTTACAATTAGCAGTGTTTAATCAAGGTGTTTGTAAGTTTTACAGACAATATACAATTTTATCAAACTGTATTCATCCGAGTGCCAATGAAAATGTATTAAAGCTTTTAACATTAACAAAACAAATGTGTTAGTTGTGAAGTGACTGTCATGGAGTGAACATGGTAGCTATTTACAATACTTTGAATAAAACAAATCGAAGGATAAGAGGAAAAGGTATACTTTCTTCACTTGGCACTTTAGGTAGTACTATTTTGAATAAGACAGTTGATTATTTACCAGTTGAATTACATCTTCCTGGCGGTTACGAATTCTGCGGACCCGGAACAAAACTAGGAGAGCGTTTGGCAAAAAATCAACAAGGTATTAATAATTTGGACAAGGCTTGTAGACGACACGATATTTTCTACGCCACACATAGTGATACAAAATCGCGTGCTGTTGCTGATAGACAGTTGGCCAACGAAGCCTGGGAAGTTGTTAAAGATCCAAATTCAACATTAACAGAAAGAGCAGCAGCTTATCTTGTTACAAATTTGATTAAAGGTAAAGCGAAATTTTTTGGATCTGGTTTAAAAATGGCTAGAAGACGTAGTAGAGCAACAAAGAAGAAATGTAAATTTAAACTAGGAAAGAGAAACAATAATCTACTAAGACAACAAGCAATAGAAAATTTGAGGAAACAGGTGAAAGGTAAAGGTTTTTATTTATGCGTTCCTATCGTCAAGGAGGTGGGAGAATTCTGAATTTTCCACCAGCACAACCGACAAGAAATCAACATCTAGTATTAGTAATACTTTTCTTGGTAGAAGACTACATACAGCAAGGAGACAAAGGAAGAGACCAAAGAAACGAGCTGGCAAGAGAAAGAATAGAAAATGAATATTAATCTGAATAGATCACTTTCAAATATAGATTTGATCAATTATTCTAAATTATTAGAAATAAAAATAAGAGGCGTTTTCATGCTTGACACCCTGCCAGATAGAATATTTTGTAATGAGCGTGGAATAGTGAATTTGGATTCAATTGAAGGTGAAGGATCACATTGGGTAGCATATAACAAACAAAACAAAATATTTACTATTTTGATGCTATAGGTGGATTACAACCTCCACTTAGTCTTGTAAAATATTTTAAAACACAATCACCACATGTTAAAATCTACTATAATTTAGATCGACTACAGAAAGTTGATTCTTATGTTTGTGGTCACCTGTGTCTCTTATTTCTCGCCAATCAGTTATAGTTTAACATTGGAGCAATACGCATTCAATGGCGTTAATTACATTATCATCGTATAGCTGTGATATGCATACCCTATTGCCAAATGTTTTGGAATTAGATCGAAATGAAAAATATGAATTAGCATTGCTCAGTTTCTGGGCCTACAATTCTATAGCAAATATTATTGAAGGTGTGAATTCTTCATTTACATACGCTGGTCGAACAATTAATTTGCCTACTGGAGCCTATGAAATTGATGATATATTCAAAACAATACAGGAGAAATTATCATTGTCTAGCGAGAAAAAAGAATATTTAATTCTAAGAGGAAATTTCAATACATTGAAAACCGAGATTATGTCTAGCCATCCTGTAGATTTTACATCAAATACAAGTGTAGCATCTGTTTTAGGTTTTGATAAAATTATTTTAGAGCCAAATAAGTGGTATTATTCAACAAACATAGTCAACATCAATCAATTGAGTTTGATAAATATTTCTTGTAATTTGGTAACGGGTGTCTATAATGATGGTGAATCAAGTCATATTATACATCAGTTTATGCCTACTGCAGATCCTGGATTTTTAATATATGAAAACCAACTCCACTAATATATCTACCTCTTAATACACACACTATTCAATCAGTACACGTGAAGGTTACCGATCAGGAAGGTAATCCTTTAGACTTTAGAAGTGATAAGATTGTTATACGTCTGCATATTAGGAAAGTAAGAGATTAGACAATGGGATACATAGTTTTCAACAAACAAGGAGGAGGAGGAAGAGGAGGAGGAGGAGGAGGGAGGAGGAGGAGGAGAATGTGGTATAGGAAAAAGCAAAAAATATCAAGGTACAAGGAGTGTAAGAAAACAAACATTCAGTAGAGCTTGTGAGCCTGAGCTATTAACATTGCAGAGCGCACAAATTCTACAAAAACTTGGTTTTTCTGTCAACTGGCAAAATGTCGGCCGCAATTAGTGAGGTTCTCAATGTAGACTCTAAAGTAGACTATTTCAATGATATAAAACAATTTGAATATCATTCACATACACCATATGCAAACTCAAAGCTTGGAAGTTCGGATGAAATTCGAATTCCTCTGAATCAACAGGATCATTATACTTTACCTTGTAAATCATTTCTAATTGTCGAAGGAAATGTACTATGTACAAAGTCAAAAGACGCAACAACAGCGGGAGCAAAGGCAGAGGTGGTATCTGTTGCTTGTACATTGACTAGCAATGTAGTTGGCTATTTATTTGACGAAATTGTTACGAACTCGCAGGAGTGCAAATAGCAAAAACAAGATTGTCAGGTGTGACATCATCAATAAAATCTATTTTATTACAGTCTGCAGCCGATAAAAATTGCTTTCATTTAGCAGGATTCGATCGCAATGGTTATGAACATACTCCACCATCTAATTTTTCGTTTTGTGTTCCAATGAAATTACTTTTACCGTTTTTTGAAGATTTCCAACAAATAATTTTAAATGTAAAACAGGAGCTTGTATTTCTTAGAGCATCAAATGATCACAATTCAATATATTCGGCCGATGCTTCATTTGCAAGAATAGCAATCACAAAATTAGTTTGGAAAGTTCCCTATTTACAACTCGAAGATCATGTACGTTTAAAATTCCTACAGATTTTGGACGCTGACAGACCATTAAGAATACCACTTCGCAATTGGGAAATACACGAATATCCAATTCTACCAAAGTCTAAACAACATTCATGGACAATAAAAACTGCCTCAGCTACAGATGTACCTCGATTTGTGATTCTTGCATTCCAAACAAATAGAAAGAATTCAATTTCAAAGACAATGGCAAAATACGATCTATGCAAACTTTACAATGTTAAATTATTTTTAAATTCAGATTACCTCCCATATGACAGCCTTCTAGGTAATGAAATGTTAATGTATAAAATGTTCTTGGAATTTGCCTCTAGCTACTATAATTTGCCTATTAATATGGAATATGGTCATGAAATTGATTTTACTACCTTTAAAAACGATACACCGATAATAGTATTAGATTGTTCACATCAGTCTGAACATTTAAAAGTTTCAACAGATATACGTTTAGATTTTGAATTTTCAAATGAGATACCCGATCATACAACAGCTTATTGTATATTGATAAGTGATAAACAATTTGAATATCAGCCTCTCACATCGCTTGTGAAGGAAGTTCAATAAAATGACACTAGATTGTGTTAGAATCGCTAAGTTATAAAGCAATGAAGAACTAACTTTTGTTTAGTTGTGTTCTGGAAATGAAAAGAGTCGCATCTACAGAAAGATTATCATTGTCCTTAGTGTCGTCTTACTCAGCATCATCATCATCAACAAGTTTTGAAATCATGGAGTCTGAACAAGAGGTAGGCGATATTATAAATTCACCCAAATGTTTTACGGGAGATTTAATCAATCTTAAGGAGGAACCTTCAACTCATAAAATTGCAGACAAGGCAAGTGAATGTGATTTATTGAGTGACGTTTCATCGCTGAGGGTGGAGAAGGATGAGGTGGAGGAGGAGGAGGAGGAGGAGGAGGAGGAGGATAATTCGAATAAGGAGAAATCATCAATTAAAAGTAAATTTGCAGTTTGTGAACTTCATTGGTTTAAAGACTCGAAACACTATTATTTTGAAAGAATTCGCCTTGATAGATCAAAATCATAAATATGTATTGTTACATTTTAAAAGTCCATATGGAAAACATCTACTACCATGGAAACAGTACCGTGACGTCACATATCTTGAATACCATTACCATATGATCCGCTGGGATGAGGGGACACCGATTACTCAGAAAATTTATTGAAAACATGTCTTCAAGCATATGATTGTATTTATACTAAAGGATTGGAAAAGACTAATTTTTGAAGAAGTTACATCCGAATGTGCAGGCGCTTCCCGAAACTCTAGAACGACCAGATTATTCTAAATTTAATAACTCTTGGACATTTGATGTGTGCAAAATTCATAATAAAAGAGAGGGTGGAAGATGTAGCTTGTTTTCGAGTGCTCATTATTTAGAACTTTTGATGAGTAGTGAAGATGGTGATAAAACAAAAATGTGGAACAGTGTGATTTTTAGCGCATCAACAAGAATGAGATCTTTTAAACAGTGTCCATTCTATAGTAGCAAGAGTAAACGCGATTATGCAAGAAAAGGATTCTTTTATAATGGAAAGCAGATACTATGCGTTTTCTGTGGTTATGATTTACACTATCATAAAGCAAGAATTTGTAATTTGAAAACAGATTCTACTAAGGTAGACTTTACTGTGTTAATACCGCTAATATAATTCAAATCCATTGTTACAGATGAATCCACAAAATTGGCTTGCTTCGCCGACAGTTTTAGAAACTAAATTATGTCAATTAATACAATGGTATGACTCATGTGAAAAGCAATATCACAAGCTAAAAGTGGAAATGGAAATATTTTTCTAGCTAGACAATTGAAGAGAATTTTTCTAGATACAGTCGATCTAAATGATATCAATGAATATTTATCGTTCTACAGACCAATACAATTAAATGCAAATAAATTAATTCGTATTGAAAAGAGACCTTAGAATATGTAGCTGACGACGATGACGACAACAACAAGCTTGAAAGAGTTCATTGACCGCTGCTGCTGCTGCTGCTGCTGCTGCTGTTGTTGACATGTTTCATCATGTCTGTGTACATAGCTGATGACGACAGAGAGAGAATATTTTCACATCAGTCTGAGTACTACTGCTTATAAGTAAACTTGTGTTTGTGTGCGCACTTGTATGTAACTACAATGGAAGCTTCAAGAGCATTTGATCTACAAAAATTTAACGATAAATCACGTGAGTTTGTTCCTGTGGTTCGATTAACAGACTTGGAACGAGATAGTTGGTTTCACATAGATAATGCGCGAATTGTTAAAACAAGGTTTGGATTTCGTATTTTACTAAAATTGTATGAAGTTATTGACTCTCAACAAAGTTATTTTGAATGTTATCTACCAGAACGATATTTATCAACATTGAATGAAACAAATATTGATCATTTTAATAGCGAAGAATATATTATGAAGTGTATAAATAAACATGATGGTTCACCTTTCATTATTCTGGAAAGAGCTTCCAATATACGAAAATTGTATAAGCCTTGAGTAGGTGAAAGTTTTGCGTCAGTTTGTTGTTGTGCGTTGTTGAATACACACGTATATGATATATGTAAAAACAGTATTGTGTTTCTTCATTCTAATCTCTCATTATTAACCTCAAAATGACAAGTAAATGTTATAATAGCAATTGTTTTAAGAAACTATCACGACTGATAATGTCTATAAGTGTTGATCAATTTTCAGAATTGATAAATAAAGTACGTTTTCATGAGAACAAGAGCATTGAATTGCAAGCTACAACAGTTGATGTTCCAGTCGGTTTTTCAATTCTGTCTGAAATTTACGAACTTTTAAATATTATTACAATTGAAAATGCTCACATTCATTTTGGCTGTTCAAATGATTCGGATTTAATGTGTGTGACATCACCAGAAGAACTTTGGATTGCTTTATTTCATTTAGCAGAGAAGAAATGTTTGCCTAAGTTAAACTAGATTATAAATGTGTGTGTCTGTGTAATATTCTACTGTTTATAATGGAATCAAATAAATGTATCAATATTTCAATTTTGTTTCTTTTATTTATCCAAGTTCAGTTTGTTAGTGTTCCTACTAATGGAAAGGCGCCATTTTAAAGAGAACAAGTTTATCCTCTCACAAACAAGAGTCTCTATAATGTAGAGTGAGAACAACGTTATTGTCTCTCTCATAAAGTATGGCCGCCGCCGCCGTCGTCACCGCCTCAAACAGCTTCAGTAGTTTAGAAAAGAGTACTCAAATCTCACTATAAAGTATGGTGGGCTGGAGATGAATACAACTCCCACTACACTTCAGACGCCATACTTGAGAGAGAGAGGAGCGAGAGAGAGAGCAATGATAAAGTTGTTTGATAGAGTAGTTGGAATGTGAGTAGCCATTTTTAGTTGACAAATGGAATTTGCTTGGACTTGGCTGCACTGATGTAGCTCAGTCATACAACTCTGTATGATAACATGCTTAGCCTACAATAAATAAAACTATTACACAATCTTCAACATGTGTTTTCTCAAAGATTAGCTTTCTGCAAAGCGTTTCCACATCCTAATCGAAAACAACACTTGATATTTTGGATTTTCAAAGTGTGCATACATTTGTTTAAATTTAACTGTAAGATTTTCATAAAATTATTACAGTTTTCACAAAGACTTGTACTGAAATTTAACAAGATTGTGAATAATATTTAGTTCCTTACTATTATTAGTCTATTATAATAATATTAATTGAAGTTTTAAAAATTTTCCAGTAGTTTGTACTGTTGGAAAAGAGATGGAGATTCACTTCAATTAATATTATTATTATTATTATTATTAATAGTATGGAACTGGAATTTGCGACCTTGCTTGCTTGTTTCAAAGTTATCTGATTTAAGATCATAATATATGACTATGTATAGTTGAGTATAAGTTCCACAGACCTGTTCATTCCTGTTCAAAGTCAATGTCCTGCACAGTTCAGTCTTCAGTACTTGTTTTGTGAATCACACAATCACTTCTCCTCTACGTTTGGAATAGGCAAGAACGTTTTAAGACTTCACCAATAATTAAAGGAAAAGGTAAGTTGATTGTTTCAATATAATAATAATACACATTTTGTTAGTAATATTGTTTATTATTCAAATAAAAGTAAAAATTAAACAAGAATAATTAGACTATGTATAGTTACTAATTAAAAATTGAAGTAAAATTAGACTAAATGGATATGTATCGAGGTAAAGATAAAATTGATGCTTGTGTTGAATGGAGAGATGTTAGTAATATTGTTTATTATTCAAATAAAAGTAAAAAAATTAAACAAGAATAATTAGACTATGTATAGTTACTAATTAAAAATTAAAGTAAAATTAGACTAAACGGATATGTATTGAGGTAAATCGTTCAGTGACATGCTTGAACGAAATCAGCTTTTAACTCTATTGAACGATTTCATATTTTTTGGGGTTATTACCCTCAGATATCTCGGTGGAAGGAATACAAATAAATGTGTATTTTCGTTTTCTTGTTGTTGTTGTTTCACATTATAAAGTTTCAATATTATACGGATGCCCCAGAAAGTGTTTACAAATTTAGCGAAAATAACTGGGTAATATACATTTTGCAATAATTCTTTTATAGGCGTCGCCTTATTTCTTTCTATAGTACTTACTTTAGGCGGATTGTTGAAAAGTTCGGGATTGAAATCCTCCTCCTCCTCCTCCTCCTCCACCCCCCCCTCCTCCTCCTTCTTACGTTTAGATTGTCGACTGTTTGCTCGCTGATATGAAGACTGGAGATACTGCTGTTGCTGATGACGATGCTGCTTCTGCTGCTGCCGCTGCTGCTGATGACTGTTCAGCAAATTGTCGTTCGTTAAATCAATAACTGCAGTTTGTTGTGGATGCCAGTTGGCTGGTGTAATATCACTCATTAGTGATAATATCCTCTTTTTTTGAGGTCTTGCTGATGCTAGTCTGGGTTCGATGCTGGTGGTGGCGGTGGCAGTGGTGGGGGCGGGAGTGATGATGCTGCTTGTTGGCGTTTTGAATGACTTCCACCAGTTATCAGCATTGTCTTCAACGTGGGTGGGGGGGGGGGCGGGGGCGGTGGCGGGGGTGGCAGGGGGGGCGGCGGGAGTGATGGTGCTGCTTGTTGGTGTTTTGAATGAATTCCACCAATTATCAGCATCGTCTTCAAAGACGGTGGCGGCGGAGGCGGAGGCGGTGGCGGTCGCGGCGGTGGCGGCGGTGACGGAGGCGGCGGGGGTGGTGGTGCTTCTTGTTGACGTTTTGAATGAATTCCACCAGTTATCATCAGTGTCTTCAGCAAATGGAGGTGGTGGTGGTGGTGGTGGCAGCAGCGCCCGCTGTTGATTGACAGCTAGCGATGTATCCATTACAGGAGTGCTGACGGGGGTGGCAGTGCTGGCGGGAGTGGTGGTGGTAGAGGCAGCAGGGACTTTGGCGGCTTCCTCGAGCTTCTTCACCTCGTTGATGAGCGGGTATGCTGAGGATTCTTTTCCCCAGAGATCCTCTTCTTCCTCTTCTGGCCAAAAATCAGTAGTGAAGTCACTGCTTGCTAATGTCGTTGTTGTAGTCATGGTAACTAGTAAACGTCGTCGTCGTCGTCGTCGATGTCGTCTTAGAGAAAGCAATAGCAAAACGCTGCTGCTGCAGAGAGAAGACTGACATGCTGCTCCTCTAGAAACGATGCTTTATATACGAAACTGCTACCTTGACATGCAACGAAAAGCATGTCAGAAAAAACTGGTTGTAGTGATATCACTTGATATATAAAATATTTCAAAATAGCATATAGGTAATATAGCATACAGGAATAGCAGTGATATTACACCGCAGAAGATATCGCATACAGTGTAGTGTATTAGATTAGTATACATATATGTGTTTTTTGAATCTCTATAAATAGTGAGTTTTATGCACATTTGTTTCATTCACAGTTCAGATCTTGTGTGAGTAAATAGTGAGTTTCATGTATACATTTCTTTCATTCACAGTTCAGATCTTGTGCGAGATACTAGCTTGCTGAACAATTCTTCATATTATAGGTAAGATCTCATCATTAATTTTACAAACTATTCAAAATTATCTCAAGAATAATACTTATATTTTCTAGTTTAAACTAATTTTTATATAGAAAATTGTTTATATAAGCGTTGTATTAATTTTACACGCATAATTTAACAATCTCTTGTTTTATTGCAGAAGATATCTTCCACTTCAAAGTTTATTTCTACTCCTTGTCGCTGATCTCTCCACCACCATCACGAGCTCAAAACTGATTTCTACTTCTACTAGAGGCTGACTTCTCATTCACGTTGACTTCTCAACTACGCTGCTTAGCTACCACGCTACTTAGCTACCACACTGACTTCTCATCTACGCTGCTTTCATCTATAATAGCTTTTGGTTAGTATTTTTCATCATTAGTATTTATTTTCATCATGTTATAATTTTGTTTACAGTGAATTCTTTCTCTACATGCTCATGCTTTCTATTCACAGATGAATAATATATATATATATTTATTTATTTATTTATTTGAAAATAACTTTGTATGTTCACACTTCTTAAGTACTGCTGTGACTATCTGTTTCTACTATTTTATTCCAGGTCTATCTGCTGCTCTTCCTCCTCCTCCTCCTCCTCCTCCTCCTCCTCCTCCTCCTCCTACTCATTCTGTTGCTTCTATCACAAGCTCTATCTAGCTCTATCTTACGCCTTGTCAATGGATTTCATTGAAGAAATTAGACAACATGGCAATGGACTTAGGATCCGCTTTACACCAGAAGATCCCTATAGATGTGAAGATATTTCTTCAGTTTTGAACTCGCTAAAACCAATAATAATTGATAGGTTGATTACAAAATCAGAACCATTTTATAACACTTGTAGATGGTTTTTTAGTGTAGAATGTCATCTATACAAAATAGTTAGACCATTAAACGAGCTAAACAATACTGTTTTCACACATGCTAAATTTCATTCTCCTTCTGAAACAAGCTTAAAATCAATCTGAATTTAGATACGGCAGAACTCGACATCAATATAGGTATTAGTAGAATAAAAGAATCCGTGCGTTCATACTATTATCGTGGAGGTGGTTGGCAAGTACATGCGATACCCTATATTGAATTAACAATTGAATTGAATTTTGAGTCATTCCACCTCCGCTAACTTCTCATTCCCGCTAACTTCTCATTCCCGCTAACTTCTCATCCACGCTGACTTCTCATCCACGCTGACTTCTCATCTCATCTCACTTCTCAACTGGATTCTCTTCCATACTATAAGCTGTTTTCATCTACAACAGCTGTTTTGGTTAGTATTTTTCATCATTAGTATTTATTTTCATCATGTTATAATTTTGCTTACAGTGAATTCTTTCTTTGCATTCTCATTCTTTCTATTCACAGATAAATAATATGTATATAATTATTTGAAAATAATTTTGTAATTTGTATGTTTACAGTTCTTAAACGCTGCTTGGACTATCTGCTTATTTATCTACTACTACTACTACTACTACTACTACTACTACTACTACTACTACCCTTGTTGCTGCTGCTGCTTCTAAGTACATCTAACTCGGTATGTAAATGGATTTTATAGAAGACATTACACGAGGATTACGTGGAATGTAATTAGGATACGCTTCACGCCAGTAAATTTACAATTGGACATTTTGACAGTTTTAAATTTACTAAAAACTAGAATTATTGATAAATTAGTTATAGAATCGCAACAGTTTAATTACTCTGCAAAATGGTATATTACAGCACAAATCCAATTATTTAAATTAAACTTTTCATCCGAAGAAATAGTAAGTACTTCTACAAACGCTATATTTCATTCTTTCACACAAACAAGCTGTAATATTGTTGAGAATACAGAGGAATTAGATACACAATACACACTATGTATTGATAAAATTCAAGCATCGCTGGATTCATTCTGTCAATGTGGAAGTGGTTGGCAGATAGAAGCAATAACACATGTAGATTTAAATTTAGCTAATTATCAGCCTTTAGCAATTGGATGTTCATCATACTTGCAAACACCGAAATTCATTCAAAATAAAAAATGTACAATCAATATTCAAAATAATGATCAATTATGTTTTGTATGGTCAATTTTGGCTTTCTTTCACTATGATCGTAAAAAATGGAATAGTTATACAGTTGATTATCTAAAACAATATATAAATGAGATTAATATTACTGGTATAAAATTTCCAATCACCTCACATGGAATTAAACGTTTTGAATTGCTTAATCCAACTTTATCAATTTCAATTATTGCTTTTCAAGAGCAAACTAAAAATTCTTTCCGTATCGTATATCTATACATCGAGAGCGAGAACATCAAATAACGCTTTTATTACTTTCTAATGATAGCATACCAAAAGTAAATCATTTCTGTCTTGTGAACACAATGGGAAATAATAATAATGGTTTGTCACGGCTATTGTTCCACTTAACAAAGCATAAAAATCCTTCATATATTTGTAAATGGTGTTTTCATCGATTTTACACAAATAAATCCGCAAATCTCGATGGTAGAAAATCACTGCAAAGTCATATTGAATTATGTTCGAAATTTGAGGCGCAGCGTACTCGGTTTCCTTCGAAAGAAAAATCGATTTTAGAATTTTCCAATTATAGTTATCTTCTTAAATGTCCTTTCATAATTTTCGCAGACTTTGAATCCTTTATTTGCAAAGAAGAGGAGAGGAGGACGAGGAGGAGGAGGAGAAGGAGGAGAAGGAGAAGGAGAATGAGGAAGGGAGTAGGAGGATGAGGAGGAGGAGGAGGATGAAGAATTAATAGATTATAGTAAAAGTTTTACAAGGAAAATTTATCGACATTTGCCATGTAGTTATGCATTTATTTGTCTTGATCTATATGGCAATATTTACAAGCGTTCGCAGTATAGGATAAAACAAGATGGAGAAGCTATTATTGAAAAATTTCTCACTGAAATAACACAACTAGGAGAGGAATTAATATCGCAGATGGACATTGTTGTCCCAATGGAAGAATTAACTGAAAGTCAAGTATCCGCGTTCAATTCTGCTACTTTGTGTTGTATTTGTGAAAAACGTTTTGATAATGAATTAAAAGTCAGACATCATAATCACATTAGCGGTAAATTCATCGGCGCTGCGCACAATAAATGCAATCTTCTTTGTAGACAGCCTAAACATATACCTGTGTATTTTCATAATTTCTCAGGTTATGATAGTCATTACATAATTTTAGCATTGGCAAGCACAAAACAGAAAATACAATGCATTGCGAAAAATAGCGAAACATTCATCAGTATAAGCGTGGGTCGAATCCGTTTTCTTGACTCGCTCTTATTTATGAACGAGTCACTGGCACAGCTCACAAAAACTTGATTGATAATGGCGATTTAAAAATAAATTTAAAGTTACCTTTTCGATTTTCCAAGATGAACAACAACGAAATTTAATGTTACAAAAGAATTTTTACCCGTACGAATATTTTACAAAGGCTGAGAAATTCAATGAAACTGCTTTACCGCCAAGAGAAAAGTTTTTCAATACACTCACTAATTCACCTCTAAGCGAAGATAATTATGAACACGTTTTAAAGACTTGGCAAATTTTCAAAATGAAAACACTAGGCGATTTTCATGATATCTATCTATTGTCAGATGTCTGTTTGCTAGCTGACACATTCCAATATCTAAGGAATACAATTTTCAATCAACATAAAATCGATATTGCGTCTTGTTTCTCTTTATCACATTTCACATGGAATTCAATGTTAAAATATACTGGTGTACGTCTCCAACTGCTTCGCGATCCGCAACAATATCTTTTTCTTGAATTATCCTGTAGAGGAGGATTAAGTCAGATATCTCAGAGATTTGCAGAATCAAACAATGTTTACATGAAAACTACAATCCACAATTACCTAATTCTTACATAGTCTCATTAGATGCGGTGAACTTGTACGGTTTTGCATTATCAAAATATCTCCCTATAGATCAGTTTAGGTGGTTAAGTGAACAGGAAATTGATGAATTTGTTTTGGAAAATGTAACAGAAGATAGCTATTTTGGTTTTATTCTAGAAGTCACATTATCTTATCCTCCAGAACTTCATGAAAAACACAATCAATTTCCATGCGCTCCCAATAGAGAAGTCCCCAGCTCATTTATTTTCAAAGTATCAAAAGTGATAAACAGTCTAAACCTTTACCTAAGCTACTAACAACTTTTCAACTAAAGAAAAGTATGTTGTCCATTATCGCACATTACAGTTATATAAAAGTCTAGGGCTTAGAGTAGAATGCGTACATAGAATTCTCAGTTTCCATCAAAGCGCCTGGCTGCAACCATATATTCTTTTTTGTACTGAACTTCGTAAACACTCTCGAAATAAGTTTGAGGAAAATTTCCACAAGGCATCCGTTAACTCAATCTATGGTAAATCTTTGGAACAGAAACGCAAACGTGTCAATTGTCATTTACTTATAGATGCTACCAAATTAAATAAATATATTGCCAATAATAATTTGAAACGATGGGTGATGTTTAGTGAAAACGTTGTTGCTGTATTCACAAAAAGGTAGAAGTTCTTTTAGACAGACCCATTTACATTGGATTCACAGTATTGGAATTAAGCAAACATCTAATGTATGATTTCTATTATAATACATTACTCAAAATATATCATTACTCTCAAGTAAAGCTCCTTGCCACCGATACAGATAGTTTCATACTTCATATTACATCTGACAGAGATTTTTATCAAGTAATAATGGAAAATTCAGAAAAATTTGATACGAGTAACTTTCCTTCTTCAGACGCAGTTTATTCGTTGGTAAATAAACGCAAACCAGGATGCTTTAAGCATGAATTGGGGCGAAATCAGATAGCAGTAGCATTTTGCGGCTTGCGAGCTAAAATGTACAGTCTACTAATCCAAACAGATCAAACACCATTTACTCTATCGAATAAAAACGTTGCAAAAGGAGTTAACCGGTCATTAATTCATTCACAGTTAACATTTGATATGTACAAGCAGTGTTTATTCGATCGTAAAATTCATCTGGATTCAGCCTATTCAATTCGCAGCTATTCGCATAAATTTATCAAATTTTGCAGAACAAAATTTGTTTAAATCCTTTTGATCAGAAACGTTTTATAATTTCAAGTCGTCCATCTGAAACAATAGCCTGGTGGCATTGTAAACTCCCATCTATAATAGAAGAGGAAAACGAGCAGGAGTTATTGAGACAAATTGTTGATGACCAACTTTCTGAATTTCGCAACACATAGGATAAAGACGTGTAGTGTGCTACTTTTAAAAGTTCAAGAACACTGGGTTAGCTGTGTTGGTAAAATCTGCATTCTTTCAAACTGGTTTCTGTCAGACGCTGTGGCAAGGTCGTTCAGTCTGGATTTTTATTTGCAATGGAGACAACAACCCGATACAAACTCGTTAGCGAATTACATTCTCCGAGTAGGCTAAGGTTTCCAAGACGTTCGTATGTTCTGAAGGGAATCTTTGATTTAATTCAAGCTGACCTCTTAGACTTACAATATTATTCACGCGAAAATAAAGGCTATAAATATATTCTTATTTGTATTAATGCTTTTCAAAATATGTTTTGCTCAACCTCTTAAAACTAAACGTGGCATTGAAGTAGCTTGTGCTATTAAAAAAATTCTTAAACAAAGTCCCAAAGTGAAACATTTTCAAACTGATGCAGGTGCAGAATTCTATAATTCCCATGTGAAACAATTGCTTTCAGAATATAACATAAACCATTACAGTACTTTCTCACATATTAAGGCTGCTATCTGTGAACGCGTCATACGTACAATTAAATCACGATTATTTTTCCATTTTAGTCTATCTGGAACACGCAAGTGGTTGCCAGTATTGCAAGAAATAATTGATAATTATAATTCCACTGAACATAGAACAATTAAAATGAAACCGAAAGATGTAAAGAAGAAACACGAAGCACAAATTTTAAGCTATTTGAATAGAAACATCACACAACCGCTCTCTCTCAAACCGAAATTCAAGATTGGCGATTTAGTTCGGATTTCACGTGCGCGTAGTGTTTTTGACAAGGGTTATCTCTATAACTGGTCTGCAGAGCTTTTCAAAGTAATAAGTATAAAATGACAAATCCTATTGTGTATTTATTACAGGATTTGAAAGGGCAAAACATACAAGGAAGCCTTTATCAAAAGGAACATAAGAAAACGAAATTACAGGATGATGAATTAGATTATTATCTTATTGAAAAGTTTTAAAACGTAACAAAGATAAGCTATTAGTTCGTTGGGTAGGTTTCCTACTCCATCTTGGATTTCGTCGAAAGATTTGCAATAAGTACTTCTGATCTAGAGTCTCTCTCTCTCTCTCTCTCTCTCTCTATATACGATTAAAACTATTATTGCTTTCCATTTCACTTTCAGAATATGGAAACAATCAAGGATGATGAAACAGTTATGGATAATCGAGAATTATCAAATCAAG
This sequence comes from Laodelphax striatellus, assembly GCA_017141395.1. NCBI lineage: Eukaryota > Metazoa > Arthropoda > Insecta > Hemiptera > Delphacidae > Laodelphax > Laodelphax striatellus. The sequence continues at coordinate 40,539,338 of CM029532.1, read as the reverse complement.
AGTTGGAAGATATTTGTATTTGTAGCCTATTGAAACGTCATATCGATTTATTAAAAATGAAATTATAAGACATGACTGCATATTTGAATATCGAGATGTATTAGTTAATAATTTTGTACGAAATTATACATTTGTTCATTTGGAAATGTGTACTGAATTACAGAATGCCGTTGAACAGGCTTTAAAACATAACAGACCTTTTGATGTGTGCGGTTGTGGTTGTGTTTGCTATTATTTAAATAGAGTCACCAACTTATATGGTCTGCAATAAAGCGTAAAAGAATTGCAAAAACAAAACAGTTGATGATCAGACCATGGTGGTTATTTATATACCTAAAATTAATCATTGCATAAAAAGAGCCTACAAATAAGAAGATAGGGAATATACTGTAATCATAAGTTCCTTTTCTATTTGCAGATGTCAGAACTATACAAACAAGTTTGTTTCTGTGAAATGAAATGTGAAATCAAATGTTTACTATTGACTGTAAATGATATCTTTACAAAACGTGAATTAGAATCGTTTTGGATGGATTAGATCGTTTTCAACACGCTGTATGCATTTATACCCTGTTACATTGATTTATGTAATAATAGAGTAAGACAAGTATTGACTTTTACGCCAAGACCAGAAAATATTACTGCTTGTGATTGTTTTGTAAAAATTATCTAGTTTGATATGGAAGTTTCATGCTGCTTTAATTACAAATCACTTAGGGCTTGACAATTATCAGCTGTTTGTTAAACAAAAAGTATTGAAATGGTCGAGGAAAATATTATATGATAAAATTGATGGTCGTGTTGAATGGAGAGATAACACTGTATCTAATTATGATAATTGATAAAAACATTGTACTATACGAAACATTGTATGATTGTGATTTATTTTCCTTGTAATAAACTTATGCAATTGAAATGCTGTGTGTGTGTGTCTCTATGTATTCAACCTTATTTTCTTTAGTATCTAGATAGTCGTGTTAGCATAATGGCAACGATTCCTATAGTAAACTTTGATAGGCTAGTGTATTCTTCTTCTAAGAAGTTAAACAAGCATGGTAATTTATTTCCATCGAATGTAAGAGCGATTATTGCCGGGCCCAGTGCTTCGGGAAAATCTAATTTATGTTTTAATCTTATATTTGCAAAAATGCTCTAAAATTTAAACACTTATACGTGTTTTCGAAAAGCTTGTATCAAGACAAGTATCGTTTATTGAAGCAGATATTCTCTAAAATAAAATGTGTTACTTTTCACACCTCAGATGATATTGAATCGATTCTGCATCCAAATGATCTTGAACCACATTCTCTTGTAATATTTGATGAAATTCAACTGTCAAATAACTCAAATATTAAACATTATCTATCAATGCGCAGACACACAAATGTTGAGACCGATCATATTATTCAATCTCTCGCTGATTGTAAAAACATTTTGTCAGAGAAAATTGTAATCTTCTAATTTTTTCCTTTGGACAACCTTTCACTGAAACTTATATATCGTGATTTCTGTGCCTCTGACTTTAGATCTTTTGAAGAGTTTAGAAAATGTGTTCTAAAATTTGGAATGATAATAATTCTAAACACAATTGTATAAGTATATTCACAGAATTTCCAGCATCTAATGGCAAATACCGACGAGGGCTAGATTCTTTTATAGATATAACACAATTCAGCAATATAAGTGTTTAGTTATTTGTAAGTGTTCATAGGCTACACAATGCCGTTGTCGTCGCTTAGTAAAATGGTGAAACAAAGTAGAGTAAAGAGGAAGAAGAAGAAGGATAAATCAAGCAAACGTAATGAATTTTTAGTGAATAGAATTGCACAGCTGCGAAAATCTATTATTAATAAACACAAAGAATTGCTAGGCTTTGAAACACATAGTGAAAAACAAATTCGTAAACAATTACAACCATTGATCACCCCCCTAGAAAATCTGTCAGCGACTACAGAGCGCGCCGCTTCTAACATGGAAAACAGTAAACAAGAAATGAAAAATAAGAAGGAGGAAGAAGATTGGGATGATGATGATGAGGAGGAGGAAGGGGAGGAGGATAAGGAGGAGTTAGATGATGAGGAGGAAGAGGATGAAGGAGGAGGAGGAGGAGAAGGAAAAAGATGAGGATGTGGAAGAGGAAAATACAAAGGGTAATGATTCAAAACAGAATATTAGTAGTTTTATGCATAAATTAAAACCTTTTGAAATTCTTATTGAAGGTTATTTGGAGGAATTTAATCGGAAATATAAAGGAGTATATCTTATGGCATGCAATTTGATTCAAAAGCTAATGAGTATTTTATGTTTAATGCAAAGGATAACAGACGCTGGATATCTACTTTTGAAAAAAACTATATTCTTATTGAAGGTAGAAAATTTATCCTAACAAGAGGTCTTCTAGAATTATTATTAACACCAAGACCAGATACGAGTCTTATTACAAAAACAGATTTTAGAAAGTATAAAAATATTCTGATTCTAACAGGTGCACATCTCACAAAAAGGTTATGTGAAACGTAATAGCGGAAAAAGAGTTTATTGATACAAAATTATTCCCTGCTCAAAACGAACTAAAAAAGGAGAGGGTTTACATTTCATACAAAATGTGACACAACAGAGACCTTATATCTATTGGAACTCGCCAAATGAATTAGTCTCTCGGTTAGAGTTATTAGTGGCTGCTAAGAGAGCTGGTCATGATGGAGTAGATTTAGAAATATCTAGTATTCTAGAAGAATTACAGGAGGCTAATTACATAAGATAATTTACATTCAGTACACATCCAATCATGGATCGTTTCGCTAGATCACCAGTGCATCATTCTGTAAAGAGGTGGGCTAGAAAAAATAATCACAGGGTTATTTATCTATCTGAAGAGAATACTGAGTTTATTGATCTAAAATGAAAAGAATAACCAATTTATTAGATGGTGTTGAACAAAATGATTCTATCACAGTTAAACAACTAAAAGACTTAAGATCTGAGCTTTTCCAATACATCAATACAGTTAAGGAATCAATTTTAAATTCTATTGAGAAAAGTATTTCTTCTCTCAAAATGAAATAACTACAGAGCAAACTATAAGATTGGAGAATTTTAGACAGACATTCAAAACTGAATTGCAACGAGAAATAAATAACTATATAGTCAGTTTAAAGGAGAAGATTATGCAAAAATACGGCGCGACAACAACAGAAGAAATCGTTGAATAGTCTGTGTAAAACACAACTTCATATTTTAAAACCTGTTAGAGCTTGTCTGCTGCTTACAGATCAGACAGAATAAAATTATCAAGGTAGTTTAGTTTAGAGGCAATATACAATAAAAGCAATGTTGCATTGTCTCAGTTTTTGTGGAAGGAACAACCCGCCGCATGTTGCTATACAAATTACTCAAGGTTGATAGAAGCATTGCTAGCGAACGTGGAGGAGGCAGGGAGAAGAGGTAGGTCAACAGCTTTGTGGTGTGTGTGTGTGTGTGTGTGTGTGTGTGAGAGGGGAGACGTTCGCTCAAGACCTGCTTTGCTAGCACGCTCGGCGGCGGGAACACCAGCTTTGTGGATGTATGCCTGTGAGAGAAGGGGAGGCGGGCGGTGTATACCGGTTGAGTATGTTGGTGGGGAGCGAGCAAGCGCTACGCAGCTATGAGAATTCAGACACTGAACCGGTCTATTCAGTTGCGAGTTGAGTCTTGAAGCCGACGGAGCCTGTACTACCTTACTCCTACAAAAACATCTCATCTAGTGTAAATAAATTGAAAATATCACATTATCTCTCTCTCTATCTCTCTCTCTCTGCTATTGGTTTTCTATTACTTACTTGCACTATTCTTTTAATTCATTAGATCAAAATTTAAGACTTATTACTAGAATATCTATCTATAGAGACAGTAATTCAAATATATATATATATATATATATATATGTACCTACCAATAATTAAAATAAATATAGATTTTTTTTTCGATATATATCACTCTAGAATATTTATCTATACAAACAGTAATACCAATATAATAAAATACTAATATTTTAAATAAATATCGATTTTTTCGATATTTTTGATATATCGAATTTTTCGATATATCAATATCGCTCGATATATATCGATATCGCTCGATATCGCTCGATATACCTTGATATACACGTATATTTCATCCCGATCCCCAAAATGGCGATTACTCACAAAAAAACAAAATGGACGAATTCTCCCACACAACTCCCATCCCAGGGCGGGGCCACGCCCAAACACTGGAGGGATCTGGAGGGGGGTCCTGCCCTCTCATTGGCCAATCATACCCCTCCTCTTACCCCCCCACACTAAAAACAAAATGGACGCCACCACGCCAAACCGGTCGGAAAGGGGGCGGGGCCACGCCCAAACACTGCGGGTAGGGAGGGGCATCCTGCCCTCTCATTGGTCAACCCTACCCCTCCCCTCAACCCCCACCACTCTTACAAAATGGACGACCACTGGCCGGACGGGTGGAAAAGGGGGCGTGGCCACGCCCAGGGGGCGGGGCTATGGTGGGGGGTGCTTGCACCTGATTGGCCGGGCAGTACCCTCAAATATACACTACTATTGAAAACTTCATACGCTTCCCATTGCTAACCGATATGAATCTAGACTTTCCAAATGTGGAACTAGTGATCATCAGTAATCGATTGTGTTGAACACATTACGGACTGAGGTTTTTAGTGAGTGACAAATTCATATTAGTTGTGTAAGGCAACACTAAAACAAAGGTTTCTTCAACAAGTACTGAAAAAACAAATCCGCCAGTAGCTGAACCCGGATCCAGAGAATGAGAATGTAGATTAGCTATTGCTACCCTTGTTGAACACAATATTCTAATCTGGTTCAACCCTCAAGTTTTCAAACAATGAACATTTGTGTAGCTTTATTGAGGTAGAGTGCTCCATTTTCTGCAAAAGTTGAAGAGGCTGCAAGTCTATGCCTAGTGTGCCTATCGTGTATTGGCAAAAATATCAGCTGGAAAGGTTACTCGTGTGTCACGTGACCTTCCATCTTATATAGTTCGCTATTAATTCTCACTGCACAAAAACAGACGTGGACAAGTAACATTATAACTGCAGAATGCCGTTAAATGAGAGTAGGAGGTGTGGTGAAGAGTGAGAAAGAGTTTAGTGGATGATAGTGTACGATGAAAAAGGACAGCGTCAGATTATTATTATTTGTTGGATTATATGGAGTGGGTGTGCTGGAGATGGGGATGGTGGGAGGGGTATGGGACGTAATTTTATAGACTTGCTCAACAAGGTGGAGGCTGCAGAACGGTATTGGAGCACACCATTAGATCTGTTGAAGGTAAGGATTGGATCGACATTGACTTCATGCGTGGTGTCTCAACGGTAACAATTTTTTTTACAGCTCGTTCCTTGAACGAACAATAGACTATTTACAAATCGCAACTCTCCCGATGTGTTTCAAATTGACGCTTTTCAATGAAAAATGGGTGCTTGAAGCCGTATCATAGAAATCATACCCAGTTTACGCACCATCACCTACATAATATCCGATATCTGTTGAACGGTTCCTTGGAAAAATATGACCAACATAATTAAATGAGGAAATGTGGAACTTGTATTGTCTTCAACATGATTATGCAAAGATATATGAGTTATTTCAAGACATAATAGAAGTCCGGCTAGGATATGGACTAAGTCCATTGTTCCAATAAGTGACGCTTATTGAACCATTACAATCACCATTAATGTCAATCTGCAACCTTGTCTCGATATTCTCTTAAATCCGTAGTTTTGTAGGAATATATAGTATTTTAAGACCTTTCACAGAAGATGAGAAACTTAAAATTTATTGTTAGAAGATCATATCCTCATAGATGAACCAGTAAACAATTCATAAACGGTAATCCCCTTCACTTGAGAATGGTATTCCATAAGGTTATTACCTTAAGCTCTCAACCATGCAAGTCATGATTTTTGAACTATAATGTCTCTACATCTGTTAATTTTTTTCGGCGGTGTTCCAGAGGCATCAACAGAATATTTTACAATGTTGATAATTTTTTAGGTTCTTAACTAATCATAATTTGAACTCAGTATTTTTAATCATGTTTCATCAATCTACTTTTATTTACTCTCGCTAATAGCCCACTAAAATTATGCTTGAATTACTCGAATTAAAACAAAAATGGATGGATTTTATATGATCCTGGAAGAATATTGAGTCAGCAATTTCCTTCTCAGGTGAATCACTGATACTTGAATCACTTGAAACAAAATTGGAAGGGTTTCATGATTTTGGAAGGACTGAATCATCACCAGGTTCCACTCAGGTCAGAACTGACTCAGTGATTCATTGTTCCGGTGAATTGTCTACTGTCAATTGAGGAGCCTCAGTTAACTACTGAAACTCATAAATGAATGTGTAGCTGATCGATGGCTCACTTAAATAATATTGATGAATTCCGAGAAGACATTTCATCTGAAGATTGCAGAAAATTATCAAGCTCAGGACCGCGGCTGGACAGAAGTTCTTGATTGTAGATAAAGGTCAGGCGAGAGCATTTCAAAAATACACATTGAGTGGCCTTGAACAGTATTATCATCCGTTGATACATTTCACCGTCACGCTTTCTGAGTAGCGAGTGAGTTGAGTAGTGCTGTTGGATGCTGGATTGCAGCCGCGTTTGAGACACCTGGTCGGCGGCCTACCCGCCCTTCATGTCTTCATGAGTAATAGACCGGTTCTTACGTTTTACGTTTTTCTGCGCTGTGACACGTGCTCTGTACTACATCAATTGTTGAAGAGCAACTCATTATTATAATAATAAGATGTTGAAAATCACCCATGATTACTCATTGAAAATCTTCATGACAAAAAAATAGTATTATTTCAATCCACTTCTTGAAATCATGACCAAAAAATGTATGATTGATAAACTTCCTTATGTTTAAGAAATATATGCAGGTACAAGCAGGGCGAAGAAGACAGAGATTAAACTACAGAGATTAAGTTACAGGGCCGTATTTATGAACGTTCCTTGAGGGCTCCTTTCCGAAAAGGACTCTTGAAAAGCGTTTCATGAATGAAATCAGCTGATTTTTCATTCATGAAACGCTTTTCAAGGCGCCCTTTCGGAAAGGAACCCTCAAGGAACGTTCATAAATACGGCCCACAGAGATTAAACTCAAGGAAACACTTGAAATGAATTGAGCACTGGTTGAAAGAAATGACGTGTTGTAGCTTCTCAAGCAGCTCAAAAACATCATATTAATTTATAAGCATCTCTGTAAAGTTTGATTGAACATAATATTTATAAGCATCTCTGTAAAGTTTGATTGAAGAAGATACTTCTGTAATATGGAGAAATATTCGAATTGAATATTAGATCTGAGTTCGATTGGAAGACAAAATCTGTATCTAGCTACAGTACCTTTGGGGTTGAATAAAATTCAATCATTCATCAATCAAACTAGATTTAGATCATAATCAAATCAATCATAGAGCCCTCAATCATAAAGACTCATATTTTGAAAATCACTTTAAACAAGATGGACTAATGACATGGTGACTAGTGGTTTACATTTGTTACTTACAATGAATGAAAACTTGACAATTTAAATCAGCAATCGTTAAATGTCAGGAGTTTAATGTTCATTCTCTTTTCAAATGGATGGAGAAATAGTCTTGTTAAAATAGTTTCTGTAGGAAACACAGCATTATTAGTTCTGACTGTTGTCTGTAGAATGCGGCTAGTACAGATTCTTCAAACGCAATAAAATAACTCAACTTTTTTCATTCGTAATAATTAACTTGTAACCTTCGCTATGTTGTCACGCTACCTAAAATAATTATCATTGCGAGTTTTTCAACTGTTTGTTTACTAATTTACAAGAAGAAAACTTCTGTAAAACTCCTTTAACAACTTTGAAATCTGTTCTGAATGATTCTTATAAAATTATCAACTCTCCTTCAGCAAAACTCAGAAACAATCGATGAGAAGATTCCAATTCATAATAAAGGTGATAACGAACAATTAAAGCTACAACTTATAAGGTTATTTCTTTAAACGATCAGAATTATACAATATACATAGATATGGGAAATATGAAAAATTAATCCCACTTATTAGAAAAAATCAATCCTACTTGACTTGATTGAATGAGGAGAAATTACGCCTGAGCATTTCTTGTGAATGTTCATTCCTCAATAACGTACGTTGTTATTGGAAGTTGATAGATAGATTACTAGTATTAATTTCCTTATCGTCTACTTTGATCGCTATGCTGAGTTCCAATCATTATCCAAGTCAACTTCCACACTCTTTACAGGTCTTTTTACAGTAATAAATTCTTCTGCTAATGGTTTATTTACTTTCAAGGCTTTCTTGATCATCAAGTGCATTTTAGCTTTAGACTTATTTGTGACTGTACTGCTTGTATATATTATTATGAAGATGTCAAGAATATTCTAAACCAATTGGAATTTCCGTAGCCGATTTGGTTTGTCGCTATTCAGTTGAGCCCATTTGTGACCATATTTTTCCAGCCACTCTTTTGTTTGGCAGGCTGCCCCAAAAGAAGTCATTGAACATATTTCATCTCTCACCGTTCCCATTACCCAACCAAGCCTAAGGCTCATATGGGCACCACCCTCTGTCTTTTTTATGGTGAATTCAATCTGAACTACTCAATTATTCACTGACTTTTATCAAAACTATCTCATACAGTACAACCAGTATAACTCAATTGAAATGTATTCTTGTAGAGCATGTTGCCTACTTGAGCCTGAAACTTGAGCGTCCGTGACTGAGAGAAATCTGACGTAAAATTCACCACATTTTCGCCTTAGTTTCAGACACGTTGTGTACCCACATTTTAAATTATAGATTACTGAATAGACTGTCTTAGAAATGGAATAACGTTTCCCATTATTGAGTGATTTATAAAAAGAAATTGGAAATCAGCGGTAACCTACTAGTCAATAAGCAATTACTCTATTTGTGGGTGTATAGTATACCAAATTAGTTCCTTATACAGTGGTTGTACCGCATTCTCTTATATTAATTTTACATGTTATGTCAACAATCATAACACAAAAACAACGGACTCTTTACTGTTTGCCATTCAAACTGTTTTGGGGGAATGCCTGTTGTTTTATTAGACCTACTTGATTGCGGAATAATTTAAATGGATCAACAAGAAAATTCAGAAGTAATACTCAATCATACTTTTCCACCATTAATAATGGGAAAATACTTTTGATTCTGACATGCAATTGACAAATCTTATTACTCAATCATACTTTTCCACGAATAATAATGAGAAATACTTTTGATTGTGAGATGTAGGGCCACTTTGTAGGGCCATAGTTTTATCAAAATCAATAAAACTTGGTTTCATTTCGTTGGAGAAACCGGCCCTAATTGACAGTAAGTGGAATGTAAGTGAGCGCCTCGATTGGATCGATTATGTTATTGTGTGAGTGGTCCAGTTTGGAAAATATGTAGCAAGGAGTAGTACAACAGAGGCCTGACGTGTGTTGTGCTGTGCTAATGGTAGTGGGTGACTCGTCTGGAGCGAGTTCAAGGTAGCAGGCGGATGGTGAGGGGTGGAGGGGGGGTAGGGTGCGGCCAAGGCTGTCACACCCGCCGGAAGCCTCCCCAACGCACTGCAAATCACACATAAATAATAGGTACTAAAACTTAAATTAAAGCAAATACAGTTTAACTATTTTTGTAGTTAATATTGTCTTTGGTATAAGGTATGCTAACATCTTTGTAATAATGTAACATCATTATCATTATTTTCAATCAAGTATTGTAAATCATTTTATTTATACTTAATCACAATAAGTAATTAAATTATTCTAAGTATTTACTGGTATAAGTGGAACTACTATTTATAAAGTATTTAGATAATTTATTCTGGTATTAGATCGTGTTATTTATATTAATGAGTTACTATAGCTCTAAGATTTTTTTTCTGAGGGTGATGCTCACATGAGCTCTAGGCTTGTGCGTGAGTAATGAGAGGGTTAATGATGAGAGATGACGATTTTTGTTGAGCAATCGGGACCGACGGCTTTTCGTCTCCTCGCCAATAAGTACTGTATGGTACTTTTATAATCACGATTTTACTAAGAATTGACTACTTTTGTAATGTGCGAACTAGATTACAGTTCACGTTATATTGAACATTATTTCAAGATTCTTTAGATCTATAATATTTAGCTATTCAAATATGGCTATTGAAAATCTAGAGTCGTGAACCTCCATCAGATTCACCCTATAACATAAAGTATGGTACGAGCAGGCTACTTCAAAGTGGAATATTCGTTTCTTTTAGGAAACATTCTAGTCTGATAGTGAGGCACAAAAATTATAGATACTAGATGCCAAATAGTGGCAGGTAGTGAAATTAGGTTCATGGAGTGTACTAGCGCCAGCCAGGTTTATTTTGAAGGACAGGGTGAATGAGCATACAATAATATTTTCTTTCCCAAATTTAGAAGAAATAAAAACATTTTATTTAATGCATATGTTTAACTCTCTATTATTCAACTAGAACGTGATTGGACTAAGTACATGATAAATAAAATTATACCAGATTATATTGTAGTTCTTTGTTTTGCGTGAGTGATGAATCATAACTGGAAAAGCGATTTCCTGAAACTAAGCGTTCCACTTTAGGTCTAGTTTGAGGTAAGAAGCTCTTGTTTGAGCTTTGATAGGTTATTGGATGTTTATTGCTCTATTTGAAGGCTTGTGAGCCATTCAACAATGTCCCTAACCTTTCACTTTCTACTTGAATAAAATAACTGGATTAGCATAATATTACGTAACAAGTTAAGAGAGCAAAGTTTATCACGCAAATTGAATTTGATAGGATTAATAATTATACAATTACATTTCTTTCAGGACTCTTGTCGAGAACCAAGTTCACGATCATGTTTACTAATGAATTGATTAATCAACTGTTGGGATAGGCATACAGAGCAATATATGGAAAGTAGTCTTACATTTAAGGAATGATTCATTAAATCACTGGAATCGTTCCACTTTAAGTTTCCTTTTATCATATGAGGAAATGTGACTTTCATTCCTACAAATCATAAGATATATTATGTCAGTTTTTCCACTACGATCCCGTAAACTCAGCGATTTGGATCCGTTGAGGATGAAGTTTCACATTCGTTCACTATTTTTCATTGATTGCTAATGACTAATGAATGTCAAAGGGCCCATGAGATATTTTTTGTTTGAAGTAATTGGTTCAGAAAAGAAAAGGTCACAATATCACAAATAAAACCCGCCGAATGGGAGAATTATTATCAAAACCTGCTGACAGAAACGCGAGGCGAATTTCTGGGGAATACTAGAACACAAGAGGATCAGGAACAACAGGAGATTCTCGTATCACAAGATGAAGTGAAAAAGGTAGTCAGGAATTTGAAAAATAATAAGTCGGCTGGGCCAGGTGGCATCAATCCAGAACTGATCAAATATGGCTCTGAAAAGTTATACAGAATAATGTCGTTGCTATTCCAGAGAGTAATCAATGGGGAAAAGACACCATCGGATTGGACAATAGCGCATATGACTTCTATATTCAAGAAAGGCGACAGGGGGAAGTGTGAAAATTACAGAGGGATAGCAGTTTTACCAACAATCGCGAGAATATATGGGAAAATATTAAAAAATAAGCTTGAAAAAGAATTAGAAGGTAAAATTGGTGATGAACAAGCAGGGTTTTCGGCTGGAAAGTCATGTGTAGACCATATTTATACTCTGCAGCAAATCATCCAGAAGAAATGTGCAAAAAACCAGTCAGTTCACCTTGCCTTTGTCGACCTTAGAAAGGCATATGACACAGTCCCCAGAAATAAACTTTGGAAAGCAATGGAAAACCTTGATATACCCAAAAACCTCATAAATGCCACAGTGGAGCTTTACAAAGAAAATCGGATTGGGATAAAGATTGGGAAAACCGTTACAGCACCATTTGAAACATCAAAAGGATTGTTACAAGGATGCAGCTCATCTCCAACTCTTTTCAAAATATATTTGGAGGATACCTTGAGAGTCTGGAAGAGAAAGTGCCAAGGAATGGGCATACCCATCAGAGGAGAATGCCTGTTTACACTCTGTTTTGCTGACGACCAAGTCGTGATTGCACAGGATGAGGAGGATTTAAGCTACATGATGGAAGGTGAAGGAAGAGTATGAGAAGGCTGGGTTGGAAATCAACCTAGATAGGGCAGAATACTTGCAAACAAGTAACAATGTTACGCAGAAGCTGGCCATAGATGAGAATACTGAAATAAAGGGTGTAGATAAATTCAAATATTTGGGATTTACCATCATGCAAAATGGAGATACAGAGGAGGAAATAAAGACTAGGCTGGCACAGACAAGGAGCTGCATCAGACAATTGCATCCAGTCATCTGGGATAGAGGTATTCATGTAAAGAATAAACAAGAATTTTAATGCAATTGTTAAACATTATGACATATAGAGCTGAAGTTTGGATTACGAACAAGAAAACGCGAAATAAGATAAGGGCAGTGGAAATGGAATACTGGAGAAGATGTTGTGGGGTCACCAGAATGGATAGGATTAGAAACGAGGAGATTAGGGGCAGAATGAAAGTTGAGTATGATGTTGTGAAATTCATTGAGGACAAAAGATTGATATGGTATGGACATGCTAGGAGAGCAAGTGCAAGTAAATGGATAGAGATGGTAACGGATTGGAGCCCTGTGGGGCGGAGAAAGAGAGGAAGGCCGAGACGGTCATGGAGGAATGAGGTGGATGAAGCAATGGAGGCCAGGAATCTAAGAGATGGTGAATGGGAGGACAGACAAAAGTGGAGAACTCGACTGAAAGAAGGAAGGCAGTGAAACACTGTAAATCCTATATATATATATATATATATATATATATATATATATATATATATGATACAGATTGTTCTTGTTCTTAAGTGAAGTTTCTCTTGATTATTCAAATATCAGAGATTTGATTATTGTTCTCATACTTTAAATATATACTATAGGCCTACTACATACTATAAAAACTGTTACATTCCGTGTGAATGAGTGTTTTAGAATAGAATATAACGATTTTTTCAATGTTCAAGAAGTTGAATAGAGAAGGAATGTTTGAAATTGTTCTTGAACATCTCCTTCTCTTCAATAACAATATCCAGTTTTTCCACTGGTTTCTATCAGGTGATCAGTATCAAGATATGCTTAACTCAACCTTTCAAAATGCAATAACAAGTACTTTAATTAAAGCCTGACAATTAAACTGATAAAATCTCTATACATTGCTTTTTTTTATTTTAACAGACTCTTGACGAGATCTTTAACTCATTATAAACTCATGTCATCCTAATATCTTGACAATTTACTTGGTTTTCCTGGTCTATTTCGTGCAAAATAGCTTGGAAAATCATCAGCATTCAAAGTAGTGGAAGTCGCAAGCGTCTTGTCCTCTTTAGGAGGTGAGATTCAGAGTTTCTTTTTCATTAACAAAAAACAGAAGGTACTATAAACAAGATAGTACGAGTTTAGAACAAGTTTAATTATTTACAAGTACAATTTCAGAACACGTTTTTACAAACTATTTCGATCAGAGTATTGACTCCTCAGTCAGAAATTGACAACTGCATGCGTTTTTGTTAATTTTTATTTCCTGATTGACTCTTATTGAATTAAAATGCTTATATGTTTCAATCTTCTCAACCCTCATTAATAGACTAATAATTAATCATAAGTAAAAGTATCTCTATTAGATCCGTAGTATTTATAAATATTCATGTGATGCTTTCCCAAAGTACAATATTCAGCAGTAGAGCTCCTCAAACAACAATCTTTCCATTTAGTGATAGGAGGTTAGTAATTTCGTTATGAATTGCAGTCGTATAAAATTTTTTTTATTCATCTCTACTCACCTCTGAAATCAAATCACTAACGTGCTTAGAGTATGAGTCTCCAATCTTAGTAAAGCAGAATCTGTATCAGACAGAATCAATATTATTAAATAGTTTCCTAATTTTATAATAAGCATACACAGAAAATTGAGATTAAGGGCCCTTAATACCTTTGGAAAATGCATAAAAACAGGCACTTCGTAGTTTACTCCTTAGGTCGCTATTTTTAAAGCTAGAAATGTGTGGATGGTCTTAAATTGAAGATAAAAATTGCTAGAATGGTTGCTGTACCTTATAATTTATCACTTATCAATTTTTTTTAATTGATGGCTTAAATGAGTGAAATTTACTTCATGTTCATTGACTTATAAATAAATAACCCTTTTATTGCTCTTTTAAATTCATTTACAACATTTTCAGAACAAAAATAAAATTTATACATTTATGCAATAATCAGCAGCTGCTGGGGTACATCATTGACTTATACTGCCATTTTTAAGATGAAACATCGAATTTTTAAGGTTATACACACATTCTACAGATCGTTCTGAAGAATTTGGTACCATTTTCATACTTATCGGTTGGTGAATAGCGTCCGAAGGAGTAAACTCGTTTTGACCCCCCTTCACCCGATTCAATCGAGAAATCATCTCGATTTTATAAATTCAGTCAAAGGTATTGAGGGGCTTTAGATAAAGCTTAAAATGGAGACTACTCTCTAGATCCAACTTCTTCTTGCTACTGGTCAATAGTCCCCTAGAAGATCTGAAAATCAAACGATGTTATCTACAGGATAAGATGACTGAAGCTCATTATTAAAAGCGACCCCCGTCTCTGTTGCCTTCATAAATCTGGAACGCAAAAATATCGCGTTGGAATAAATTATTGATCTTTCTGAAATAAGAGATATTGGATCTTATAGCAAGATAAAACAATAACTGTCGCACCTTCCTTATTAGAATTCAAATTAATATTAGTGTAAATATTCAAATGAACAAATTGATCACTCTAATTTTTTACTCTACTTATTGACCAGTTGCATGGTTCTTTGCCACCAGAAATCGATCCCGGTCATTAAATGCAGGAAGCTATTCGAAATGGATTGAGCTAATTTGCATATGTTACAGAAATCCAATATCGATCTTTATTGCGTTTGTCGATGTCCCAAGTAGATGTTCGAAGGTTGCCTGGTCAGGACCTAAGTTAATATTGCTTGAGACCAGTGGCAAAGAAATCGAAAAGAAGAATGATTTAGATTTTTTTCTTATTTCGCTTGAATGTGCGCGATACACTTTTTGAGCATCTGAATGAAACTAGGTAGGGTCCGCGGGTTGGGCTTCGAGTAGGAACTCTTGGAGGCAGAGCCAAGGTTAGTCTTGTATTCTCCATTGACCTTACTCTGTACCTGTCCTGTTTACTAACTCATCTCAACAATCTCTCAAATAGATTAATACTCATTCCGAGATAGAATTAGCATAGAAACTATTCTAATAGGCTATCAGTTTACAAAATAATGAGTATGAAGAAACATTGTTAACAAACTTGCAAATACATTGTTCTCTGTAGACTGGAGTGTCAACTAAAGTACAAATGCAGAATTTAGATTTACAGAAGATTTTTGAATATTTCCATCTAGTTCTTTAAACATATTAGATCAAGTTTTTTATTGTGATACTCTATTTCATGGAGAATGATACTTCAGTAGAGTGGTAAAGTATTATTGATGTTTTTGATGCAGTCTATGAATAATTTATTACAGTATCTGGAACACATCAATTATCTGGAAAAAAAAATTCAAAATTTGAATGTTCTCTGCATTCATTATGTTTTATGAGTCTTCAATTATTGTGTTTTCCAGTCTTCTATTGAATGGATTTTGAGTCTAAATTTTAGACAGTGGCGGTTCTAGACATTTATAATGTATATTGTTAATGGTGCCCCTGTCGTATGATGGACAATTTCCTTTTTCAATTGTTCCTCTGTTTAGCAATATATCTTAAAAAAGTGTTATTTAAAGATCATTATAGGTATAATATTCTACTCCTTCTATTATAGACCTATATTGACTCTCTTCAACCCCCCCCCCCCAAACACCAGGAAGTATCAATCCCCTGAACTGCCCAACTACAATTTCCTCTAATCAAGACTCGCGTGCTACCTGGAGAAACCCCTGATTTTCTAATCAACCATTTCAACATGAAAGTCACGTGACGGATCTAGATCTGATATGACATAAACACACTCCATTTCATAATAGATTGCAGCCTTGACCGAAGGTCGAGGTCAATTCCATTGTTGTAAGCCAGTCAAATATATATTTCACAGTCCAATTATTACTACCAAACACCACAATGACCATTGGAATTCTGTTTTGGACTTAAAACCGGATAAAGGCGTTGGCTGAAGCAAAAAGTAGAAAGAAAATTTACTCATTCTTCCAATACAGAAGATTAAGAAATTAGCTATATTCACATTGTACAATTCCCAAAATAATTCTCATTCATTTGATAACTCAAATCATTTTTCAATCAAATCAATAATATAGTCGTGAGTTGTAATTGTGTTCAATATTGAGTTCAATCGAATAAACTTTTATTGCTTCCTTAATTATGATAGGATTTGGTCAGTGTTTATTATTTATTACCTCCCCACTAAATCAGACCCAGAACCACTCCTGAATGCTGTAGGCCTATAAGAAATCTTGACTAAATCATCTTTATTAAAGGCTCTTATCGCAAATCATGCGTTTTCCTGAAGTTTTTGATTTTCAGATCATTCTTGATGCAATAAAATATTATAGAAAAAATTCTTGCTTACTTCAACCTCCTTAATCTCATGTTTGAAGTTTGTTCCAGTACGATAAAAAAGAAATGGGTTGGAATAAATGAATGAAATTGGCGAATACCTCAGTAAAACCTAAGAATTGCCAAAGTAGAGGTAAGTTTTGGTGGAACAAAACCAATCATGAATGAAACAAGCCACAGAAGAGTAGTTGGAATCAAATAGAACGGGGCCTGATCCTGATGCTCGAAAATCTCTTCAGTTATTTTCTGATCCAGTTATTATTGCACTTGGATACCGTGAGCGTCATTACAGTTTTTGATCACGATATGCTCCATTCTGTCAATCAAAATATTTGCAAAAGAGAATCTGAGCATTCCGAAGGCCAAACTGAACAGCTAGTGAATAGACGTCATTCGTCTATTCATACGTTCAGGCATCTGCTAGTAGACAGAAATTGCATTGCGTCAATAACTACCACGCTAACGACTCACGCTTTCAAGATTGAATATTTCGCTAACAGCCTCATTGATTGTTTAAAAATTTCGTTAAAATCGTCTCGGACCCCTCAGAAAATATTTTGCTGATAACCAACAATGTGTAGTTTCGCTCTTATAGCTTTATTAGTATATTATGATTGTTCAAAGTTTTGTTCTGAGTAGATTCTGAATCCCAGTTTCTCTTCACTAATACGCCTGTCACACATATAAAAAAATTACTGATATCTGGCACAACATTACTGATTTTCTACTCATTAAAAGCGTTGAAATCTTTTCCAAATGAACTATTCATTGCCGCAGTACCACTTATCCAAATTCACAAACACACTTTATCCAAAACACTTTACAGTATTGATAAATCGGCTGAGGCCAGAGCCCTTGGACCGATTTTGTTTGGTGTTTTTATTGGTGGTTTCATTGATAAATAATGCTATGTAGTACTATAATATATTACTGATCTTAACCATCAATTTCATATTCTTACTGGCAATACTATGAGGATAATTACATAATTATTGGATAGTGTGTAAAACTTACAATATCATATAATAACATGATATTTTATAAAGCACGTTCATTATTAAATAGAATACAGTAGTATACGCATATGTATTCTCATTTGCCTACTTGGTCTTCAATTTTGTAAATCTAACTCTCTCAAATCATGAATGGAATGCTACAAACAGGTTTTGAAATAAGAATAATATAATGCTCCAACGATTCATAAAGTGGTTCAAGTTTCAGTCATTATTGATAGCTTATATTTTTTAGATCCCTCGCAACAAAGGTCTATCGCATAAACAATAATCAAGTCTATCAAGGCCATCGTAATATTTCATTAACAATGTGGACTACCGGTAGATCCGTTATCTGGTAGACAAAAATCCAATTTCCTGGCCAATATACCGTAAGTATGGTGATTGATTTGTGAAAAGTGAAAACGATAAGACGATTTTCCTTTAATTTTTTCCTACTAGTAACGTTAATTACTGTGCTGTCGGTCATATCATGAAGATAGTCGTCGTCTTATAAAAAATAGTCATACAATACTATGATCAATATTGTACCAGTGTTTTGAGAATAAATTACTTCTTCAATAGATAGCATTTGACTAAAACTCAATAATATGGACTTCTGGAAAAAGAATGCTTCAGTATATTCCAATCATTTCAGTTTGTCACTTAGATTCCTATGGAATCTAGCAGTTGGATATAATTATTCTGGATGAAGGAATATTTTCTAATCAAACAATAGCTGTAGTTGCGTTATCGTATCTTTATAAAGTGTACCTGTGAAATGAAAAGAGCATTCATTTCTAATCATAATTTTTTCAACATTTTACGTTCATAAATCCTTAGTTACTTATTAGATTTTTTCTAATAGGAGGCCAATACCACTACTGCTAATGCTAATAATTGCTAATAATAATAATAAAGATCATTATTGAAATAACAATATTATTATAGTGAGAGGTAGTTAGAAGTTTTACCTCTCAATGAAAAAAGCAGATCTTATAATTATGGGGTCTAGGTATGGGTGTGGTTGCTAGGTGATAAATCATTTTTATTAGCTGGTGGAAGGACAAAAGTTTGGTGAATGGCTGAAACACAAAAGATCAAGTGGCCTATTCGTTGATAGTTTGTTAGCTAACTTTAAAGCTGGTCGCATTGAATGATAAGGAGTTGAACATTGCCACTAGAGCTGGCTTAAAAAACTAAGAGCGTTCTGTAATCACATCAGTCCTTCCATGGAATAATACAGTATAACTAACGCATATTGAAAGTGCAGTATTCATCAATACAATGGGTTATTAAAATGTTGCAGTGATGACTCCTCGACGATGAAAGATTTCGTTAGAAATTACCAAAAACAAAATATTATGTAGACTAAGGAATAGACAGAGAGGATGAAGACGGAGTACAAAATCAACAATCTCAATAAATTTGATTATTGTTTTTCAATATTTCAACTTTTATCGGAAGCAAATATTTTTAGTATATTTTCATAGATAATCTATTCCTTATTATTATAACATATAATCTTATTTTACAATAATATATAGACTTGATTCTTCAAGCTCATACGTTTTACAAGAATTAGTCTCTTTAATTTTCATTGATGCATTAGGGAAAGGAAAAATCAATGATTATTACACATAGGCCTTCGTTCAGTATACAAAGTGTTTAGCTATCTTCAGAGTCGAAGATTGATGAAACGTCAGCTCAATCCATTATAAACTTTTAATTAATTTTGTGATATTCTATTAGATTGTTATGAGAATGTTGATTATAAGATACGGTTTATTAAAATATTCACGAACTATTAGAATTTTGCGTGTGTGAAAAGTTTTGTTGTTTTTCTTATCGTCACATTCTTTCTCATGGGCTGTTTTCATTAACTTAAGCCGGTAATGCCCTTTAAATGTTTGCATGCTAAGGCGTAGGTCCTAGATTAATGATTTTCTTATCTGTGAAAGTTTTCGCTAAACGCTTCCATAAAAAATACACTTTCATTTTTTCCAACTCAACATTTTTCCCAGAAATGTGGAAGATCTGTGATAACAAAGTGTCTACAAAAAAGGTTTAATCTCTTCGACTCCAAATCTGAGAACCTTGGAACCTTGAACCTTGATTTAAGGGATTGAATTTCAACTACTTATCAACTAGCTTGAAAGCATTGTCCTTAATGAAAACCCTATAACGTTCAGCTCTCCATGATTTTTCCGAGGTGAGAATTATTGAAGCAGTGATTTATTGTTAACAGAGAGAATGACTACGTCATATCTTATCACGACATACATTTACATCACACAACCCCACCATTGCTGCTTCAACATGATGCAGTTCTATATTTACAAGTGATTCATTGGCCCTCATCTTGAATGGAGAACACCTCGAAAGCAACACAACATGTCATTTACTCTTTTGTTCATTTTACCAATGATTTTTATAGTATGGCCCTAATTCAAATCATGCAATACGGTTTTATGCAATGCATTTAAAAAATACTTGATGAATTTTTTCAAAGAGAGAATGAAGTTTTCTATATTTTTTTTATCTTAAACTTAGTTTCTACATAACATTTTTCATCACTGTTGATAGTCGGTGGATGAACACCACTGAAGACTAAAAGTAGAGATAATTACTATCAGATATTCATAGTTGAGTTGAAAAATCCACATTTTGTATTACGCAATTTGTATCTTCTGCTTCTTATGAATAGTTGGCAACTATTTTTTTAGTATGATTATGTTTTTTCTTTCGATTACACGCAATGCTACCACGGCAAGCTTTTCATTGGGGAACTATCACTGATGAGCACTAGAGGAGTTTGTACTGCACCTTATATGTTGAAAAAGCCGGAATAAGCAATCTACTAATAAAGCAACTGTCGAATGGTTAGAATGAACCACTTCTTTTTACACTTCACTCATTCTTCTACTTTTCTTCTTCTTCTCCTCCTCCTCCTCCTCCTCCTCCTCCTCCTCCTCCTCCTCCTCCTCTCCTCCTCCTCCTCCTCCTCCTCCTTTTCCTCCTCTCCTCCTCCTCCTCCTCCTCCTCCTCATTCACTTTTCATTCGTATTCTTTAATTCAACATTCGCAAACAATTTAAACTTGAATTGAGCTTAATCTACAAAAACACTTACAGAGAATGAAAGAGTTAATTGGAGAAGGATGCAATATAATAACGATAAGAAGTCGATCGAATCGTGAATAAGTTCATTGCCATAGAATAAAAAGAGTCATCATTATGGGATCCGCGTGATTACAGTGAAGGCCAAGCTCACCTAATAACAGTTATCTGTTCCCATCGAATGATAATAATTTCACGTTTAGATTGTCCAAAAGGCGTTTGTCATCTCTGTTTGTGTAGTATCACATTGTAAGGGCTAATTGTCGATCCAGCCAATGTCTAATTGATATTCCAAACAGGTGATACAATAAGAGAAAGGTTAAGAAAGTACGTGCTTCGATTGTAAACTCTTTGAGAAGTACAAGATTCAATTTCAAGCCAACCAGTTCCGCGAATTTTGTGTATCGATACCAAGAACATTCAATGCCAAAAGATTAGTGTTGTGCAATTTTTAAAAACGCCAATATTGTGGCATATGCTTCAACAATTTATCTTCCGTGTTCACTTTGCAACTCGTAAGCTGGGTTCACATTATAGAATTAGAGGTAGAATAGAGGTAGAATTAGAATTAGAATTAGTAGAATTAGAGGTAGAGTAGCTGGCATACTAAAAAGTAGTAGAATAACTTTCCATGGTGCTATCATGTACTGTAATCTATTATATTCGTTTTTATTGTGGGATTTAACTAGATAGGCCTAGCTGGTACTTATCCAGAAAACTCTATCACTGATTCTACTTATGACACCCGGCTATATTGATGAAAGCTTCTAGTATTTGAGCACCAAGCACTTATTATAAGAACTCAAGTTCAAGAGTTAAAATTGCCTGCTTCAATTTGCAGTCAGGGTTGATTCACACAATTACTCTTCAAAACTAATACTCTAAAAATGAAAGATATTATGCAAATATTTAAGGTAGTAGCCTATATTGTACTTGAGCAAGAAATGCCTAGGGCATGTTATTGAGCTCTCCAATATAAGGTATAAATGAAATGTATATGTTGAAATGATTATTGTTCGTATATAAGGCGGATGCATGAAATGCTTGTAGGTAGAATTCAAAAGAAGAGAACGAAATACATTATGGATACTTTTACTTAACTCTTTCTCAAATTGAATTCATCAATAAGATCATAGGATCATAATAGCATCAGTAGCTACAATTACTCTGTTATTATTATTTTTGATTCTTCGATTGAGTTAGTAGAGATAGCCTACAGTACTGTGAACTACAGAAAACATTGTCAACTGCAGAAATTTCAATTAAACTCGTTGAAAGAGCACCACACACAAGAAATGTGTAACAACCATTAATGTACTGTAATTGCCTCTTATAGCATTTTGAAAATTCTTTTTTTTTTCATTTTCACTTTGTAGATTATAAATGAGCCTACTGTATTACTTATTCTATTGAAATGTCACTTGACAATAGGAGAAGCCTATATTGTATTATTGAAGTAATATGACCTTGCTTTTCACCTGGATTAAAAACAAATTGAAGTACAAGTAGCATTGTATTGAATAAATTACTCGCAATGTATTTATTACAGTAGGACTTGAGAATGGAGGTGACACCGCCCTAGCAATCCAATAGCCGAGGCACATTTTTCCATGTGACAACTGGGTTCATAACATTTGAATATTGGACATAAGTTTAAGGTCACATATCCTTGTGATTTGAGAAACAATTCTTTATCCACACGATAAGCTTTCTTACTCAATCTTCAACCTTGAGCAAGTGGCTGGAGAAATAAAAGGTTAGATCTGACAGGCTTTCAAGCAAAAAGTATACAAACTAAATTTATTATCGTCTATAAAGTTTTTGATGGGAAAAATTCTTTTATTCTTTCAATCTCTATTATTTTTTGATTTTCCCTTATTGGTAAAAAGGGCATTGCAGAAGAGTGTCACAAATTCCCACAAAATTAGTCAGCTGCAGGATCTCAGGAAGTGAGATGTTTGCCACAAAACTCGAAAAACTACAACAAATATTATGTCTCCATGATCAAGGATTCCAAAACTGATATTTATAAGCTTTCATTGAGATTTGTACATCTCTAATAATAAAAATATATTAGTATACATGCAAAATAAAAAAGATATCTCATCAATGTGGTGGATTGTTAAATCAGTTTTTGTTGCTGATGATACCTAGAAGGCTCTATGACTTTTGCTTGGGCGATGAGACTGAAGCGGTGTATTGTCAAGGATAATTATTTATTATAATGAAGAATGATAGATAAAAAATCTAGACTGAATGAAAATCTGCAGCGATAGCGGGAAATATTAATACAAATAATTGTGAAAAACTTTCCTTGATTGTTCTACAGCCTCTAGCTTACCTTTCACACAGCAATCAGCCACTATTTTATTTTTCGAATTTGAAATCAAGAAAATATTCAAGTCATGATTTGTTCTCTCATTCTCTTGCCTAACGCGCCCCTGGTAAATCATTCTAGAAAGGAGAAGTAAAAAAATAAAGTTTTTAATAAATCTTGTATCTGAAGCTGCAAATAATATTGAAATTTATTCATTTCATCATAATAAAATCACATACTACAACTTCCACGATTTCAAATAATTTGCCAATCTATTGTAATTATCCATTATCCATTCACTTCTACAAACCCGATGCTGTGAAACAAATTGATTTCAATCACTAAAACAATCAATCAATCAATCATTCATTCAATTATTCACAATGGAGAGTACAACAGGTCTACGCCCAAAACTGTTCCCCTTCCAATTTATACAAACAGTTCTAATTCTGTTTATGTCACATCGTCTTACTAGACGGTTTGAAAAGGAGAAGTGACTGAGAGGTTTTATTTCTTCATTGAGTAACATCTGCTCCGCCGTGAAAATGAAGAACGCAAACAGCACTACAGCAAAGGAATGCAGTCACCAAGCCAGAGCTTGGGCTTGAGCTTGAGGTCGTCTAGTCTAGACTCATCAATAATATTTTGCCTCTTCATTCGCCTCTCACATTTTTCCTATAGTAAGCTGCTCAGTTGTCAGTGCGACCTTATGATGATATTATCAAATTTCAAATCGGCTATTCACATTCTATTTTACTTTGCTTTCAGATTTATCGCTTGAAATTAGCAACCATTTTGGTAGTCAATGTATATTTGTGAGGAAATTTAACTATTTTCATTTACTATAGCCTACCTATAGGTCTTCATTTTTGTTTCTTGGCTGTGTATCTCAAAATTTCTCTACGCTCGTTCTTTGAATATACATTATTTATCAACCAATATAATACAAAAAAATCTTTTATTTGGATCTTGGATTGACTTTCGATCAATCGATCAATCTCCTCTAGAAATACATATACTAATTTTTAAAATCTATTTTCTGAAGTAAAATCTATCAAATTAACTTTTTTATCCAAGATCTGTTTGATAAAACCTTTATCCTGTAATAGAGGAGAAAAGTCACACACTAGACGTATGAGTTTATTTCATTGTATTCCGTGTTATCTATGCCCATTACTTCCTACACGATAGGAGGTTATTGTCATTCTCCTGTATTTTTGACTTTGAATAATAAAAGTAATTTCTAAATTTTCAACTAATCTAATTAAACTAATTTAGGGAATTGAACTCATTCTCTGTATCAAATTTGATTTTTTATCAGCAAAAAATGTCAAACTTTGGTTCAGGATTATTTCAAATAATCGAGAATTGATTCTTGTCACAATGGTTCCTTCATTCTTCCACAATGAGTGTGCTGTATTTGGTTATAATACCATAATACTGGTATAAAAATGTAGGAAGCCATTCAGTAATTTTTCAATAAGGGGTCAATTCAGAGGTTCATTCATTGGTGAGAAGTGAGAGGTCACTTTGTCATTCTTATAAATATTTCCAATTCAACAACGAACAATATTATCCCAGCAGACTTGAATCATGGAGTGATCAAACAAGAAATCCCTGTACCATCATGACTGCACTCAACTTGATTATTCTCAAAACTCAAAGCAAATTAATTTTCATTCTGAGAATAGGACAGACTCAGCAGGATGTACTTCCTGACTTGAACGTGACGTCCTGCGACTGTTCGAAGACTGTTTTTCCAGTGGGAACTTCAGATATGAGATTTTCATCAAGTTTCTAGAGTAACGGAAGAATTTCAGAGGGACTTTCTTCTTTGAAATAGTTTCACCCTTACTTGAGTGCCTTAGAGCTTACTGGTTGGAAACAGGAGAGTTCAACCTAGGAGTTTGAAATTCAACCTGTAAGCCTACATGAAAGTTATAAGGGGTTGTGGGGTGTAAGTAACGAAAACTATTTTAGTTGAACTTCTTATACTTATACTGCAGAGTAGTGTGGATATAGATTGTTATGAATTTATATTTTTTGGGGAATTTAAAAAGCTATTCAATGTGAAAGTATGGCTATCACAAAGAATCCATCGGACATTATTCCTATTGAAAACCTTTTTCAGCTTTGGTAATTTCCATCTAGTAACTTTTTTAAAGTGAGTTTGGTAGTACAATTGTACATTTGTAGAAGTTGTGGGATCTGAAGCTGAAGCAAAGTAATGGTGGAACAGGAGTGAATTTCGGAGTTGGAAAAAGAGCGTACATGGGCGTAGATGGGAAAAGAGCGTACAACTGCACTGCAACTAAAGTATGATTTGGCTAGTCCCCACTCCTGCACTGTGCGAAACGTTTCTTCCTGTAGTCATTGTCTGGCAACCGGCAAAGCTTGGAGCGGTGAAGATGCGCGACCAGTGTCCATTCATTCAGTTTAGTATTCAATAAGCCTTACCCGGTGCAACATGACAGATAGGATTAACACTCTGGTGGGTAGAGCTCTATTATTTAATCTTTTTTAAATCTAATCAATCTGTATCTATCAACTAGACAATATTCTACTGTGAAAAAACTAATTATGGGAAATATTACATATTCTTGACAATACTATTGTCTCACGCCTACAGTATTAATTTATAGATCTGAGTCCACATTGTAGTGAAATCGATTTCTGCAAAATGACGAAGTGTTACCCAACAGGTACCAAACGAATTTATAAATGCGTATTTTTTCAACTGTCTCATTCGATGATCAATATCAGTTTAGTTTGAAAAAGCTTATTTCTAAATAAACTAAGCTATGTACTTATTTCATGTATCCTGGAGATCCAGAAGACAAAAGGTTAATTAATATTCATAGTTCATATCAATTGAAAAGTAATAACGGTCTCTTTATTCTTGTTTTTTTCCAAATCACAGTATTATTATCAATACTACATTATTTGAAGAGTCAAACACATATTTAGACGAGAAGAATGTTTGACTGTTGTATCATTGTATCTAATGAACTCTCTGATTTAAGATATTTTGTCTCTTTATATTTAGGCTTAAGTTGAGAGCGGCTACTATACTGTATAAATGGAAAGGGTCTCTACCATAAAAGCCATAAGGTAGTGCTGAAATCCATCCTGTTCTTTCTAGGCAATAAAATTTTATCGGTCATTTTCATAAATTCATAGGCCATTTTCATAAAGTAAAACTGTACTTTTTCAACTAGAAATAAATTGAAATTAGATTTTGAAATGTCGGGTTTTGAACTAATATGAACTTTCAGGAAATCTTATTTCGAGAGTAAATTTGTGTTTTACTTTCACTCAGCTCTGACCTTGTCAGTGTGCAGTTATGTGTTATGAATGTACAAATCCAAACCATTAATTACGTCATGCTTTTATTTTGAATCCTTCAATTCATTATCACATATTTTTCATCCTTCAAATTCATCTTCCTATTCAAACTCTATTGCTGATGTTTTTATTTTGTTGAAGTAAAGGTTTCTCTATGAAACCTTTTCCAGAAAATTATTGTGGGGATCATGAAAGCAAAAAGGCCCCAGGGATAATCAGGCCTCAAGAAAACCCGAGTTCCAAAATTATATTATAACGTCCATTTTCCATTTAAATATATTTTACTCATTCTTGTTGTGAAACTAGGAAAAACATCTTGAATGATCTCCCAAGAGAACGGTTCTGGGTGAACAATAAAAAAATGCAGTAAATAAATAACTAACAATCTATAATGTATGAATAAATAACAATAGAGAGACAGACTTAGCATACTAGAGAGTATGCCTTCTCTATAACACTAAGTTACTCTCCAGTCCATTTGGAACAAACCTTGATAGTTTAAAATGGAAAAGCCATATTTTGGAAAATCATTTGAAAAACAGATTGATAAATTGAGATTAAAAAATAGTATAGATAGCTTTGCCTCGCTAATAGATTAAGAAGCTATCAATCAATATTTTTTATGGTAATGCCTACATGAGCTTGTGCGTGGATAATGAGAAGGATGATGATGAGCGTGACCGCTTTTTTCAAGGCAGCTGTGACCGATGGCTCAATGTCTCCTCCGATTGACGGGATTCATCAATAGAATTGATCATCAATATGGATAATTTTTTGAACTATTATTTCCTTGCTCAAAACACATAGATATTCATATAAGTGAGCTTAATCATAGGATCAAACTCCTCTTTTCCCAATCATCAATAAATTTCGTTATTAGTCATAAAGCAGATCTTACGGAAAGTAGTGAGCTATCAGTTTGGTTGTCTTGATACGGTATGATGATGTACCGGTATATAAGAAACATAGAATAAAATCTGCTGGTAGTATTGCTTACTGTAGGTGTAGGCTATCACAATGTTCACAATTGAAATCAATATTTGTTTCACTCATTTAATAAAATAGTGAGAAGAAGTCATACATATAGATTTATCATAGAAAAATCAAGTGCAAGTACAAAGTGTATAAAGCAAAATGCAAATGATCAAGGGTTCTTGTAATCGAATCTTAATAGTTTATTTCGTTTTATCTACCAGCTTTCGTTTTCTGTGATTGAAAACATTACAAACTTGTGTTACAAAAACCCAAACGGATGAACGGAAACGAAACGTAAACATCAAGGTCAGAAAACGCACTTTGAAATAACAATAATTTTGTAATTATTTCGCCTGGTGAGCAGTAATAATTAAAAATCTCCTTCTTGATCATTTGTATTCAAACGAGAATACTCAGCTCCTCAATCTATATGCCATAAACTCACCTCTTCATATAAAGTAGTCTGATTTTTCTCATTGTTTAATTTTTGCAAGCTTTATAGAATAGTGTTTTCTCATCCAATATTATACAAAACATAGGCCTACTTTTCCTTCTAATATTTGCTTGTAAAATATGCAGTTCCTACTTTGAAAGTTTTATCTTCACCTTGATTGATCTGAATTGATATTTCCAAAGATAGAAGATTCAGATAGAAGTCGAAAGAGAGAAATTATTAAATGATTTTTGCGCTTTAATATCGGCTTTTTAACCTTGATAACAAGCTTGGAAACAGTTCACGGTATCATTACCGTAATTATTGAGCAAATACGCGAAGTTATCAATTCGAATATTTTCCCACCAAATGGTAGTTAGTTCAAGAAACAGTGCCAATTTCCTTGTACATAGGTTTAGAGGATTATCTTTCAAAGAATTGAAGGAAATCTCCTATGATGAGGCTTATTGCGTAGGTCATAAACAATTAGGAAAATGCTCGATAACTGGACAATGCTACCGGTACTCAAAATAAAATCCTAGTTTATTTGTAGATGATCCTATACTTTCAACGTACCTAGTTGATAGTAGTTGGATTATTCATCAAATATCATTATTCGCTCTTTTATTTTTATCAAACTGCACGGTACATTTTTGCTGATATTTCTTATTGAAAATAATATTTTTTCGTTTTTTTTTAGATTTGGTGGACAGCGCTGTCCTTAGCTTTGGGCCTTGAAATTCGTGGAGATGTGATAAGAGGCGTACCCTGCATAAAACGCTTTCACCAGCTATTTTGTCCGACAGCTGGCAACAGTTACCCCATGTGAGTGCTATAATAATATGAAACGATTAAGTTGATACTATAATTCAATTCAAATTAAAGTGGTATCAATTCAAATTATAATTATACGTTCACTAAATTTATTAATTTGAAAAATTTCTAGACCATAAAATTTCAACTACCCCAAATAAGATTCTGCAGTTCAAAAATAATCTCATGAATGAAATTGAAGACTTATATATTCTTGGAAACTTCAAATACCTAATGCATTTTTGTGCATTGTGTTATTGACAATAATTGTTTTCCAATTCAAATCACAGATGTACAATTATTCCATATTCCATCTTAAGATCGGTTTAATCTTAATATTCATGCTTGACATCATTTGCGGCCTATTTTATACTGATTAGTGATGAATACAAGTAGAGAAACTTTAACAATTCTATTAAGCTAGACTTTATAACTTGCAGTTATTGAAACCTGAATAATAGAGATAGCCTAACCCATATTTCATGCAATTCACAAGATACTACGAATCACTTTAAAATGTGTAACATTAAATTCCTAATCAGGCAGATGTCTCTTCATTCTCAGCTCTCAGCTACACATTGCCACGTAGCCTGTCGTATTCCTGATGAATGCAGGAATTTATTCTTTATTACAAGACATTGAAAACCACCCACAACAATCACAGATCATCCAAAAATAGTTCAGCAGAAGCGTTACGTGAACAGAACCGTAGAGCAGAATTCAATTAATTTATTAATGAGGTTTGCTTTAAAAGTATAATGAACAATAAGATTTCTTCGTCTTCTTGATTTAACCCCTATTACACAAACTACGAAACATCTTGATAGGTGGCAACCTGCAAGAGAGGCTTCGCAATACAATCCATTAAATCTGATAAGTATTTTTTGGCGTGTTCAATGCAATATTCGTTCTTAAAATTATTGGTAATATAGGTTGCATTAGATTATATTGATGAACCAGTTGATGTTTATTTTGATCAATCAGTTGACTTTGATTGATATTTGAATTGAGGTTGGTGCTCTCAATCTAATTATTGAATGAGTCAAGATGTATTTCGATTGGAAGAAACATTCACTTTCACTTTCGATGATTACATGGCGAACCTTGCCACAAGCAACTAATCACTCAATAATGGACTATTGTTAAATATCGTATGTCATACATTATTGTTGTTTAAATACAAATCCTCAGCGCACCGGTAGTTTAATCTCTTGGCTAAATAGTGACTAATCAAACCAGCCGACTAATGATCTGATCAGAGCTATATTTTCACAATTTCATGTTCAATAAATTAGTTTCAGTCATCAATACCATATAAGCTATCTAATTTTGGAAACGTATAATGATCAAAATAGAGCAAACAATGGCTTAAATTCATTGTTGAGGACTGAAAAGAGCTCCAGAATAATCATTAGTAGGCCTATTTGCATGCCAAGGTTAATAGACGTACAAAGATTTTGTTGAAAACAAAAAATGAGGGACCGTATATTGCAAGCCTACTGTAAATTTTATTTTACATTTCCATTATCATCTTTCAAAACAAATTTATCATTCTGAATAAAAATATTGTAATTTTTGTAATATCATGCAATAATATTCATGAATAATTCATGTAGATATCATTGACTTGAAAATATGGTTTCAAATAAAATTTTCATGAACGCCTTTTGAGCCAATCAACCCATTTTGCATGCATGCATGGAAGATGGGTGTATGCATCATGTATCCGCGTCCTAATCCTATTTTTATGCCTCCTCTATTAGTGTGGAATGATTGTAATTTCTCTTTCACATGACATTTTTCACAGAATAGTCAACGTTGTAGTTGTCCTAAATCAAAATATTCTTTATTAGGAGATGTTTTTATCAATAATTATTTTTTAGGAGAATATAATATAATATTTCAACATAAATATCAAACTTTTTACATACTTATAATACAATATGTACATACTCAAGTACATTATTCGTACAGGGGAGGCGATATTATAGTGTATTTGATAGGTAATTTTGTCAAAGAATACCTCCAAATGACTAGAAGTACTTTATCATATAATTTTTCCGTATTCCTTTCTAGTAAGATATCTCCTATTCTCAGATATCATAATATTAAACTTGATATCCAATAACGAATGGAATCATTACTTGAAAAAATATGTCAAAACTATAATATTACATGACTGTTAAAAATACGGTAACAAATTTAAATTGGAAAGACGTAAATTAAAAAAATTACTCATGTAATAGCCTACACTATTTGAATTAAGATTAAAATATAATCGCATTGATTTGCAAATTTTCTCTTCTACTCTGCCACCAAAGTATTTTGATGTAACCTATTATAATAATATGTTAAAATCAGTATCAGTCGCTTCAGTAATGGCTTCAGCCTACAATAGAAAAACTAGACTTCTTTCTTTCATTTCAAATAATACCTTGAGGCCTTTGAGCAGTAATTTTTGTTCAAAAATAGAAACGTTTGTTGCAATAGCATCTTTTCAACTAACTACTACATCAATTCATAGAACAGGCCTAGTTGGTATATATCGGTCCAAATATCTTTTAAATCTTCGGCTAGATATGACACCAACTCAAGAAAATAGTGACGATTTAGCACTATAGTGACAATAATATTACAGGAAGGTAACGGCTATATCTTTAAAAATGATCTTCAGAGTTGGTGAATTAATGTACGATCAAGGAAAGTATTCATAATGCCTCAAGCAAAATCAATAACATTAGCACTATTGATACACGGTACGTGCGACTGGAATTCTCACTTTCACGATTTCTCAGTGCTCACTCAATAGATATTACTGTATCATTTAGTCCATTGATCAGAAATTATTCTCTACTTTCAGCACATTCAAAATTCACAAAAAGAGATGCTAATGCTGACCAACTTGACAAACTCCTGACTCAAACTATTTTCGTTTTTTATGAGATGATTATCAAAATTTTCTGACTACGTTTAATGAGAAATTTAGATATCTACTATTTGAGGATATCTCCTCAATCCCTCAGTCCCTCCTCTAATCCCGTTCAACTTCTTAACACCAAGAAAAGAAATGGTCTAAAAATCTTAATATTCCATTTATTTGATAAATTATATACGAGTATTATGATGATCTCCAATAATCTTCCATATTTATTGTCAAATACAACAAGAAGCACTGATATAGTTATTGAATCAATCTCAAAAAATAAATCTTTTCACAATAACTAAGAATATCTTTAGAAGAATTTAATTTTTTTCTTTGTTTTTGAAATTAAAAATTATTTTTTCATCAGAAACAACATACTGTACAACTTCAATGAAAAAACTTACAAAAACATAAGTAGAGGAAAATAAAAACAATAGTTATATGTATAAATGTTATTAAAGAAAAATACTTTTTCTGATGGAATTATACCTACACATTTATGCGAAACTCTTGTCGGGCTTGACCGCTTATAGGATAGTATTATCGACATAGAAATTCTCATTATAACATAACAAATTTCCCATTATGTTGTATTTAGATTTTTCGAGTATTTTTTTTTTTTTTGAGGATGA
The DNA here is from genome assembly GCA_017141395.1 of Laodelphax striatellus. Lineage (NCBI taxonomy): Eukaryota > Metazoa > Arthropoda > Insecta > Hemiptera > Delphacidae > Laodelphax > Laodelphax striatellus. The sequence continues at coordinate 40,507,064 of CM029532.1, read as the reverse complement.
TGCCCACATGAGCTCTAGGCTTGTGCGTGGGTAATGAGTGGGGGGATGATGAGATATGACGACTACTTTTTAGGCAGTCGGGACCGACGGCTTAACGTCGCCGTATTTGTCAAAAATCCTTCCGTCAACCAGGCTCGAACCCTGGCCCAATGGATTTTATCTGACTGCTGATAACTTAATCAGTCTGACGCCTTAGCCGCCTCGGCTACGAACCACTCCAACTTTAATAAGAAAACTTTGTTTTCTTATAGTTTTTGGTGATTTTCATCTAGTAATAGAATTGATTGAACCTTTTTCGAAATTTCCTGATAAATTGTAATGAACCAAGTTAGAATTTTATCACTCCAATCGTTATTGAGAAAAATATCCTGAAAAACATTATATTTGATTTTAGAATTGGTTCACTAATAATAATTTCAACTGAAACTCTGCATTGTTTCAGAGAGCGGATAGAGCTGTTCATAGACGAGAACAAGGCGCTGATGAAGCGGATGTACGGCGAGTTCCAGATGACTACCGAGTACGGGCCGCCGTCGCGGGAGGTGTTCGAGGGCCAGCGGGCCCAGCGAAAGACCAGAGCGGCGGCGGCGGCCGGGGCAGCGGATAGAGGCGGCGGCGGCGGTAAGGGCGGCGCCGCCCCCGATAGAGGAGGTGTAGGCGATCTCGCCGAAGAGGGAGAGTCCTATTTCGCCAAGCTGCGTCACACTCGTCAGTCGTTCCGCAATAACCAGTCGTCGGATACTGGCAGGTAGTTTGCAAATACTCTAGATTCACTCCATGGGCTGCAGTGTAACTAGATGATACTGAAATATTTGTATAATGTGATATAAAATATTATGTAAACTATAATATTGATCTTGATGTGAAGAAAACGTATGTATTCAAAATAATATGATTGGTTTTATTTTCTATGGAATTTGATTGAAAATTTGAAAAAAAATTGATATTGTGGAAAATATACAAATGATAGTTGATAGATTGTTGAAAGAATACGGTACTCATTTTGATAACTCAGTTTCTGTGAAATTGTAGTTGAAAAAATTGAGTGTGAATCTTAGGTAGTTTAGGATATTTTATTTTAAGTATTTATCAACCCTCTGTTCACCCTGGAACATGAACAAAAGCATCATAAGTACAGTACATGAATAGTAAAATGAAAGTTTTCTTATGTAAATTTAGTAGAACCTTATCAAGTTTGTTTGTTTATTTTTCAATTTTGAAGACATATTTATTTTAATTTCACAATCTATATTCTGTTTATTTTCAACAGGGTTGACGCATGTGAATCAAAGGTGGAAATTGTGACTCCATATTGGGCAGCCAATAGTGCTGGTAAAATCAGAGCCATAGTCAACACCCAGCACTTCGAACAAGCTATTCACCAAGAAGTCTGTTCGTAAGTAGCAAATTAATACCAATAGATATTTCCTGTTCAAATTAGTAAGATTATATTCAATCTTCATCAATAACAAAAGTAATTGAAATATTAATGAAATCAACGAAAAGAAATTGAACAAATCGACTTCATTGAAATAAAATGATAATATTCTTCTCCAACTTACACCAATATTCACATTATTCACCTCTACTGCTACACTTTTTCGAATACTATTTCTAATTATCTAGCCTATGTTATCTAGCATTTTTACCTCAAAAAATATCATTTACTTTATTTTATCGGTAAAACGTGTACGAAATATAAAAATGAAATTTGCAAATGGTTTGACATTTTTTACATATTTTGCAATGATAAAAATATTAAGTGATTATTTAAGGTAGTCATTCAAGATGCAAATATGTTGAAAATTATTAGAGTTTTGAAGGGAGGTACAGAGGTATGAGAGATATTTCAGTTATACGTTCATCCAATCCCACAATAATTTGATGGAATATAGATCAAAAATAGAACTCGTCAATTTTTTCAATCTAAGTTAATATTTTATAATTTACATTGAATGATCATCTCAGATTAATAAATCACTTTTGGCAAAATACAAGCAATGTTTACGTTCGGACTTGACTCTCCATTATAATTTTTAATTTTCTAATATTATCTTTTCAGGAAATTTTAATGGAAATTTCCAACTTTTGATACTTATTACAAGAAATTTGTAACTTGTGTTATTTTCACAGGAAAACGCAAACGAATAGGTGCTCAACAGATTGCGGTTGCGAGCAGAAGTACAAGTGGCATCGATTACTGGCCTATGATCCAGACAACGACTGCAAAGGCATATTCATGGACTGGTTTCTATTTCCGTCGTGCTGTGTGTGTCGGTGCTCGGCCAATGCCAATGCCAACAATTTCAGGCAAAACAATTAGAGATGCCTGTGAGTCGACCCGCACTAGCTAGCAATTTAGCATAGAGGGTAGCCTGCTATACTGGGTCCAGGCCCAAATCACTGCCCAAAGACTCTCCAGTCATTGTGTAAGCTAAACTAGACCAGAATATGTGTGCATCACGTGTGATTATAGGCTGCATTGTGCTGTTTTCCAAGTCAACAAATACCATTGAAAAGCACAATCGTTTTGGCTCACATCGCAATCAATGTGAAGAATTAGTTAGGTACCTACCAAAAGCAGGAAACTGAAAAATACAACTAATTTATTTTTATTAATTATTTTATAATGCTATAAATATTATGTAAGATTTGTTCAAATTGATTCTTTAATGGTTTTTCTATCAAAGCATTTTCTATACAGATATTTTCATTCTCTCCCTGGATATGAATCCAATTTTTTTAAATATAAAATTTTTTGTCCACATAAAATAATAAATTTTTGGGCACATAAAACCCATTGCCTATCCAATCTATACCATTATGAAGAAAGTTTAGAAGTGTAAAAAATTCAATATTTTCGCTCTCTAAAGGTAATGTTCATAGTTTGTAAATAAATAGCTTTTATGAGATTATAATATATAGCTTACAACTTGATACAGTATTTATATTTGAAGGTTGTCGAAAAAAGGATCAGCTATTTTTTTCAACTGACTACAATTCTTATTCCAAAAGGAATCATGAACGCCTGTACATATTTTGGCCTGACAAAAATATACCCAACGTTTCCTGAATAGATTAATGTAAATAGATTTTTCATATTCTATTCAAATTAATAACTTATATCGCCTTTCAGATGATTTTTCAAAAAATATTAAATAAGTTACTGTTACTGCACACTTAGTTCTATTGTACTCTTTGTTACAAATTTTATACACTTTGTGCGATATTTTGAATGTAAATACAGGAGTAAGCGAAGTTCAAGAATTTTTTATGTGGGCACCTGTGTGAAAGAAGAAAAAATGTAAGAGTTTCGTCTGTAAAAATTTTTTATTGTAAAATCTATTATTTTTAATTGAACAATAAATTACTTTTCTTCGTAGTATTGTAAAATTTTGGTTTATAGTAGTCTGATGTAGAATCAGTATTGTAATAACCATCATACGAATAGCCTAAATGAAATTCAATAAACCACCTATATTACATGCGGTCTAGCGTTAAATACTATGAATATTGTTTCAATTTCATAAATATTATCCAATAAATAGAATTTAAATTTCCAAAAATATAATTGGTGAGTAGGATAATATGATGCAATTTTTGTTGATACGGTATAAAATCTTGAATAGAATTCCCGCTCAAAAAGTTTAAATGTATATTAAATTTCCAAGTTACATGGTATAATAAGCACTATTTTCTCCATTTTGATAAAATATTTAGCATTTTTCAATATTTTTTTCTTTCAATAATTTGTTAATTAAGAAAAAATATAGTCAAACAATTTTTTTTAGTCGAAAAAAGTCGAACAATTCAAAAATTAAAGAATTCATTCTCCAAATTCTAGATATTTGTAAATCTCGGTTTCTTCCTTATTCTAAATTCTTAGAAATTTGATTATTAAGGTGTTTTGACGCAATCTTGCTTGAAACATGGAATTGTGATAACAAATTATAATTATATTCTATTAATAGATTGACAAAAGTGTAATAGTTATACAGTACGGATTTAGGTAACTCTGCCAATGCCAAATTAGGTTTGACATACCTACAAGCTTCTGATTCTCACCTCCGCGGCAACTAATTAAGCTATTTAAACAGCTAAGAATTTGTACTTCCAAACTAGATTAGAAACACATTTTTCAATGAAACTCATTCTAAGCGTTTTTTTTAATTAAGTGACACAATATTTTAATCTCTTTGATTAGTTGTTACATGATTCATTGAATTTACTTTTGTTATTACGAATATGAAGAATTGAAAAGTTCATGTGATCAAAATATTTTCTCTCCATTTGGATAATTGAGTAATTCCTTTGAATAAAGAAATTCTTTAATTATTTAAATTTAAAGATGACTTCTATTTTGAGAAATTAAACAACCCCTTGAATAAAAAAATTTCTATGATAATCCCAGTTTGGAGATGACCTCCAATTTTAAACAAAATTTATTGAATTTTAAATTTCTCATCTTAATGAATTTGAATTCTTCTTTGAATTTCTTCCATAATCAATTCATTAAAAAATTATAACTCAGTGCTGTAAAACGTTTTTCTAAGTAATGATCAATGGACAGGAAAAATGAGAATGTTCAATAGAACTAGCAATACAATATTGATATTATAATACGGTGAATACTACGGATAGTAACATTGTAAGGATCAAAATGCTATTTTTTTTATTTGTAAAAATATTCTCTTTTTTCTTTCATAGTTTATATTAGTAGTGCCCTTCTGGACTTGAGAACGGATCTCATGTATGTATTTACAGTTTTTGTATTTTTATTATTTGAATAAAAATGAATAAGAACGATGTGTTTCAATATCAATCCATTGATCCTGACTCCAGAACTGTTCTTAAATTTGAGTTTGAATTTTGGATGGGGTTTATCACTCTTCCGTTGAATATTTAATTATAATAAATAACATCAAGCATAAATTTCAATGGTCAGGTGAAACACCATTTAAACGAACCAATATTGGAGAGATATATAGTTTTCTTATCATCAATATCCAAGCTAGTATATTCACAATACAATTAATCTTTTTGTTTTCACAGTATACATATTAGTAGGCATATACACGCTAATGTATTATTCTATGTGTTTATCATTTGATATTTTAACTTATTAGGTATTGGGATAGGCCTACATATGAACTTGGAAAATTTATTCAACGCTACAGATATTTGGTAGAAAAACTAGTGATATATAAGAGAATTGAGTACCGGAATGTTTTTATTTAACTTGAATTTTTTGTATTTTCCATAACCTGATAGAATAAAATTATATGATGTCATGGGTATTGAGCGTTATAGAGAATCCATATAAAGACTTCTCACATTGAGACATTACATCTCATACATATATATATGTAATATGTATAATATCAAAAAGCGCTGAACCCATTCACAGAATCCAAATTAAAGCTTGCTTTGAAGGTTCAGTTTCAAACCTTTAATGATAATTTATCGTAATTATCACTGCTTCTTGTGAGAAATCATCATTCAATATTTAGTCTATTTCTTCGGTGCTATAATTCCTTCGAGTTGTGCCTGAAATAAAAGTACGGTAGCTTTTAGAATTGAACAGACACTTTAATAAATTGAGGTGAGATTGGCTCAGTATATAATGGTATTGAACTGTTAAAAATTGATGCTTATAATGGAAATGAATAAATATTTGTTGTTTTTCATGTGCAAGCCAACTTTTTCCACATACGTTCCATCTTATCTTAATCGCATCTACCTAAATATGTGATCGAGTTTGACAATATCCCACATCAGAATCATAAACATACATTTGTGAGAAAAATTTGCATTTACAATAAATTAATGAGAAAACAAAATGTTCAATCTAAGCGTCCAAACGCATTTCTTTTCATTATTTATGAGAATTATAATTATTATTCCCACCAACGGCAATGGCCATTTTCATCGTGATATGAATTGTGAATATTGATCCCAGAAAGAGAAGATATTTTGAGTGGTTGGAGATTATTGATATTATATAATTAAACATAATGTTATTAATTTTTTACTGTGTCTACCTCACCTTTAGCTGTTGGTTAGTTTTCTTCAAAAACATTATTTCTTCGGAATGCTTTTTTTCCTCAGCCACTCGCAATTCAGCAGCTCTTCTCTCAATTTGTTCAGCTTTAGCTCTTAGCTCTGAAACGTTTTTCTCAAGGTCTGCGTTACGACTTGTTAGTCTTTCAATTGATTCTTGCATGTCAGACTTTCCTTGCTCTGCCTGTTGAACATTTACAAAATAAATCGGAGAAATTAGAGCATCAATATTTGACTATCAAAATTAATTTCAAATTATTCAAAATTGACGATGAATGAAACCGAATAGCCTACATTGTGTGTGACAAGACACAACCATTTTTCTGGTTTTATGATTTTACACTAGAGGACTATAGAGTCACTATTGTCTGTCAATGATACCCAACTAGGGCCGGTTCAGGGTTTTTTGTACATGCGTGAGTGGATTTGGGATCAATAAAATAATTATACAGAGTGTCCCACCAAGATTGTGATAATATCACATTCAATTGAATAGAATTACCTTTTCAAGATTTTTTGTCACTCTCATGTTTGGACAATGAAGTAGACCTGCACTGTGAAGTCGATTATTGAAAGATGTATCATGTAGCCTGTATTGAACTTGAGCATTGAAGATTGTTTCAACTTCTGTATTAAATGTTCAATTATCCCAAGGGAGCCCTTCCTGAATAACACTCTCATCTTCTCCAGTAAATCAATTTTTCATGAGTAGATAAAGTGAATATATTTTTATTTTCCATGAATAAAAGTGAATCTAGTCGATCATGTATTAAAGATGACGAGTGTGTACTTCCGCTCACTGATAAAATTATATCAAATCTGAGTGTTAATTCAATAGATTATCACGTACGGTACCTGTAGGGCTTTGCGCATTCCGAACGCTATACTGCTTTCATAGAGCGCCTGATATGCATCAGTTGTCATGCGTATCTCATCCCTTACTCTCAGTAACAGGAGACCTCGTTCTGCGCAGTTCACTGTTACTTGACGAATTATTTCATCTGTTGATTAGAAATTAATTTTTTTTTTAAATCCACACCTATTCATTTTATATTTCACTCTATCTGTAAGCAATAATAATATATTTTGAGTAATAACTCACAGCTCCACATTGCAGAGATTAGGCAATAATTCTACAGCAGCAGTGTGTCGAAGAATGTTCAACTTTTAGATAATTAAAAAAAAAAAACAGTGGAGAAACATATTGAATGCACATAGGTGCAAACGATTAAATGTTGGAGCATTGAGAAACGATATTAAAATATTGTACCAAAGATTTCTCATCAAATTCACTACGCAGTTTATTTTTAATCTGTTTTACATGGTGCAAAAAAAGTGAATAGGCCTAAAAATATCCATTTTCGTCAGTTACTGAGTGTTCTTCCAGTGAAGTTTTAATTCTTAATTTCAATTCATTTTACATCACTGCACCAGCATTCAATTTAATATTAAGCTATAATTTACTACATTTATTATAATATTATACTATAATAGATCATTGAGTATTCAATGAAATATTATTTTCATGGAGGGATATAAACTATAATTATATTGGAGTTGTGCAAAACTGGATCTGAAAATGTTGAGATTTAGCATTGAATAAAGAAATAAGTATAGGTGTCGCGCCGAAGGGACACAGGGGGCATGTGCCCCCCTCCAACATGTTGTAAAAGAATTCTAAATGAAATAAATATATGTCGTTATTCAATTGTTTCTGTTTAGGCCCACAAAAAAAATGATTTTTGAGCAATTCTACAATAATTCATATTAGATTGCAGAGGTAATGTTAAAATAATTTTTCTCATCTTTATTTGGACTTCATTGAAGATGCTCAAGATGTTTACTTTTTGGACGTACCGAAACATTGTGTGAATAGTTCTCGTCGAACCGGACAGATCCCAGTTTCTCGAGCTTGCCGCTGCTGCAGCCGCATCTCCAGCTGCTCCGCCAGCTTCAGTACATCCAACCGTGTAGCTGGATCGCTTGACACCTTTTTAATCAATACATAATTGAGATGATTTGTTATATCTCAGTACATAATGTGAATCCATACAAGACAAGCATATTCATCTCACAGAAAGTGACAAGCGCCAAGAGATTAGAAAAATAAAGAAGAATAAATTTATTTAAACAAAAACTGGAGTACTGCATTTTTAAAAAGACTCTAAAATTCATTCCTGTGTTCTACTTAGCCTACGAGCCTTAGCTAGAAAACAATATTAATTTCAACACAATCTAATAACCATTTTGTATTGAAAATTATTTTTCCTCTTGTAATAAAATATTATGTTTGTCAGTCAGGTGTAGTTGTGTGTGATTGTGATTATGTGATTTGATGATATTGTTTTTTCAATCCTCCCAATCATATAACAGGGTGATGTCAACTCCACTAAGATTGACACAGGAATACTGCAAGCAGTATATTCACTCGATATTTTTAATTTACAATGTTATTGAATACTACTTTAATATGCGTCGAGTTTTAGGCATAAGCCTATATAGTACTCATACCAAATAATCTTTTATTGACCGAAACAAAATATCGAATTACAAATTCATAAAAAAATACTAATTGAAAAAATTTAATGAAAAATTATGCAGTAGAGAGTAGATTGAATAAATAGAATTTTTACAAAACTTTTCGTTTTATTCTCATACTCTCCTTAGTGAATGATTGAATAATAATTATAAATGAGTTGATATATGAGTAGTTGAAGTACAGTCACTGTTGAATACCTGTTGCCGCCAGAGTTGACCCTGCTCTTCCCATTCTATTGGTGGTAGAATATAGTTCAAGATCTCCTCAGTCTCTCTAGCCTTCTCAGAAGCTAGTGTTATTTTCCTTGATGCTATGGGAGCCGAATCTGCTGCACTTGTAGATGGTGCAAACTGTGATAAAAAATTATTTCAATATTAAAAAGAATATTTGATTGGTGTTTAGAAATCTTGGATAGTCTGAAATTAATGGGGATTTCCATATTAATAAAATGAATATAATTATATAACTTATGCTAATATTATTAATGTAATATATATTTGGAGCTTGGTTTAAATTGAATAGGACTAGCACTGCTAATTGTCTCAACTGCGGAGAAGGTATAATAATATTATATTATAATTAAAAATATTTATAAATTGATGAATGATATTATTGATTAAAATAACCATAGAATATTTTTCCTATTGCTTGACAATAGAGCACGAAGAAGAAAATAACCTGCAACACACTCAATATTTCATTAATATAATGACGTGCTTGGATGTAGTGTTTCATTTATTTTTCATTTTATATTTTCATCTTTCATTTATTCACATAAAAATTAGTTACAAATTAGTTAGATTGTAGCATAAAAGCATAAAAGAATATTCGTATGTTTGAAGCTCCAAAGGCTCTGAATATCAAGCTCTGATTGAAAAAATACAGCTTACTTGAAAAGGTCGATTATACTAAGATTAGAACTAGAGAAATTAAGAAATTTTCAATAATAATTAACATTACTTTGGAAGTGCTTGGTTTCTCTGTTCGCTGGGTTATCAATACAGGATTGCTGTAATGAACCAATGTGTTGGGTGAATCAAAAATTCTCTCCATGATTAAGATTTTCCAGAATAGCTGGGAATGACATGCACACTGCAAAGTAAACAACTTGCGTGGTTACCATGGAAATTTCTTTAAGCTGTTTAGTTGTGGTATATTCGACTATTCCTTTTCTAGCATGTCTCGTCTTTATCACAAAAAAAAGTTACAAAATTGTCTTACAACATTTTTTCAACAGTAAACATTCAGTTTTCTAAAATCTTTTACAAGATATATCAAGTAATAGATTCTTCTGTTTGAATAATATTTAGGCCTATAGTGAATTGATATTGTATATGATCTGCAATAATTTGTGAAATCGAATCATCAGTACTTGATGAACCACATTTGAAATTACGATGAGTAGACTATAGGGATTCAAGATGAAACCACATCATTAAACCACAAAAATACAGGAAAAATGATAATAAATTATTGATTTTATTATAAGATTTTATAAAGACTGCGGAATGTTTTGAAATGCGAATTGAACCGTCAAAAATGAGAAAATTGCAAAAGTCAGACATATTTATCTCGATACTAAATTATTTCTTGAGATATTTAAAGGAACATATTCTATTTCGGTATATTAATTGGTAATCCAATGTTTGATAACTAAATCGAGGTACGGGACCGGCAATATACTAGGAATGCAATACATGCTTCTATTGCAAATGTTGAGCAGTGCATTTTCCTGTCTGTAGCGATTTATATGCCATCAATTCGACCCTCCTCCTTCTTCTTCGCCTTCTTCTTTTTCCCCTCCTCTTTATCATCTTCTTCCTCCACTGCTTCCTCGTCTTCCTACCACCCTTTCATCTTTCTGTATCATTCAGTTTCATCTCTCCGTACCTTCTGTATCTTTCTGTGTCATCGTGCGCGATCCCAACTCGATCTAGCGTTTAAAGGTACAGGTATAACTATAGCAGGAGCCAATTAACTTGTCATAAATCAGCTGATCCAGTAATAATTAAACAGTGATTTCGACACAATAATCAAAAGGCTTGAAAGTCTTAAAGACCTTTAAAGTCTTTAAAAGACCTTTTTAAATAAGACCTTTCAAAGAATAACTTTTTAAAAGACCTTTTCAATAATCTGCGAGATTCAGCATTTGTAGGTTAAGTATTGTGATATTGCTCTTTGAGACAGCTGATTTCTGACAAGTTGAATTGGATCCTGCTATACTTTGAGCTTTTCCCAACTCAAAAATTCCAGATGTTCCAGAAATTCCAGAGATGTTCTGATTTGACTCCAACTTGACTCTGATTTTATGTCCTTATTTTTTTTTGTTGGTTATTCTTCCATGGTACCATTGATTTCAAAATTGAATTATTCTACAACCTTCCCATCGTTGGTATATGCATGTTCACACCAAATTTCATGGAAATCGTCCGAGTAGGTAGTCTAGGAGGTATTTGATCACAACCGGGATATTCAGCTTTTGCTCGACAAGTGGATAGTTAACTTAAACTGTGATAGATAATACGGGTCTATATGTGAAATGTTCAAATTTAATTCATAAGTTTCTATTGAAAAATAGATGACATGAATACCGGTACATGAATAGCCTATTGAGTGGTCATAATGATTTTTACTAAGCATAAATATTTCACTATTCTGTAAAGCTGTGGTAAGCGAGGGTTAATTTGCGGCACTTTTCCAGTTTTGCTAGCTTTTAACAAGTGAGATACGGATTATTCAATCTCTGATAAACTACAACAAAGAGTAACTTTTTTTCTCTTTTTTTCTGAGGATGATGCCCACATGAGCTCTAGGCTTGTGCGTGGGAAATGAGTGGGGTGATGATGAGATATGACGACTACTTTTTAGGCAGTCGGGACCGACGGCTTAACGTCTCCTCCGAAAGACGGGAGTGGCCGTATTTGTCAAAAATCCTTCCGTCAACCAGGCTCGAACCCTGGCCCAATGGATTTTATCTGACTGCTGATAACTTAATCAGTCTGACGCCTTAGCCGCCTCGGCTACGAACCACTCCGAACTACTATACTTATTTGTTGACTGACCCGCAGTAAAATTTTAACTATAGTCCTACACGCCTAGCTGTACCTACAATAGATTTTATTAAGGTACAGTTACACCAAAGCGAACAGGAGCGAACCGAACGTTCACTGGTGTTCGCTGTGGTTCTGGGTTCGGCAGCGTTCGCGAACACCTGCGAATGGGAGTCACACCAGAGTGAACACAAACGAATCGTCTTGTTCGTCACGTCGTTCGCCTGTACTCGAACAATCACAAGAAGTCCACATTGACCATAATCATGGAGGAGTTTTAAATATACAGAAGTTCAATTATTCAGATTATTCCTGCAGTTTGTGAAGCTATTATTAAAGCCCTTGACGAGTATATAAAAATAAGAAAAATAGAAATTAATACTAATATTAATCTCTATTCTAAATATCTATTCTTCATTCGTGTACGCTGTACTGTTTTTAACCATTTTCATAATGAAACGGATCAGTTTCTAACCTCCAATTTTAGTACGTCTTCAAATCGCACTTTCTACAGCTGACGTGTTAGCGCTGCTGCTGACCTAAATGGCGTGGGTTCAAATCCCATTCCAGGTCACATTTTTTTGACAAAAAAAATCGAACTAAAATCAATATTATCTTTGATTTTTTTTCAAAATAGAATCAATTCTTTGTTTGTTTCAATTCATATGAACTATATTGATGTTTACCTTATAAAACAATATTTATTCCATTTTTTAGCTTATAATTTTTATTTTGCTGATAATTTTCAACTTGATGCAATATAAACTTTTTTGTTATTTTTTACAAATTGCTATACACTATTATATTAGTGTTGAAATTTCAAATTGGGAGATAGAACCTGATCAAACTATTATAGGAATTTGCCAAGTTTAGCATTCTATGACTGCAGCGATAAAAATTACAAAATTGTTATGGAATTATGTGATGGAATAGATGTACTGCAAATTGTGGTACATTAATGAAAATTTGTAGTGATGGAGGTATTCACGGGGATCTCAGTTGATTCGTAATATTCGCAGTTTAATAACCTTTTTTGTCTGTGGCATTTGAAAAGTAATGAGGCCATTCTTACAATATGCTGTCTGCTAACGGGAATATCGAGCTTACAGCTAAGTTACTTGACAAAAGATGAATCTGTAGCTTACAGTAAAGTAGCATAAATACTACTTACAATAAGTAATTATACAGTTATACTTAGACAGTTCTGTTTACCCATTTGACCGTGGACATAGGCCTTTATAATACATCCATTGCATGAATTACTATAAATATATTAATTAATAAAATCCTTCCCTCTGAGCTCTTTGTGTCCTTCACTTTAAATTTATCCATGAGGAAGGCCATCGGGATATAGGCAAATCAAGAAGACTTGTAGACTTCATTCGCAGCCATGCCGGACTTGTTCCGTTCTCGTCTCAATGAAGCAAGAGTAATGAATTAATTCTCTTCTTTACTTCGACAACATCAGTTGTCATTACAGCCGCCAGCAGGGGCGGTCCTACGTATGGACAAATCGGACATTATTTTGTCCGGGGCCCCGCGCCCAGAGGGGCCCCGCGGCGACGGCAAATTTAAACAATAAAATTTTTCATACAATAAAATAAATTGTAAAAGAGCTTCAAATCTTGTTCAATAGTTGGTAAGATATTAAATCGGCGCCCCGCAGTAACCTTTAAAGCATATTTACACAATTAAAGTTTTCATATACAACAATTCTCATAATACGAAAATTGCATAAACTACTATTATGTCATGATGATTTCAAAAGAAATGTTTCAAAGAATTCTTCGGTTTCAAAATATTGAGAATGGATTGTACTCATTATCTTTTATCTAATCAACTCAACTCATACTGTAGTAGGCCTATAGAATAATTTTTAAAAACTGCATGGTAAGCCACCGCTATTTCATTATTATTGAAGCTGACAAAGGACCACCAGACCCCCCCCCCCTCTCTCTCCATTGGTGGGGCCCCGCCAAAGTCAATTGTCCAGGGCCCCGCAAAGCCTAGGTCCGCCACTGGCCGCCAGCAATCTCCAACTGTCATTTTTTTTTAATATTTAACAGTTTATAGACAGCACAACTAGGGTCCCATAAAATTGGCCTAGCTTTATATTCTTCTATCAGCTCCAACACTTTTTCATCAGTCCACTCCATCCTAAATAGTTGAACAATTATTATATGGAATGATAATAAATAAATAAACAAACAACTCTGTTGAAAACAGTTGAAACAGGTAAAGAAGAGAGCTGATAATGTTGAGACAGGTAAAGACATAATTATGTGGTCACACCGAAGCGAGCATCAAACTAGAGCAAACGGGAATTTCCTTTGATCATTCGCTACAAAACCGACACTGGATGGAGCAAAAGCGAACGCGAACGTGCCGCTACCGAACACGTGACAACACGGCGGATTGTTGAGAAATTTGCCTCTAGATGGCGTTGATCGTCATCCTCGCTTGTTGCTAAAGAAAGGAATTTATCTACAGGAATAGGTTAGATTGATTTTATCGAGCATAGAACTAGAGCGAACGCGAATTTCCTCTGATCATTAGCTTCAAAACCGACAATGGATGGAGCAACGCGAACGCGAACATACCGCTACCGAACACGTGAGAACACGGGAACACGGCCGATTGGTGGTCGCTGCCGCTCGTGTTGCTGGTCACACCAAAGCGAATTTAGCATTCGTTACTGCTCGTTTGCTCCTGTTCGCTTTGGTGTAACTGTACCTTTATATGTCTAGAGTTTGAGAAAGTTAAAAAAAAATTATTTGTTTTTCTCTTTTGCTTGTTTATCCATAGCTGTCTTTGTTGACATTGCCTTGCATACAGCTTGAATTGCCTACAAAATTGGTGTTTCAGACTATGAACAATATTTATCCATCCACAAAATTGGTAAAAGATGGAGAATATGAGCATTTATTACTTTAAAAGAAAGTTATAAAATATTAAAATTGATAACATTGCTTGCAAGCAATTTAAAGAGTCAACTCTCACCTACCATATTGGAGATCTTGTGTTTGTTTATTATATCTGTTTGGATGGGTTAATTATTATACTTTTATCTCACCAAAGATACTAGTATTCCTATGAAATTTGCTTGTGTAAATAAAATGAATAAGCTAACGTATGGTTTTTTATATAGAGTTGCAGTAAGGACAAACGAACAAACCCCAATATCCCCAACAGTGGCGGATCTAGAAATGGATTTTGGGGGGGGCTTGAAACCGATGACCGGGGGGGGGGGGGGGTCGGTAGTTGATTATTATTAGAATGATATTCTTATGATAGGTCTCGCTTTTATTGATTTTATAAGGATTTAAACTTAAACTGCAGTTAATCTATATTAATAAAAAGAGTTGATGTCTGTACGCTCGCTTATAACTCGAGAACGGCTGAACCGATTTAGATGATTTTGGATTAGTTTAGATTGTTACAGCACTGGTTAACATAATGTGTATTAAAATATAAGAAAATCCCTTTGTAATTAATAAATAATTAGTAAATTAATGACCTAACCTATCAAACATATCACAGACGTATGTTCAAACTTGCCGGCCAAGCGGCTACGGGAAGATGATCGTGTATTTGAGATCGGAAAATCTGCTCGCAGATCCTAAGCTTCCGTAGCGCAGTGCATAGAGCGTCTGCGTCGTAAACATGAGGTCCGCGGTTCAATTCCCGCTCCGATCCATTTCTTTTTGTACTAGGTTTTCTACTCTAATTATTTTTTACGCTAGAATCATTTAAATTAAGAATGAGTTAATGTTCGTATCATACATGTTTTATTGTTTCAAATAATAAAATTGAAGAACGGAAAAAAAATAAATTAAATTTTTTTTTCAATTTAAAAGAAATAAATAAATGAAAAAAATAGAAGAAATTAAAAAGAAATAAATTAATTAAAAAATTACAAAACAGAAGAAATAATTGAAAAAGTAATAATTGGTGGGAAGAGGGGAGTGACATTTGATGGTAAAGAGGGGGTTGACATGAAGAGGGATATGTGGGGTGACATTTGGGGGGGGAATGAACGGGGGTCATTTGGGGGATGACATTTTATGAGGGGGGCACGAAGGGGGGACATTAAATTTGATGGGGGGGGGGGAAGAGTGCGATACGAAGTTCGCCGGGACAGCTTGTATCGTATAAAATAGGATTGTATTGCCAAATCTAATGCCTCGTTGAAATTTCAATTTTTTTTTGCTAGGGATGATGCCCACATATTTAAGCTCTAAGCTTGTGCGTGGGTAATGGAAAGGATGATGATGATAGATGAATGGACCAACAGCTTTAGGTGGGTTCCGAACCACCGGGAAGGGATTTTAAAGCTCACAAATTTTTGTATTTAGAGGAGCTGGTCACCGTTACTACGGTAGTGCTAGGCGCTGTCTCTTATCTAATCTCACCGATTAGACTCGTCTTTGCCACTGGGACCAACTGGGAACTTTGAAGAGCTATATCTCACAAACTGTTGGGCCGCCTTCAACAGTAATCCTGGTATGAAATTGGGGCTTATTCAAATTGATTTTAAAATGATATTAGTGCTGTTATGAAAAAGTTATGCTTCAGGGTTAAAATTGTCTACATGTAAAAAAATTGAGCCATTTCATAGAGGTTTTTGGCGAGATGGAAGGTTATTGCCGGGATCCAATAATGGCTTATATCACATTTGAAGACGTAGAATTGGTGGGATTCGGTCATTCTTGCTAATAAATATTTATATTAAGAGCTTAAAAACTAATTTATAAATAATATATTATAATATTTATAATTTATAAATATTATAATTATATTATATAATATTTGTATGAATTTCACATTTTCATGAAAAATTTCCAGGCGTTTTGGGGGGGGCTTCAGCCCCAAAGCCCCCCCCGTAGATCCGCCACTGATCCCCAAAATTATGCTCGGGAATGTTGCTCACTCTGCCGTCAGCTTAAAATAGAAATAGACCAAACTAAGTGGTCTACCTTCAATCACTACTTTGTTGTCGATCCTCATTGTCATCATCACACACTGGAGTACTCCCAAAACTTTGTCATGTATAGCAGGATGCAATTAACTTGTCATAAGTCAGCTGATCGACGAGCATATGATCACAATACTTAACCTACAAATGCTGAATCTCGCAGATTATTGAAAAGGTCTTTTAAAAAGTTATTCTATGAAAGGTCTTCTTCAAAAAGGTCTTTTAAAGACTTTAAAGGTCTTTAAGACTTTCAAGGCTTTTGATTATTGTGTCGAAATCACTGTTTAATTATTACTGGATCAGCTGAGTTATGACATGTTAATTGAATCCTGCTGTACAAGTACAACGAAAAGTGAGGTTGCTCTTGGCCTCTTTCTGCTTCTATGTTCGATCTATTCAAACTCTTCCCAAATATTCAGGGCCAGGGGCTTCTGTTTATTGTTGTGGATTGTGATTTTGGGTAAGTGATTTACAAGTTTGAATTAAGTTTTCAATCATTGTTCTTTATGCATTATTTGTTGGATATTATTGACTGTATATCATGCGTAGTAAACCTGATATTTTTTCATGTAATGATCTGCATACTGAAAATTTCTATTTTATTAGAAAATCACGTGTGCATTTCCTAACCTCTTCACTTACAAAAAATGACAGTGTATCTCGTAATTTCTATTTTTATGTATGACGGCAGCAAGCCTTTCAAGTTCCTAGTCTGTTAGTTGTATTACTATTTTATTACTGAGTACAGAAGCCCAATTATTTCTACAAGTAAAATTGTAGTTGCCTAATCACTAAGTTGGTTTAGCTAATCATTATAAGGTAACTTACTGTACAATTATCTCATTGATTGACTTGAAAACAATTTTTTTTAAATTTGGACTTGAGGAATAATTTGGATTTTTGTATGTTAGGCTATGAAATCTGTTTTCAATTGCAATTCATCTTAGTGCCGAATGTCCACAAATGAAGAAATTATCACATTGTCACTTATCTTCTATTGATGTCTTCCAGCAGGCTCTGTCACGATGTTGAGTAAAAATGTATATGTATCATTAAGCCTATGTGAAGTGTGAATATATTCCTCATTGATTGTAAAGATAATTGAAATTTGAGAGTCAAAGAATGCATTTTGTAAGTTATTTAGATACATCTACTTGGTAGTTGATGACTCAGTACCTATCTCATCAATTTCAAAGGGTTGTAGGTTGTAGAGGGTCCTACAATCTAGTTATCACATAAGTCTTTGATGCACTGTCATCAAATATTGGATCATCATTGTTAACATTATCTGACTGTAAAAGGAATGAAGACCTCAATTTCTAGACGTAAATTTCAAACAGAATACTTGCCAGTACTTTTAACTTGAAAACTGATTATATTAATAAAAAAGACAAAGCTTCTGTTAACTCGATGAATGCCACTACAAAAAGTACAGCCTGCTTGCAAGTAAGTAAAGTAAATCTGCCTGGACGGGGAATTGCACCATGTAGGCTACCAGTACCTCTCAATTTCCGATCGAGTGTCTTAAAATCTAGACTACCTATCCAGTTCAGTTGGTTAACGCGAAACCGGCTATGTATTGCAGATAAAAGAAATTGTTGAATTTTGCAGTTAATCAACTCCTGTGAATAGGCTACATTAGAGAAACGAAAACCCAATGAAAGCTATATAAATAATTCTGTAGACTTATGTTACAGTTACACCAAATATTGACAAATAACTAAATAGCAAGAGGTTACTCGATTATGGCGCGGTTTCACGATACCAGTTGACGTGTAGCTTACTGGCAGGCAGGTTGGTCATATGATCTTCCACTCTATACCACAAACTGGCTGTTGTGCATTGCCACATTTGTTTGTATAGAGTGGATGATCATATGACCAACCTGCCTGCCAGTAACCTACACGTCTACTGGTATCGTGAAACCGCGCTATCAATGCCACTGTACAAAAAGTTGTGTCTGGACGGTGAATCGAACCCCGTACCTCTCAATTGCCGTCGAGCGCCTTAACCACTAGACTACCAGACTGTAGTGTTCACCAACCACGAGAATAGATTTGTCAGGAATTCTAGGATTGTAGGAGCTGGCCGAGTGGGGGTAACTGGTTTGGTCGAACCTCGACTACTAACATTTGTAAAACTATCGGCCGATATACCTCATACCTCGCCGGTAAGTTAGTACAGATGGTGTCTGTCTAGTGGTTAAGGCGCTCGACCCAGCAATTAAGAGGTACGGTGTTCGTTTCCTTGTCCTCACACAACTTTTTTTTACAATGGCATTAATCGATTATGAGATGTGCCACCTACAGCAACATGAAAAGGATGGCGGATGACAGAGAAGCGTGGAGAGTTGCTGCCAACCAGCCCAACGGCTGTTAACTTAAGAAGAAGAAGATTAATCGATTATCCTTTTTTTTATTCAGCTCTGTTATCAATATTTGCTGTAGTAGTCCTCATAACTATTTATATAGCTTTCATTGGGTTCCCATTCATCTAATTATTATGTATATACAGCACAGCAGTTGATTAATTGCAACATCCAACAATTTTTTCATACTTCTGTAAATTATTGGTCTGCAAATCAATTTTTGTTTTACCAAAATCATGACTGATGACTTTTGACATTAATATTGACCGTTCTACATTGTAATTTGTGGTACCGTAATAATTAATTTTGAAAAACATTCAGCAATTAGAGCCTATTGAAAGTTCGTAACTTCGGTTCTACATGTTCAATCTATTTTTTGGAACTATAATAATTTTTTTGAAGTATTTTTTTATTAAAAATGTACTTACTGTAGTTGCAGTCTCTGAAAAGAGAGCTCATGATCATCTGGAAGATTTGATGTACGCTTCTACTGTAATGTACAGCATTCAGAATTCCTTTGAATCATATTAAATTTATTGTTTTTATTCTATTTAGAATTTTCTTTCCAGCTCTTGGTTGGTGAAAGGTTAAGAAATGGGTTCAAAATCATGGGGTCTTCTATTGGCGATACCAATGCTAATATTCAGTGCCACTGCAATCTACTACCTTTATAAAAAAGTAAGTTACAGTTGTTGCATCATGCTATTATAAACTTCTAAAATGTTATTTTCAAGTTTATACTTTTTCTAAATCTTATTTTAAATAATTGAATAACTGAGAGTTATAGAGTAATGTTCCGGTTAATAGTTTGTATTTCATCGAATTGATTTACCGTATCAATTCAGTTAGTACAGTTGAATCTTTTGAGCAATCAGAGGTATTGAATAAGACAAGCCTGTCTGATAAGTTACGTTTATCGTAGGAATGAGACCCGGTGCGATCGCATTTTTGTAACACATACCATATCCCAAATTTCGTTAAAATCACAAAGTAGTTTCGTTAAAACTATTTTGAGATGTGTTGTACATACATGTACAGAAATCGCTTGTTTAATATGATAGGATGTATCCACGGGTACATGGTAGGGTTCACGCGCAGATCCCAGCTTAGATTTTGAGAGGAGTGACGTCTCCCAGTAGAAGTAAACAAGTCATTTTTATTTAATGTTATAATGTATCTAATAGCAGTTGCAATACCCAATGATTTCCTCCATCTGATTCATCATGTTTTTGACTAATATCATTCATAAAAAATATTAAATTAATGATTCTCAAATGTTTGAACAAGAACTTTGGCTGGAAGTAGCCTACATTGTAAAGGATGATGACCTCAAAGATAAATCAGTATCATATATTTCCTTTTATTGAATTTATTGTGCGACATATACGTCAATAAAGCTCATCATAGAATCATGTCAAAAAGACAAAAATCACGTAGTGGAATTATTTCCTTGATAGAACTTATTCTAAAATGAGATGGGGGATATATCTAGATTTCCATGTGAATGAGCTTCGTGAGATTATATTGTAGTTAATACATTGGATATCTATTTCAGGAAGAAGATGAATACGATGATGACGTGAAGGTGAGGACATCCCGCTCAAGAACTCTTGAAATGAAAATTCCAAAAGACACAGTCGGTGTTCTTATTGGTCGTGCTGGATCCAATATCAAGGAAATTGAGACGAAGTCCGATACCAGAATCAAATTCAGTGATGATGGTAGGATCAATGGCAATTCTCATCATTTAAATTCACTCCCAATTTTCTCAATAAACACGCTGTACATTTTTCAAAGCTTTTCGATTTGGTTATTACAGTATCAATGTCTTCTTGGTTTTGAACGTGTGCTAGTGCGGTTGATCAAACAGATTATCCTTGGCATCCCAAACACAAGATATATTTATTCAACAAAGAATGTTCTTATCAACTATATCTGTTCCTCGTCTATAATATCTATTCCCTGTCATTTTCAAGTGCACTAGATAGGAAAGAAAAAGAGGCTTCGACTTCCGAAATTCCAAATTTCAAAAAAATATACAAAATAAATGTGATGTTTACATTTTTACTCCAATTTAGTTCCTAAAATATATGCACAACTGTCTCATTCGGAAAGTCTTGACCAAAGAAGTCGACCAATTTCTTTGAGTTGATTTTATAGGCCACCCTATATTTGTCATCCAAGCATGTTATTATTGATAAGTGACAAGCTTCAAGTGAAATCATTCATTCTTTAATTAATCTTGCCTCCAACAACCGTAATAAGATGTAATGGTTCACTATCCAAATAGGAGTGAATAAAGTTTTTTCTTCTTTATTGAAGCTAATGAAAGCGATTTGCACACTAATCAACTTGATTATTCATTTTTGAAAAATCATTCAATCAGCGGCGGCTGAATGGGGATCCCCATCACTATGCTCTTTAAATTCAGGCGCCATCCTGAATGAATAATTTAAATGGTCGATGTTTGATGTTTTCAGTTACCGATGAAGAATTTCGCACCTGTATAATTAGAGGAAGCAACGAGGCTGTTCAGTTGGCTGAGTTACTAATTCACGACTGCATCATGAGTCAACCTCTGATTGAAACTTTCGAGATGTGGGTCCCAAAAGTAAGTTGATGAGTAAATTTACTATTTCCAAACACTTGCATTAGTCTCGCTATCAGTCATAGACGGGCCAGATAATAGGGTATCTTTCAAAAAAGATGTTTAACTGATTTAAAACGTTGTAATATTAAATCTTATAAGTAAAAAAAATTAATATAAGTCCAAACAAGTTTTTATCAAGTTAATATAAGTCATTGTACAATGGAACGTCCGTACACCTATTATCATTCCAGAGTCCTTCTAATACTTTATTGTACGTTCTCATTTTCTTTGGAATTTGAACAATTTCGTCTTATTAGTATGTCGGATAATACTGAATGACGGATAAGAGAGACTCTAGTGTACTTCTTTTCGAAATAATGAGTCCAGCAAGACCTAGGAAATAAACTTTCTCAAGACCAGCTAAGCATGTGTACAAATTTGAGCTTTTTTCTAATCTTTTTCGAAAAAAACTGAATTTAAGGAGTATCTTTAGGCAAATCTTTTCTAGTGCGCATTTCGAGGTCCAACTGAACAAGCCTGCCAAATTTCAAAGGTTGAGTAGGAATTCAATTCTTGTTTATGCATGAATAAATGAAATAGGTGTTTCAATTTTTATATTTCGTAGATTTTTCATAGCTTTACATATCAAGGGAATCAGAAAAATCTATTATGATTATTATTATTGAATGTAATTGTCGCAAAAATATTTTTAAAATATTCTGCTTTCTCTCAAATAGTTAAACTCTGTGAAACTTCTTGTTTTAAACTTATTTGTAAAAATCTTCTTGTTTTCCTCGCTATGATAGAGAATAGCAATCAATTCCGTTAATTCAATCTCCGTTAAACTTGGTTAATCTCCGTTAATCTACTAGTAATATAACTGATGGAATAGCCAGAAATTGAATTTATTATCTATTATTTTTATGGGAAAGATAAAAATTTCCACATTAGTTTGGGAGCAGCTCTGTCATATATCTCTTTCAATGAAGGAAAAAAAGAGTAAAGTTTCTGATCAAATTAGATTAGAGGCAAGTATGATATTGAATATTTTAATTTTCTTTCTTCTGTAGACCTACTAACTTGTTTTAACGTGGGCAATTTCAATGATTCGAATTCTCACTAACTGATTATCCGATGTGGTTGAATTCTCTGTCTTTCGTATTAAAATTTCGCTTTTTAAAATTAATGTGTGTTAGGGGCAAAAGATCCCCTTTCACTTTATCCGTATTTGAGAAATATACGTACAAATTCAACTCAATGTTTCTTTTGTTGACATCTTTCTCCTAGAAAATCTATTATCGTTTCTTTTACGAAACTAAAAAAATAAGTATTGGTTTTTCAGAGAGCGATGGGAAGAATTATTGGGAAGTGTGGTGAGAGCATCAAAACAATTTCAAGAGCTTCTTGTGCTAAAGTGTCAGCTGACAGTAATTCAGCTCCAAACTCAGGTATGTATTATATTATTCTTTTGGTTTAAAAATAGATTGATAATTATAGAGCTTATGTTGGAGATTCATATGAATAACTTTTTATCACTTTCAGTCCTATTATCACATATCAGTACACGCCGTTTATTCTTAGTTCGGCTCGTTCTGCGCATGCGTCAATGTGCCCAGTGTTCTTTGATTGATCCATCGTTATTGACGCGTGATTAAACGTGAAAAATGTTGATAATTAAAAGTGATGAATTGGAACGGAACGTAGACTAGACTGGTATGTGGTAATAGTCTTTGATACTGTGATATTATTACTTTACTTTAGTTTATTACTTCACTGTGACTAGACTATTATATTATAATAGTCAGATAAAAGTTGGGAAGTCCTTTTAAGCCCTATTAGTTTCTATTGTGCATAGCTTTCAAATCAGTCACAATATCTGGTGAGTGGAGTAGTTGCATCCTATTGAAGAACTGTCAAATTAAATTGTTAACGTTATTTAAATGCATAAATATTTTATATTCATGACGCCTAAGGGAAATAAGGACATCATAATGATTCGAGTGTAAGACAAGAATCGTTGTGCATGTCGCATCAGATAAGGAATGAGGAGTCTATTTTTCATTAAATATTTGAATTATTATTATCATCATTATTATTTTTTGAAGTGTGACAGTATTATTTCTTGTACCTAATTCTAGCTATTAGTATTTTTTAATTAACAGAATGTGTCGCATAGAGTAACCAATACTTCTAGGGTTTATTGTACTAATTAAAATAATGAATCCTTATGAAATACGTACCTTTAGCAATGGTTGAGAAATGCTCTGTTTACGAGATGAAGATAGATATGGCAACTTTTTCTCCATATACCCAATTTTATATTTTGTAGTGTTTAAAATGTTTAAAATAATAATGTTTAAAATGTTCTAAATGTTTAATTGAGCGTTTAAAATGTTTGAATAGAATATTAATGAGAAATCCAATAGAACCAACCATATACTGTTAGTATGTAAATTGTTATTGAGATAATTGCTGGCTTTGTAACTTAGAGGTCCCGGGTTCAAACCCAGGTCAGACCGTGAGATTTTAGCTCGAGCCACTCCTCGTGTTTCGGAGAACACGCTAAGCCGTCGGTCCCGGCTGCCTAAAAAACAGTCGTTAAGTCACGTCAGAGACCCTGTACTGATCAGGAGTGACCTGAATACTCTGACACCAGACCTAAGCCAGCCAGGTTACACGGAATTATTATTATTATTGAGATAATTGGAAAAAAGTGCTTAAAAATGCTATTAAAAAGTTAAAACATGATTAATTTGATTATTTACCTAATATAATAGTATTTTTCATTGATACAGCTTGTATAGTTCAACTCAAGGTGAAGTTATCCAAATCCACTGAAACCTTCAGAATTGAGGATTAAAAGGAATAAGAACAGACAAAAATGGCTTCTGTGGAAAATCAATGCATTGATTCATTGGAAATTAATTGATGAATTTTAGTAGCTCCTGCAACTTAACCTCAATTTCACTGTAGTTAATAGTCATTATTATAGCGGATGTGGCAGGTTATACAATAAAACCATTGTAGGCCTATAAATAAAATAAATTAGTGGTTTCACAGTACTCAAACGCAGTAGGTTTTGTCTTTTTCTTTCATTTATACAGAAATATCACAACGTAACACACTACAAATTTCTTTTACAACAAGAATAAAAATTAGAATACCCTGAATCTGTTCCTGAGTGACGATCCGGGATTAAGTACAAAAAGGCTCATTTAGTCTTTTATTAGGAATTCTCAGTGACTTTTGACTAGCGAATCAATAAGATCGTAGAATCTCGATGGATAATAGACATCTAGTTGAGAAGGTTTTTATCATTAGTCCTTGAATTATCTTATCAATACTTTTGATTTCAGGAGAAAACAGAATAATACTGAAAGGAACAGCAGAACAAATAGCTGTGGCAAAATCTCTGATTGAGGAGAAGGTTGAAGAAGATATTGAAATGAGGAAAAAATTCGACGAACGCACGGCCAATCGTTATCCTCGGAGCAAACCTGTCAAAGCCCTATCCAATGTTTCTGCTAATGTAGATCTGGTAAGTTCCTCTCGAAATTAATAGATCCTAGGTTTTTCATGTATCTTAGATCGTCCAGTGTTGTATTTAATGAAAATTAAGATGTCCTGTTGAAGAGTAAAAAGGCGAACGCACACTAGACTTATAAACGTTATAAACTTTGGATGTTGCCCCATATCCTTTATTGCAGGAGAAAAGCGGTCACAAATCTATCATTAATAGTATGGCATACTATGTAGAAAAATTATGCAGGTGTTCCGAAAATAGTGATCAAAGTACAAACAAAAAAAGTTCTTTGAATAATTTCAATTTCCCCTTAGTTTACCCGTAATTCGCCATTTTATTACAAAATTGAAGGAGATGTTTTGGTAGTTATCCATACTGAATAAAAAGACTTGAAGTTGTCAAAACCACAAAATTATTAAAACAAGGAGATACGGGTTTCGGTTGTTACACAGTTTACCAGAGATAGATAATGATGTAACAACCGAAACCGGTGTCTCGTTGTTTTAATAATTTTGTGGTTTTAACAACTTCAAGTCTTTTTATTCGGTAGGATTATATTTTATTTGAAACCGTGATAATTCTCCGAGAATCGAACAGATTGGACACTGTTCTAAGGAGGTCTTTACCTCAAGGAAGCGGTTCACACTTCAAGTACGGTAACTGTGTGACAGTTCATTGAGAAAACAAATTTCACCTCTACTCAATTCTTTTAAAAGTAGTTCGCTCTCTAGAATCTAAATATATAAAAGATTCCCCAAGTCGGAATCGGCTAACGTGGCTCTATGTACATTTATTTCTATTCGGCCTTACGATCACATGCTATTATAATGTGCGACATCTTGGTTCTAGAGTGGTGACACAGAGAAACATTCAACTGAGAAGCTTGAATCTGTCGTCAGTGATGGATCCATGCAAATATTCGTTTCAGCAGTTTCCAGCCCCAAGAAGTTTTGGGTACAGGTAAGTGTTTGGCACATTCTTTATACTCTCTTCTTTCAAAACAAATTATATTATTCCATTCACTTCAGTTTTTTCCCCTCCTCGTTCTTAGTTTCAATCAAACATAACGTTTATTAGATGCAATTAACTTCTAAGACAAAATTAAATGGCATACATTATAGAGCCATTGTCCGGAAAATCAACGTTTTTTCTTATGAAACTGTCATGAAAAATTCATTTGATTGCCGTTTAGGAAAATATTAATATCCTTATTTTTTCTCTGGCGATGCCCAAGTAAAGTCTACGACTTGTGAATAGGAAAGGAATAATATCGAGTAAGACATATAAATGAAACGATTTAAGGTGGCTAAAAAGTATTTATTTTTAATGTATTACATGGCTGGAAAGCCCAGTTATGTGAATCAGAACCCAGCTGTTTATGTGAATCTAATCATTTATGAATTGAGAATTTCTCCATTCTCCTCAATGCAAAAGAGTTCTGCGTGCGTGAAGTTATAAAGGTCAAAAGTATTCAGCATTGGAGAATTAAAGGAATCAATCCCGACTGCAGTTGGACGGATTTTATTGCAAATGCTGATGAATACTTTTGACTCTTTCAATTTCAGAAATTTGCATTCAGAAAGAATTTGAGAACATCTTATTCGTGATATTATTCATGGATGATTTGATTCGCAAAATTGCTTTAACTAGTCAGTAATGTATGTATTATTGTGTTCAAATAGTAGTTTATGCAATGGTTGTACAGTATTACGAGATTCCTCTCAAACGAGTGAGATACCGAGGTTGAAATACAACCATTGCATACACCTATTTTATCTAAAAACTAAACCATTGCATACAAATCTACTACCAACAAAAAAACAATAATATCTACATTATCAATCTAAACTAACTTTGATTCAAACGACCATCTTCTATCTCAATGTTTGCCGTATATAGCAGGATTCATTTAACTTGACATAAGTCAGCTGTTTTGGTAATAATTAAACAGTGACTTTGACACAATAATCAAAAGGCTTTAAAGTCTTAAAGACCTTTAAAGTCTTTAAAAGACCTTTTTGAAGAAGACCGTTCAAAGAATAACTTTTTAAAAGACTTTTTCAATAATCTGCGAGATTCAGCATTTGTAGGTTAAGTATTGTGATATTGCTCTTTGAAACAGCTGACTTCTGACAAGTTGAATTGGATTCTGCTATAGGTTAGAAACTGTTCCGTTCCAGTGTTTTAAAACTAGATCAGATTGAACAAGGAACATTTTATAATATACAATCTGTATCGTAATGAGGTCATTACGATGAAAGTTTCAAGTTCCATTTCGAAAAAGCTTTTGTTTCGATTTTAATTATGAAACTGTGATGATTGCCTTTTAACACAGTCGAAGATAAATAAAATTTAATACTTTTTAGCCATCTTAAATTGGATTAGCCTATTATATATGCCTCACCCGGTACAATAAATGCCAGGAGAAATGGGAATCGAACCAATAACCGGAGAAGTAGAACTCTTCTACATACATTCAAAATTAAACAAATTGGGTGCTTGGTACAAAATAATATCCAATTACAGAAAATTTGGTCGGATAGCATTTCAATTTATATTCATTTTTCAGTTAACAACATTTAGTGGAATAAAAACTGTAATATTGGTCAAGTAATAACATGGATTAGCATATTTGTCGTTCTAATTAATTTAATGATAACAATCGAACACGAACAGGGAGTAGGCAACTCTCACTCCAGAGAATAGAACCTTGTATGATAATGGACATTGAAGGTGAACCGTTCTTCATAGTTGATTGCTGATGACCTTAAATTCGATGTTACGCCAGTACTTCAAGCAATATCAGTCTCGGTGATATTGTCAACACTGTCTTGGATTTGAATTCATCTTAGGCTAACTGCTTTGATCAGTTCGTGTTCTCTTAGTGATTTTCTTTCTGTATTCAAATTCATTATGTTCCCATCCTGCCATAAGAAGAACAGGACTTTGAAGTTCTTCTTGAAAAATACTTCTTTACATGGAATGAAATATGTTGGTGATGAAAAAAAGCATTGGTGTGAAAGGTTTTTCTGGTTTATTCTACTACTGATATTCGCAGTGTTTTCGTTCAAAACCCTAACAGCGAGATGGATATCGTGGAAAGCCTCTCCAATGGAAATAACAACGGTAAATGTGCCATACTCCATATCATCGTTGCCTGTTCCTGCAATAACCTACTGCCGAGATTATCTTGTTTCAAGTGAAGTAACTAACATTGCTAATTTGTCAAGTGAATATCAAAGCATCCTTTGTTCAATGATGGACGTTATAGATGACAATCTTAAACCTTCTGAGTGCTACTCGAACAAAATTTCACGGTATGAGGATGATATTGACGATGAAAGTTTCTTCAAAAAGTTTGATGAATTGATAATCACGGACAAGAAATATTTAAACAATAAATCAACGTCTTTTATGCCCGGTCAGCGCTTTGATGAACCTATTTCATGCTATGACATGCTAACGAGCCGCGGATTATGTTTTACATGCAATTCCTTACCTCCATCACAAATCTATAAGAATAACACGATACTCCACTATTTTCATAATAATCCGGATGATTACGACGTAGTAGGGCAAGTGAATGGATTCCTGTACTCAACTCATCCAAATTCAATCTTTCGTATCCATCACGTGTGAGAAGACCAATGAATGGAGTTACCATGAATGATTTTCGGAACTTGGAAAATGAATCGGTCGAGATTTTCCATCGCTTCAATAGATGGTACACGATTCACAGTCCCTGGGACGTGCCCAATCCATTCATGAGATGGCATTATAGCAAGCACTTTCGTAATCGTGAGCTGCAGGTTTTCATAGAACCAGATCAGACTCTTATTGATGATAATCTGAAAATATCGCCTCTGGGCAGTGAATGTTACTCGGCCTATGGAAAAGAACTCGAATTTTTCAAATATTACACTCATCAGAATTGCAAAATGGAATGTTTAACTAGGGAAGTGTTGAATGAATGTGGATGTGTTATGTACTACATGCCCCACAATGAGTCCACCAAGATATGTCTCAAGGATGTTGAATGTCCCAATAGAATAATAGATCAAGTTAATGTGCAAAAGTCTCTTTCCTGTGATTGTCTAGCTTCATGCAATCATACTGATTACAGATTTGTTTCTCATGACTCAATTCCTGGCAGAGACTCTAGCAAATTGATTACGGTTTTCATTGATGATATATTCTACCCTCAAATACGTGGGGAATCTGGCACAATTGAAAATTTTATTGAGACGTCTGTGACCTACTTGGACATGTTCTTGGGACTAAGTCTGATTAGCATAGTTGAAGTACTGTATTACACAATTCTAATGTTGTTAGAATGCTTCAACGTTGAACAGGTTGTTCCAGA
Organism: Laodelphax striatellus; assembly: GCA_017141395.1. NCBI lineage: Eukaryota > Metazoa > Arthropoda > Insecta > Hemiptera > Delphacidae > Laodelphax > Laodelphax striatellus. The sequence continues at coordinate 40,477,596 of CM029532.1, read as the reverse complement.
AGATTGATTATTCTGTCTGGATCTGTGTTAATACAAAATGAAATATTATGCTATGTGAAATACCGGGTGATTCAAAAAGAATACCACAACTTTAAAAATTTGTATGTTATGAAAGAAACATCATAGAACCTTCTGTTATAAATCATTTCAAAGAGTAATTTAAGAAGTTTTTTTCCACTCACAAAGAAGTTCAGAGATGTTCAATATGACCCCTCCAGACACTCGAGCAATATCAACCCAAAACCTCCCTCAAACTCTTTCCACTCTCACTGAAGCCTATCAGGCGTAACAGTTTGATAAGCTGCTGTTATATCTTGTTTCAAATCATCAATATTCATCCACCATTGATGATTTGAAACAAAAAATAACAGCAGCCATCCAAACTGTTACGCCTGACATGCTACAGATAGTGTGGAACACGTTGGAGGTAGGTTTTGGGTTGATATTGTTCAAGTGTCTGGAGGAGTCATATGGAACAACTCTGAACTTGTTTGTGAGTGAAAAAAACTTCTTTAATTACTCTTTAAAATGATGTATAACAGAAGGTTCTATGATGTTTCTTTCATAACATACAAATTTTTAAAGTTGTGGTATTCTTTTTGAATCACCCGGTATTATGAATATTTATTTATTCCACTGTCATTTATCGATTTGCACAGTATTTAAGTCAATTATAATCTCTAATCAGTAAGTTTCTTCAACTTATTTCCGAAGATTACTTTTCAATTTTTATATCAGGTATGAAATGTGTGTTGCATCTCTGCTTACATAAGTGTTGCTAGACTAGACTAGGCTTAGTCTTAATAAAAAAATATGCATAGAGCTCTGTTTAAATTATTCACTCATACTATTTTTTGAAGATTAAATCCTTCTCCAATTAGACAATGAAACCCTTCTCCTATAACCTTGTACAATGTAGCAATGTTAGATAATTCACTCATTTATAAAATTTTGACAGCAGTGCTCTGTGCTCATTGAAACTTGTAATATGTAATTGATGCCAATACAGGTGATAATGCAAGTAAAAATTCAAAATTGAAACTTTTTCAAATAAAACTTTGATATTTCAATTATTATTACATCTAGAATCATGTTAGGAATGTTAAAAGAAAGTATAGAACACGTTGGATTAAGTTCATTAAAATAGATATGATCAATCATATTGATCGTCTTTTCTAGGCCCGCATTAGAGTCGCCAGGTGACGCAGCCAATGTAATAAACGTCATATTAAGAACTAGGGCCCAGCCACTGGCGACTTGGCTAGTTCACCACATCATCACTCTTAATCGTGCCCAATTCATTTATTCATTCATAATTCATTTATTAAAATTATTCCCTATTATTTCTGTATTCTGTGATAGAAAAAGCTTATCTATTGAATTATTAATTTATATTCATTACGGTAATCATGAAAGAGAATATTTCATCTAATTCGTGTGTTGATATTGATCTAAAAAAAGAAATACTTGAATTTTTTCCCTTTTTTAATTCCCAACAGAATGTTTAATTTGAGAATTATATTGTAATGTATCCAATCATCTAAATGGATTCTAAGTGCGAATTATGGACTCATTTCTACTTGTGGCCCTCTAAACCTCACCTGCTTATTTAAAGCCCCATTATCAAACAGTGACACAATTATTCTATAATGAAATAATCGAAGAGCTGTTCATGGAATTTTCCTCAGGTTGAAATATCCACATTATTCAAATGAATTCTTGAAATATTCTTCTCCTGACTTCCAGGCACAGGAATGTCAGTCCGTTCAGTTTTAAGAATGCAACATACTAGTATTCATTGAGAGTATAGTAGGCTTGATCAATCAGTTTATCTTTTACATTTTTTTTTTTTTAATTTCTCCATTGGGAGCCCTCTGATCGCCGATGGAATATTATTGAATATTTTAATTTGTTGAAAAATATGGCTATCTCTAGTCTTTGTCAATCTTATGTTGAAAGATTTATTTATTTGATTATTTCTATGCCGAGTATAGTACTGATGATTATCTCAGACAAGAAAAGGCTTCAAGGAAAAACAAACCTCAAAATATGAAAATAAACTTTGAATAACACCAGGCGTTTGTTTGGATTATCTGAGGAGAGAATTTGAAATTGAAAGAATCAATTCGAAAATTGAAATAAATAGAAATTTATTATAAATCTTTTTTTTTTAACCAATTTCAAAATAAAATACAACAAAGTGTGAGAAGTGTGAATAGTTCAGATTAAATAGGAATAAAAAATAAACAAATCATATTAACAAAAAAAAAAAACAGTTGAAATTTATTTATAAAAAAATTCGAATAAGTTCATGGAAGTTCTTTTTTTTTGTTACTCAATTTTTATTTTCTACTTATTTGGGGAAACGTTCTATCTAAAATACTGTTAATATTATTTTGTTCTATTTATCTGTTATTTCAAATTTATTTAGATACTGTGAAAATTTTATTGTGAGATTGTAAAAAATATGAAAACTTATGTTATTTGAACGGATTCTTGTAAATTTGTACTAAAACCAGTGTTGCCGCTACCGCTGCTGCACAAGAAGAGAGCGTTTTTCTGCTGGTTTAAAAATTTGGTCAGCATAACTGCTGAGTCTTTAATTTTGTAATTGAAAGGCTTCAACGTCTTTCCAACAATTTTAAAAAAAAGGGAGAGATATTTTGCCTCTACTTGCTTTGCAGCTTACTATTAAAAATTTAAATTATAATTTTCGTTGAGTGGGTTCTGTCAATATTGGTGACAATATTCATAATTGCATTACAAAATCAATGTTTATGTAAGAAGTTAATACTGGGGGCCCCATATGCAAGTTCACCCAGGGTCCCTCAAGTCTAAATTGCTGCCCTGAAAATATTGACAACCCATTTATTTCAATTTTGGTATTGAAATCCTTCAGGGTCATTTAAGTTAATGTTGATAACTCTATAATCTTCAACTTCAACCTTCTCTCCTCTTTCTATGTAGCCAAGCATCTAGGAGTACTTCATTGAATAAAGATTGAGTGCATGATTGATGCTTGTGAATATTACCATTAATTGATTTGAGCTGTGAACGTTGTACTGAGCGGGATTGCCGACTTATCGGTCTGAGCCGTAAAAGTATTATTTGTAAATTACAGAATAAATCAGTGGCCTTAAAAACTAGAACAACTCTATGTGAATTCCCCATGCTTATTTACTGAATGTTTGCTCAAATGTACAGGGACATTCATTTAATTTGACACTTGGCATTTAATAGATAGATAGGTAGAGAGATATCATTTCTTGACGTAGCTGATGATCTATCTAATGCCAAGCTTCAAATTAAATTAATATACTGTATGTTCTATGTCATTAGAATTGACGCATTTTAATTATCAGCTGGACCAATTTATATCTGATGATGCATACTATACCCTTTAGAATCCCGACTTATCTTAGAATCCTTTTTAGTAATTTCATGAAGTATGAATTACTTAATTACAATTCTCAAGTAAAGCTCTAATAACTTATTGTGAAAAATATATATTCACTCTGTACTTTTATTCGAATAAGAACATTTGGGATCAAAATATACGAGGAGGCATTGCCGCGGCGTCAATTTTTCTGCGCATGTCTCAATGACGCCGGACCAATCATATTTGTAGGAATTGTTATTGACCTACTCCGTGCACATTCTTGGAGCATTCTAAAGTAAATTCATTAATTTCCTGGAAGGGACTTTGACGTTCTCTATTTCCATGTTGACCTCACTTTTCTTTGAAATGATCCTCATTCTTCAGCTTTGTTCGGCCACATTCTATCTCGTTCGGCAAAAATTACCTTTTCGGTTCGGCAATTACCTTTGCGCACAAGTAGCACAAATAGCTATTCCCGCATCGGAATGTAATTCCCGCTTCTGGCTTTGCTATTCCCGATAAGCGTATTTGCCTGCTATCGTTAATGGAAAATTGGGACTTTTCCGGATGCTGAAGGAAAATAATATTGATTAGTCAATTTATCATTCCAATTACGATGAAATTGAATGACACGAATAGGGAAAGAGCAACTATCTAGAGAATAGAACCAGATAAGATATGATAATTTGCATTGAAGGTCATAGTGGTCGCGTGAAGAGAACATAGTTTGCCGTGAATGGACATAGATCTAAGATGGCGACTGTTACATGGCTACCAACATTCTGTATAAAAATAGGAATACACCCTAGTTATATAAATGTGACTACGAATATTTTAACAAATAGTAAACTCCCGAATCATGATTGTGAAGCATTTCACTTAAGTGAACTATGACAAAGAAATAGAAAACTGGTGATAGCCTGACCTATGAAAAGCTATTTAAGTAGTATCTTGCTTAGTGCAAACTAATTTTGACTAAATTTTCAGAGTCGCGCATGCGTATAGTAGTATTTCTTCCATCGTGCAACTGAGCAACCAGCTTTGTTCTCTTCGCGCAACCACCATAACTTAACTCCACAGTGTGCCATGCTTTCAGTCGAAGTAGTATTCTCAATTCGTTCACCAAGTCTATAAATTCAACTTAACATCTTGGACCTACAAGTGGATCTGTTTATACTCTCATGACTGTTTCTCCTTTTTGTATTCAAATTTATCATGTTTTCCAACTGCCGTAAAAAGAACAGGACTCTGAAGTTCTTCTTGAAAAATACTTCTTTACATGGAATGAAATACGTTGGTGATGAAAAGAAGCATTGTTGTGAAAGATTTTCCTGGTGTGCTCTACTGGTGATTTTCGCCGTGTTTGCGTTCAACACCCTAACAGGGAGATGGATATTGTGGAAAGCCTCTCCAATGATAATAACGACGGTAAACAGGCCTTACTCCATATCATTGTTGCCTGTACCTGCAATAACCTACTGTCGAGATTTTCTTGTTTCAAGTGACACTTCAAATTGGACAAGGGAAGATCTAATCATTTATTGTGGAGTGATGAGAATATTTGATTTGAATAATTCTATTCGTGGCAACTGCAGCAGTATTCCACAAAATCATACGAAAATTGACAGTGAAACTTTTTTCAATATATTTAATAGGTTGTTTATCACGGACAAGAAATATTTAAAAAATGAATCAACTTCTTTCTTGCTGGGTGAGCGGTTTGATGAACCTCTTTTATGCTATGACACTCCAACTCATCAAGGCTTATGCATCACGTGCAATGCCTTACCTCCATCGCAAATCTATAAGAATAACACGATCCTCCATTATTTCCATAATAATCCTGATGACTACGACGTAGTTGAGCAAGTAAATGGATTCCCTCGTCTCAATTCATCGAGATTCAATTTTTTGTATCCATCACTTCTAAAGAGACCAATGAATGGAGTTACCATGAATGATTTTCGGAACTTGGAAAATGAACCAGTCAAGATTATTCAACGTTTCAGTAGATGGTACACGATTCACAGTCCCTGGGACGTGCCCAATCCATTGATGAGATGGCATTATAGCAAAGACTTTCGCAATCGCGAGTTGCAGGTATTCATAGAACCAGACCAGACTCTCATTGATGATAATCTGAAGATATCTCCTGAAAGTAGACAGTGTTACTCGCCCTATGAAAAACAACTCGAATTTTTCAAATATTACACGCATCAGAATTGCAAAATGGAATGTTTAACTAGGGAAGTTTTAAAGGAATGTGGATGTGTTATGTTCTACATGCCGCACAATGATTCTACTGACATATGCCTCAAGGACTCGTGTCCCCGAAGTAGAATTGAAGATGCTGATGATAGAAGGCCGCTTCTCTGTGATTGTCCATCTTCATGCAATCATACTGATTACAAATTTGTTTCTCATGATTCAATTCCTGACAGAAGTACTAGCAAATTGATAACTGTATTTATCGATGATAGATTTTACCCTCAAATACGTAAGCAATCTGGCACAATTGAAACTTTTATTGAGGCTTCTGTGACGTACTTGGACATGTTCTTAGGATTAAGTCTGGTTAGCTTAGTTGAAATACTGTATTACTCAATTCTAATGCTATTGGAATGTTTCAACATTGAACAAATTCGTCCAGAAAATAAATAATTCTCATCCATTTTTTTATGATAATATTAAAAAGATTTATACCAATAAGTTGAAATAGAAATAAACATTATGCTATTTAATTTATTGGTATCACTGGTATTGATTGGTATAGACTTCAGTGTTGATGATAATGTTTACTCAATAGGGTTTCTCATCTCATTCCTTTTGTTAGGTTTGAAATGTGTGATTGCATATTTGTTTAAGTACTTGTACTTGTTACTCACTAGACTAGATTACTAGTCTTCAATATTATTTTCCAATAAAAAGTCTATCATAGTAAGTTCTGTTCAAATAATTTACCATTTTCAACTCTTCTCCCATTCCTCACCTACCTTGATATTTTAAATGATTCACAAGTCTACAAACTATTGAAAACTCTGTTTATTAAAATGTGAATGCAATATCAATTTGGTGGTGATGAAAGTAATACAACTGCGAATGATATTTTTAAATGGAGCATCTAATGACTTTGACATTCCTGTAATTATCGACAGCTATAATGATGGAAATCTAGTTAGAATCTTAATTTTTTAAGAAATTGTGTAAGTGAATCAATATTTTACTCAATGTTTTGGAAAAATATGTAAAAACTTATTGTTATGATGATAATAATTGCTTAATCCTTCTATTTTCAATATCCGACATTTCTGTTGATAATAATCAATTGAACGAAATCCCTATATAATGTCATATAATAATACTCTGAAGACTTCTGCTACTGCAAATATTGACAACAGAATAATAGCTAGTAAGAAAATTCGATGAATGCTGCTGCACAAAAAACTTTTTGCCCGGGCGGGAATCAAACCCAGCATCTCTTGTTTGCCGGATCAGTGCCCTAACCACTAGACCACCGGACATCTTCTGTATAGCAGCATACATTTTTGACTTAGCCAAAAAACATTTTCTCTCTGAAGAAGTCTTCAGAGTATTATATGGCATTGAATAGGAATTTCGTTCAATTAATTATAATGATTTAAAAGCAATTGAATAGTTGCAATATCTTATTTCCTTCCATCTTTATTTCTGTTGATGTTTTTTATAGCATTTTAAGTCAAAATGAATGCTGCTATACAGAAGATCTCCGCTGGTTAGGACACTGGCCCGGCAAACCATAGGTGCTGGGTTCGATTCCCGCCCGGGCAAAAGGTATTTTGTGCAGCAGCATTCATCGAATTTCCTTACTAGCTATTATTCTGTTGTCAATATGTGCAGAAGCAGAAGTCTTCAGAGTATTATATGGCATTATATAGGAATTTCGTTCAATTAATTATAATGATTTAAAAGCAATTGAATAGTTGCAGTATCTCATTTCCTTCCATCTTCATTTCTGTTGATGTTTTTTATAGCGACTATCCGATACTTGGCTTCATCTATGTTTTTGCGCTTATTGATGTTTAAGTTTAATGAAATTTCAATTCACGTACTCATGCCTCAAATTCAATTTATAGCACAAGCAAATTAGACTTTTAGGTCCTAAAAATAACGTAAGGCTAGAAATTATCTTAATACTGTACAAATAAGACTAATATGAGTTTGCAACGGTTTCTCAGTGCGGCGTAACAGAGTGCATATGAAGAGGAATTTTTTTATCATACTAAGAGGCATTTTTAATCATATTGAGAGGCATTTGAGCCCATTGCGCATATAGAGAATAAAATTGTCTACAATTTGAGCTCCGAAATATTTTTTTAACTTGCATCGATCTTCATTTATATTCAACATAGAGATACCACTTAGGCACCAATCTCTTGGTGCCTAAGAGATTGGTGCCTATCTCTTAGGCATTAGTTTTTACGTAAATTGATGAAAATTAGAAATGCAACAGATATTTCGTGGATTTTTGGCACCCTGTGTTATGCCGTACTCAGAAACCTTCGCAAACTCATATTAGTCTTATTTGGGATGCCCAAAGTGGATTAAGATCATTTCTAGCCTTATATTATGTTTTTGGACCAAAAGTCTAATTTGCCTGGGCTATTAGTGAGTAGGCTATAATAATTTTGAATATCGGCATTTTGGTATATTTGGTCTATTCTAACCAGAGTAATTCAGATACCTTCTTCAATCAGAAGATTTTTTTCAATTGAGAAGTCAAGTTATTTCATTTCATTCTAAAAACATTTCCTGTTGAATATCATGAGTTGAATATTCTCTTTGAGTCAATTTAATATTATTCTACTAAATAATTTTTTATAGGTTATCTCTCCGAAATCTGTGAAGCTTGACCATCTAGTTGATCAAATGACGGATTATTACAATACACCAGAAAATAAAGAGCTTCATACAATCAAAGAGGTAAGATTTTTCATAGTCAACATTACACCAATCTTGCTCCAGAATCATATTTGTAAAAATGTACTGGAATGGTGTTTCTATTTTTAGTTTTTCAATCAATGGGGAATGTTATCTTCGCTTCCGGTATGCTATTCGAAATGATTTACTAATGGTGTCTCATGGTTTACCGGGAAAGTTACTCAGTAAATTTCCAGAGCTTATTATGTGATATCCTGTTATAGAAGCAAATAGAAGGTTAAAGAAGCTTCCTACTAATCACAACAGTTGCATAATCTGAAAGCTGAAAGTAGTTTTACTCAGAAAAATCCGATTATAAATTACTGTAATTGCCTTCACTTTCTTTGTTCAATTTTTCTCTAAAATCAAATTAATAATAATTGCTTCATGCTTAATCTTGAAATCGAATTGGAGTTGTTGATCAATTGGAGTTTTTTTATTAACATCCTTCAAGTTACTTATTAATGCTAATCTGGTATGGTGTTTCATTGTACCAAAGTATTGTTTTTCAGGGAGGCCACCGTAGCATCGACAAAATTTAGCGTCGACACGATGTTGCATCGACAAACGTCGATGTATTATAGATTTTTTTAAAGTCTTAAAGACCTTTGAAGTCCCCTTTTAAATAAGACCTTTCAAAGAATACCTTTTAAAAATACCTTTTCAATGTCTTCGCAATAATCTGCGAGATTCAGTATTTGTAGGTTAAGTATTGAGTTTGTCGATGCACCCGTTTTTCAATAAAGTACATTTTATACTCCCCACCTAATCACCTAGAGCAGATTGCAAACAACAACATAAATAAACACACTCAAGTCTGTATAGTTCAATGTTCATCATTATAATCGAAAATCATTAAATCCTATTTCAAACGTCTTTTACAAATACCCAAACTTGGATTATTCATAATTATAATTTTTAAATTTCAATTGCTGAGCAGATTGCAAACAACATGAATAAACACACTCGAGTCTGTAACGTTCGATGTTCATCATCATCATCATTTACTCGTATTTATTTATACAAGAAAGTGCTATCAACTAATTGGATGAAAACACTGACTCAAATTCGTTTTCCTAATACAGTAATCGAATATTGTCAATTATCCTAAATCAAAATCATAGCCTGGATTATTATGAATGAAAGTATAAGTTACCACCGGTACTGTATTCGGGAGCATGCATTAATTAGTATCTCACGGACGTTTTTGTATTATTTGCAGTTGGATGTGGGACAAATAGTGGCAGCACCTTTTGCATTTGACGAGAAGTGGTACCGTGCTGAAGTGTGCGCAATCAAGCAGGACGACTACGATCCGAATGCGAGTAAAGTGTCTCTCTACTACGTGGACTACGGCGACGAAGGCGAGCAGCCGAGATCCAATTTGTTTCAATTGAGGACCGATTTCCTCACTCTACACTTTCAGGCCATCGAGTGTTGCCTGGCCCGCGTCAAGCCAAGGTGAGTCATCTCGGCTTCACTGATAATAATCAGGTCAACTAGGTCCAAACTGATTTTATTAATTAATTTCACCATCTTTCTAGTTGGAGAGCTTTACGATTAGGACGAATAAATTTCTCTTTCACTTGTAATGAATACATTTCTAAATCCATTATTTTTAAGTTGGAAGTGTTTGTTTGTATTGTCAGAATTCGGTGTTGATCTAATTGGATACGTTATTGGTTAATGGCCGAACTTCAATAATCATTGTTGTTTTATTTTGCCGTTGATATTGATTGATGAGGGGTCTCCCTTTACTTCATAAAACAAGAATATTGAATATACTCTAATGGTTTTTTATCGGTAGTAATACACTTACGGGTAGGATACACCTCGCCTTATTTTGTGTCTTTCACCCATCCGAGAGCAATCTCGACTTAACCTCATGAACATGAGCAACCGCTCTCACCTAGCGACCAAACCAAACTCAAACACATACGAATATTTATAATTTATGAATTCATGAGCTCTAGTGCTTGGTTATAGTTCTAATAGATAGTACCGCAAACAAGCTTTTTACCTTAAACCACCGAGACATATCAGTAGTGTGGACACTGATGGGCAGTGTAGTAAGAGTCTATCTAGGCATTGTTATTCATATGTTGTCTATGTTATAGTGATGTGTCTCAGTCAATATAGAAATTTTGTAGAAATTGTAATATGTATTCATAGAATAGTCTCTTGCTTCTTTCTTCCTTTTTGCACATAATTTCTCTAGCTCCCTCCTGTTCCTCAATATTAGTATTATAACAACATTAGTATCGTATGTGACATTCAAAATCTGTATTTGTCATTATCATAACAAATTACATCTCGATCTGTAATCTGTGGTTGGAATGGATGAACCGAATTGGAGAGTGATATAATATAGTAATAGTTCCCAATGTTGCAGTACTGTATTGTCATTTTTACAACAAATTGCCTCATTTTATTTATTATTTATTTAGGGGAAGAATTATTCATAATAGAGGAATAATCCATCGGGAATGGACGAACCGAATTTGAAAGAGATATAATAGAGAAATAATTGTTCTCAATCTCGCTGTACTGTATTTTCATTTTAACAAATTGGCTAATTTATTTATTCAGTAATGTACATGTAATTTTGCTTGGGATTTGTTTTTTAGAGAAGGCGACAGTTGGTCGACAGAGGCGACTGACCTGTTTGAAGAGCTGTGTCACGTGGCCCTGTGGCGACCACTCACCGCTCGCGTGGTCAGCTACGCCAAGGCGGACAAGAAGCGAGGCGACAGAGAGGGCAGTCCTGTGCCCTGCGTCGACTTGTACGATCCCGAAAAGGTAGGCCACTCATTTATCATTATCATTGGTCAGCCTAATCACATTCTCCATTAATTCTTAATTCAATAAAATAGCTTGTAAGCTAACACTAATAAGACTCTTGTGAGCAAGCATATCATGACTACCAAGTTGAGTCAACTCAAAAATATTTTATTGGATGGCATTTGATGGAAAATATTGGTGATCATATAATAACATCTTGATAAAGACGCTTTTTTCCATATCAGTGCGGGCCGGGCGCGGATCGGACGGGATCACGGGTGTATCTTAATAATTTACGAGTCGGTGTAGCTCAATTGGGTGGAGCGTCACACCTTCAGCCTGCTTTCGCTTCATCGGTTTTGGGTTCTCTACTTTAGTACCTGCTATTAAGGCTGTGCATCAGCTTAAAAAAAAAAACTTTTTTATGGTGATATTTTTCCAAGTTTTACGATTTGGATACTATCAAGCTATCAAAATGAAATACTTTTTAGAGGAAAAATTTTTTTCTTGTTCATTAGTTTTTGAGATATGGGCGTCTAAAGTAGAAATTTTCGGAAATTAATCTCAAAATTGGTTGCAAATACAATTAATGAAATTTTGAGCATACACGTGCTTGAAGGTATTGTCATCACTTGACATAATTAGTTTCTCGAAATATCAACTTTTGAGAAAAATAACAAATTCTCAATTTAATTGAAAATTGAGTCATTTTTAAAGAAATTATCTTCGAAAATATGTTTTCAAATTGGTTATTTTGAGAAACTAATTATGTAAGTGATAGACAATACCTTCGACAATGCTCAAAATTTCATAATTGTGCTCAACCAATTTTGAGATTAATTTCCATACTTTAGACGCCCATATCTCAAAACAATGAACAAGAAAAAATTTTCCTCTAAAAAGTATTTCATTTTGATTGCTTGATAGTATCCAAATCGTAAAACTTAAAAAAATATCACCATAAAAAAGTTTTTTTTTAAGCTGATGCTCAGCCTTAAATAGGAAGTGTGACATAGGCAGTAGCTTCTAGTAGCAGTCACCATCAATATCTATTTCACTAGCAGCGACTGAGTAGCGGCTATTAGGTAGACTGGTGTGACATAAGCTTTATTTATTTAAAAATATTTTTTCCGAGTCCGTTTTGTTCTTCTTCTAGACCGATAATATTTATGTTATTATTTATTTTGGACCGATATAGTTACTTTCATAACTGAGCTCTTGAATTGAAAATACGCGCAGATCAGTCATCAAGCAACGGCATTCATTTATCCATCGCATAACTCTACTTGAATTTAAATAAATATTTCTCCTCATCTATCAATTAATCATTAATTTTTTATTAATTTTAATATGTTAGAATTTTATATGTTCTTATGTTAGATTTGAATTTGCTACATTATTATTCATTTCAATGGCTTTTGAGCCATTAATTGTAGAATATTGGCAGATTCATAGAGATCGCAAGGTGAAGACCACCATTAAACTCACCTTCTGTTTCCTTAGAAGTCTTTATCATGACATTGATATTCGTATCCTCTATACACGTTATGTTTTTTCAAAGTATGGTAGAATATTCTTTCTTACTGTATAAAGTATACAGTAACTTTTCATCTAGAATAGATAGGCCTAACGAAAATTTATCAAGCGGGTGGTAAGGAATGGCCGTAGTTAAGTGGGTTTATCGCTGGTTTGATAACGCAGAGGTCCTAGGTTTGATTCCCGATCTGATGGAAATATTTTTCCTTGGGCTACGCCCGTGTTTTGGATGACACGTTGAGCGGTCGGGCCCGGCTCCCTAAAAAGCAGTCGTTAATTCACCTCTTATCATCCCCCTTTCCATTACTCACGCACGAGCCAAAGGTATCACAGTATCCTCAAAAACAAATAACATCTCTATTGGCAAGTGTTTATCATTTCCTTGTCAACGTATAATATACTTGAAATATTATTTTACTTTCAAAAAAAAACTCAAGTCCATATATAACGTTACAATAGTCTTTGTTTTCACTTTCTTCAACGTGCTAATTAAATAAAATCACAGTAATAATATCAGTTTTAGATAACAAAAAACTAGAATACCTATTTCTAAATTATTCTTCGTCGTACTTTTCCAGGAAATCGATGTTGGTGGTGAATTGATTTCACAAGGGTTTGCTACACCCGTCGACAGTGTAGACAGCTTTTCGAGTGAGAATTCCTCGCCCAGGAAAACACCGACTCATAGTAGAGTTCATTCTACAAAGCAACTACATGATTCGAATAACGGTGTAAGCTCATTAAATGGTGGTGATCTCGATAAAATTAATCCAGTTGCAAGGACTTCTGAACCTTCCTCAAGTTCGGGAACATTTATATCTGCAGAGACAGCTAAAACAAATCAAACCACCGAGTTGAAGTCTCCCAAGTTACCTCCTGAGAGTATCTCAGAGAAATTTCTGTCGAACGAATTCGTTTCACAAAAAGCACCCTCTCAAAGTTGACATTTTTATTTTTTAGTCAAGGTTCTAAGTTATTATCAATGTGAGGTTGGGTTGAATCATTCTACAGCCAGAAAGGTGGCCAGTATCAGTGTTTTCTGCATGTTAATCAAACTATTCATTCATCATCTTCTGAATTATTCTACTTGGTATTTGAACAAAATTTAAAATTAGTTATAGTGATTTTCTCGGTTCCGCTGTTGTGCCATTTTATCATGTGTTTATTTTATTTTAGAATTATTTTAGGTATGGAATATTTCTTTGTTCTGTATATGTAATGATAATTTATTTACGAAGCTTCCAGCTTTCATTTTCCTTACTGGATTAGTTTGTAAGACATTTATCAATGTTATTAATTTACTGCCATAAGTGGATAGCTTACATTCAACTGAGTTGAACAGAAAAAAAACTATATTTTTAAGTTGTAACTATGGTGCTTATCAGGCCAAGTTTAGCTGACTAATTTACCACAAGTTAGTTGTATTTTTCTGTTTCAGAAGTTAGTTGAATTATTTTTATTGTAAGCATTGAATTTTTTTAATTCCGTTTCAAACACTTAGTCAAGTGCAGTGTTGTAGGACGCTTTGGCAAGAACATTGAGAAGCAGTGAGACTTCTATTTTTGTCTTTATTTGTAATGCGGCTACAAAAATTTACTATGATTAGAAATCGTTACCATTGTCGGTATAGGAATGCTCTCCTTTAAATGTTGGGTTGAGTATTATTCTATCCATGTAGGCGACGTTAGTCACCTTGTCTGTGCTTCAAAATACCTGATACAATCATTTGTTAATATGGAAGTCTTAATTTGTTCATGGAAGTTTTTATTAGTTTGATTAAGCAGTGCTCTTCATCATTATTTCCAGTTGAATTTATCATTATAAGTTAATGAAATCAAAAATTTGAAAAGAATTCTAGTAATAAGAAAGAAGATTGTCCCTCTAATTTATTAATGCGAGCTCAATACCGAATCGTCACCTTTTTAGTAGGGAGAAGTCGGTTCCGATCAACTGCAGTAGATTTTCCCAGGTCTCGTCCTTATCAGCGACTGCGCTGAGAGACTCATTTTCCAGTATGATTTCACTTGTCATGAATTATCACAACCGGAAAAAAAATTTAAACAATGGGTATCTCTGTACATTGTGGGTATTCTTGGCAAATAATAGAATTATGTCATTAGATTGCTCATACAATCTTTAGAACTTGAATCTCATGATACGATACCACATTGTGGTTAGTAACCTGAAATGCATAGAAACCTCGGTATTGAAATGATTTGAAACATACAAGAAACTAAACCGATAGTCTTACCAGAGAACTAGTGAAACAATTTTAAAACTCTTTCTTCAAACTCCTACTCTTTTCTGTACAGTGTTCAAGTGTGATAAATTGGCTTTTAAACCAAGGATATAAAAATTTTGTTTTTTAGTTCAGTTTAATTTGCAAACTTGTTTTGATAAACTTGTAAGTAATTAAAACCCAAACTTGGTGTAAGTAATACAGAAACTTGGTGTAACAGATACTGTATAGGTGAATATTTTCTTACCGTCCCTAGCCAATAGTAAATGTATTGGTGATTATAATTTCCATGAAATTGACAAATACCCATCTCGTTGATTTATTTATTGTACATAAATTATTGATATGAGAGAAGTATTTTTGTTCTAAATATTTTGGAAACTTGTAGATATATTTTAATTAAATGTTTAAATGTTTGTTGCATTTTTTATTCCATCTTCCTAAAGATTTTTACTTTATTTCCCCCAATTTAAATACTTGTCTGTATACCGTGCAGCACTGGCCACAAAGTTACGTTTTATTTTGTCAATGTTAGCTAATCCAGTGTTGTGAGGCTCTTTCCCCTTAGTTATTGAATAATGTTGAATAAATTGCATAATTATTGAGAAAATTGGAAAATAATTACGTTGACTTATCAAATCTTGATGAAAACCTATCATGATGAAATTTCATGAAATGAGAAATGTACAGTTGTACTCTCTTCAAGTACCGTACTAATGAAAATTGATCCCAGTTCAAACTATTCTCAAATTGAAAATAGAATCTATATAATATTCCCGTATCTATTCTAATTTCTTTTGATGTTATTGTTAAACCTAGCCTACGCTATTATTGATGTGTAAATCATATTATGTACTTTTCACAAAATTTTCCTCACCGGTAAATAAATTTCTCAACTTTTAAATCTCTGCATTCTAATATTATTACTTGATTGTATATTTTCAAGGTGAAAAGAGGCTGAATTGAAAGGCAACTAACAGCAGTCCCAACTAAGGAGAACAGCTTTTTCCTAGATAAAAACAAAGGTCAAAGTTTATGAGAGAACAAGGATAAAATGAGTAAATGCTTCTACTCAGACTGGTTTCACATCATACAACGTATGCAACAAAAAAGACGCACTATAATAATGATTCAATAACGTGTGTAGGCCAACAATTCATGTGAATTTTCACAGTTTTGCATGATGTGAACCGTTGATTCAGAACAGGATACGCTCATGAGTAGTAGGTACGATGGACTCATTCATTAGTAAAAATTACAATTTAGTTTGCGTACGCATGTAGAGTTCAACGATCCAGAAATTTCAGGTGGCCCCAACACTGCTGTTCTTCGCGCATTAGTTATGCATAAGTACAGAAAAGCAGAGAATGTTCTGCTCTCTTCTTTTCTGTGGCATAAGTTACTTCTACTTATCATCGCGGCTTTTTGTTCTTCTCTAATCACTGACAGAGGCTTCATTATTGGTAAGTTTTTTTCAAAAATCGTTTTATTTTTAATTGATACATTTTTTTCTTAATTATGTCATTCTCTTTTCGATATCGATTAGGAAACTTAACATCCTGTTGAGTTGAATTAGAGCTCAAGTCAAACACCTCATCTTTTAAATTTGTTGTATATTTTTTTATTTAATCTTTGAATTATTGTTTAAGATAATTTTGAGAAATAGTTGTTTTTCAACATAGAAAAGTAAGGAACTAGGTTGATCTTTTCGCATAATTTTCCTCGCCAGTATATAAATTTCTCAACTTTCAAATCTTCTTATTCTAGAATTATGAACACTTGAATTACTCTGAAAAATATCTTGGAAGCTAAATGAAGAACTAATTATTATAAGACCAGTTCACGTAAGACTGACGAACCGGGCATTTTGCTTATACTTCTTTTAAATATTATCGGGCGTAATGTTCAAGGTACAGGGATAGGCCTATATCAAATATTTATTCATACTCACTGCACCATAATATAAAGCACTTTTGAAATATACCTAAATTAGCCAGAATTATCTACAGGGCAACAGCTACCACGTTCGATTCAAATCAAATAATTTTTTATTTTGACAGTATAGCATAATACATACAATAAATAAAATGAGACACGTTTGAATTAACAATAATGAATGAATACTGCAATTTATTCAAGATAATCTCAAAAATAATAGGCCTAATAAAAAGTCAAAATAAAAAGTACTACTTGCTGAATTAAAACAAATTCGCTCGCAAGTAGGAGTATCAAAACCAAAAAAAATAATTTTTTTCTTGATGCTACATTCACACACCATTCACGCACTAAAGTAATAATTCATGTGTGAACAATCAAACTTCAGCCATGATGAAGTCCATGAAGTTAACCAATGACAGTGAATGGATTCTTACCATTCTATTCCATTCGAAATAATTGTCGATATGTAAGTTATATCAATGATTAAATTGTTCCTTGTTTTCCACACAGAAGTGCATGGAGATTTGATTATTGAGCCAATCACTGACAAATGTCTGACATGTATCTGCAACGGAGCAAGTAGATGCGGATTGGGGGTGAAATGTGACGGCGATGTATGTGGCGTTTTCTCTATTGGCTACGAATACTGGCTCGACTCCAATTCACCCACATTACCATTCGATGACCCCGAATCAGAAGGAGGTATGTAGGCCTATAGAAGTCATCTTAGGGGATTATTTTTCTGGGCTGATTATCATTGTTGTTCTTGAATTGTGCTTAGCAAGCAGATTAATGAAAGGGATGATGAGGACGGTGCTAGAATAAGACGAATGGCTACCGTTCTAAGTAGATTCTCAGTTACAAGAAAGATATTTTGAAAGTACAAGTATAATCAGATTCATTCAAATTGACTCTTGGCATTAGATTTAGATTTATATTATTTCTTTGGCATCGTAATCTACGGTCATCAGCAACGTTTAACCTTTATGTTTTTCGTATTTTCCATTAGGGAAAATTGGATGCTTCGGCGAGGCGCAACACACGAAAGGGTCTCTCCGCCAAGAAAGCAATAAGCTTAATAATAATCAGCAACGTCAAGAAATAATGTTTCTTCATCTATCTAATGCCAAGCGTTAAATTTAATGAATCTGATCATTTATATAACTGGAAACCAGAGATTCTGCCCAACTCCTCAGCACCGAGCACTCATCTCATCTGAGTGTAGGGATTAGATACCACTCTGACCCTTAGGGTACAATTTTCATGATAAAGTCGGCTCCAGACTGCATATGCAAATACCGGAAACATTTGTGTTGGTAGGCCTATAAGAAATGTATTGGAAAAATGTTCGTTATTAGACAATGACCAACTAGTCACACATGTCGTTGTAAACGTATGCTGATTTCGCCAAATACGGCATGTCTAGAGCTGCCTCAAGGCACAGCACCATTCCGTCTTTACAGAAATACAAACCAAGATTTTTAATTTCTCAGAATACTAGAACCACACTTCAGGTTTTAATTAGACCATTATCTTATGTTTGATACATGCAGCTAGTAGGCTATATTAATTTTCCAATAGGTTATAGCTTATAGTTATTATGATTGAATTAGCCTGCCTACAGGCTATTTGATTATGAAATCATGAAGTGATGTGACTTACAAATCCATTCCTGTGCTGTAAATCACCAGTTTGTATCAAAATTTATGACCTACAGATCTCCAGATGGATAGAAAAATTGATTTAAAATAATTGATCGATTTTATGAATGAGACAAGGAAAATTTTTCCAGCAATATTTGTAAGAATAATCTCCAATAAAAGCAAAGTGAACTTTTATTGTGTACACTATACCTATACCTATTTGTGTACACAAAGGAAAGTTGTTTGTCATATTTTCTAACCTGCACCTCATTTATCCTTTATTAGTACGTCTGCAATGATCACTTCACCTTGGATTATAGAAAATGACAAATATATTGTTCAGGAAAGCCGACTAACTCCAGATGGATAGAAAAATTGATTTTAAATAATTGATCGATTTTATGAATGAGACAAGGAAAATTGTTCCAGCAATATTTGTAAGAATAATCTCCAATAAAATCAAAGTGAACTTTTATTGTGTACACTATACCGGTAATAAGGTACTGATGCATGTAATCAATATATCTTGCTCACAGCTTACATTAGATGTGCCTCTGATCTCTATTGTGGTGCAGAAGTGGTTGCCAATTATATGAAGAAGAATCCTTATGTAAGTACCGTATTACAACTAAATAATGCAGTTTAAAAACCTCAATTCTGTCGAAAGAATAACTTCAGACTTGGTGTTTATAATGGCTGTAGAGTGATAGATGAGCTTAGATAAATCAATCAATGTTGTGAATTTCCTTCAACAGATGTTGAAGATTTCTTCAAGTAAATCACAAAGGAAAGTTGTTTGTCATATTTTCTAACCTGCGTCTTATTTATCCTTTATTAGTACGTCTGCAATGATCACTTCACCTTGGATTATAGAAAATGACAAATATATTGTTCAGGAAACCCGACTAAAAAAATGTCTCCCATTATGAATGATTGACAATCTCCTCTCAAGGTTCATTTGTATGGAGAAATTTGTCAAGTGCACCATTATAATTTCTCAACGGTTTGTTGTGGTCAACTTTAATTTAATAATAATGTTAGTTGGAGGATCAAGATTTATAACTTTTTTCATACCTTTGTTCTGTGCAATGCAAGAGACTATAATTATCTCTGTGTTTTAAGACTTGTGCGTATAGATTATTCTCAGTTGAACAGAAAAAAACAGGTGCTGGTTACATTCTTAGACCTTGCTAAAGCTTTTGATTCAATAGACCGAAACAAACTTTTCTACAAACTTCAAGCAATAGGTTTCAGGAATAAAACACTTGATTGGTTCAAAAGTTATTTTAACAATAGGAAACAAACCGTATGTCTAAATGGCATAGAAAGTGACTCTGTCAATGTTGATTATGGTGTAGTACAGGGCAGCACTTTAGGGCCACTCCTCTTCCTTATCTACATCAATAACATTTCTAAATTGAATCTTCAGGGACATTTGTTCCTTTTTGCAGATGACACAGCTCTTGTGTCATCAGGCTCTTCATGGACAGAAGCATTTGAACATGCTTCATCAGACCTAGTGAAGGTGAAAAATTGGTTAGATAACAACGTATTATCAATCAACATTGCTAAAACAAAATGCCTTCCAATATATCTTCGCAGTGGTCCTCGGCTCAATGTTCTTAAAATGCATTCATGTGGTGACCCAAAATCCGAAACCTGCAACTGTGAATGTATTCAGCAGGTGACTCATTATAAATATCTGGGAATTGATCTGGACCACAAATTGAGTTGGACGGCTCATGTACAATTTCTCAGACAAAGGCTGCGAAAATTGACATACGCTTTTGGCCAGCTAGGACAGGTTCTGAGTCCAAGACATTGTCGGTCAATATATTTTGCCTACGTCCAGTCTTTGCTTGAGTATGGCATTGTTGCTTGGGGAGGTGCCTCGGCCAATACCCTTCGGCCTGTCGCGGTCTCACAGAGAGCATTGATTAAGGCTCTACTTATCAAGAATCAGAGATATCCCACTATTTTACTATTTCAGGAGTTTCCAGTTTTGAATGTTAAACAATTATTTACAAAAAACCTTCTGATCTTTCTATGGATAAATAGCTTTAACTTCACAGAAGTACATTATAACTACACGACCAGGAATAGACTCAATACAAATATTCAATACCCGCGCCTGAATAATTCTATCCAACTTTCAAATTCTTTTCATTTGGCACACTGGCTCTACAGAAATATTCCTCCTGAACTGGTACCAAATGAGGGTTGCACTGTTGCTGCCTACAAGAGGAGGGTTAGTGGGTGGCTTCTTTGCATTGGGGCTGAAGCTGCGGATGCTCTACTCAATTCACCCTATGTTTGAATTGAGCCTGCTTTTCTACAATCTTTCCTCTATCTTCTTCACAAAGTCTTGACTTCACAAAAATATCATCCATAGTTTCACATAAAATTTAGTTAAAATAGATATTTCAAATAATCCACTTGATAACATCATTATAACAAACCTGTACAAATCAATTAGCTTTTTCTATAGTTTTTTTTTCTCTGTTGATTTCTACCCCTAATTGCTGTCGAATAGAAAGAAAGTGTTTTGTTCACAAAATAATTTTTCTCTATAATTTCTATCCATTATTATTATTATTATTTTGTATTGTTTTTCAAATATTGTATTAAGGTTTACTAGCCTACATCAATTAAAATTATTAATGAAACTTAATATTGTGTTAAAAATGTGTTGTTTGCTAATGCGACTCCTCCCCGCACACGGACATGTCATCCAAGCGGGGAGTCTATTCATAATATTTCGTTTATGTATTTTTCTTGTGTTTATTTATTTGAATAAAACAAATTTGAATTTGCATTTGATTAGGAAGGAAACATGTCTTTTTGAATGTGAATCAAAACCACATCAATAATAATCATTCAGAACAAAAATAATATGATAACTTTTATTCAACAATTTATTCATTCATCACTCCAGACTAAGTTACAAACTGTACATAATAACCTTTACTTTCTAAAATACAGAATTTCATACATACATGCAAACAAATTTTGTAGGATATTATCTTATGAATAATAAAACTGAATACAGAAATCATACATCTCTGTAAGTGAAGTGAGTTTGCACGGTATTTTATATTGTAATAAAATTTCGTCATTTGTCTTCATCGGGGACTAAAGAGGAAAATTTCTGTAACTCTTTCCAGTTGAACTTTGTTGTTACCGTACTCGTACTCTACACGTTGTCGTTTCCATGTTTTCAGGACTGCAATTCAGACGGCTCAGTAACTTGTTGGGACTATGCTGGATTGCACAATAGGGGAAGATTGGAATGCGCAGGATTTTGGGATATTGATTTTGAAATGAACTATAAATCTTGTATGAATAATTCAAGCATGATTATAAATTTTGGAATCGCGTGAAATTAAATAATGTTCAAGAAATGAGGAATTTTTATTATCCCTATTCCCTGAATCCTTTATGTGGTTTTCCTGTATTTACTCATATTTTCAATAATTTGTACACAGTTAATATAAACCATACAAATGAGTTGCATACATGCCCATGTGGTATGACCATGCTATGAACAGAAGCTTTATTATTTTTTTTTTTAATTTTCACCATTTATATCACAGCTCTTTTATTATTCACTGGTGTTGAATAAGATTCGGGAACTTAGCCAAGCAAGTGTCATAATAATTATTAAGGACCCGATAGGGTTCTTAATGCGATCGTACTGGTGTCCGTCTGTCTGCACGATAACTAACGAACGGAAGATCGTACACTTCTGAGATTTGGAATAATTATAATATCTGCATAGATGAAGTAAGAAAGTAAGAAGCGTATTGATTTTGAATATTGAGGGTTGAATTTAAAAAAAGTTACAAGCAAAATAGGTACTGCATTTCAAATACATGTTACAGATAAGTATAATGATATTGAACGACTAAAATTTCAGCCTTACATCCCAATGCCTTGATGGCGCAGTTGGTAAGGCTACGTTCTCTTCTTTGAAGCCAGATTGAATTCCGAGATGCTGGTTCGAGTCCCATCCGGGGCAGTTTTTTTTTTTGCTAACAAATTTCAAGTTTTAATGAATTAAGTTATCCATACATTTTTTATTGTAATAAATTCATTATTGATAATTTGAAATTAATCATTATGTTTATTATTTATTACAATAGCCTATTCTAAGTTTATAAAATTAATCCGAATGTTGAAACATTTCTCTCAACAATTGCAGAAAATAGCTATGTTTACTACTTGAGCAATTCTTGAAAGTACTGTCCTGTTTTTTCTGTTAATTTGTACATGCTACAATATTGGGTCCTTGGATACTCCGTTGTATCGGTTTATTTTTATATAGTTTTATCGTTTGCTATAGAATTATTTAATTTGTAGTAAAGTACTGATTGCGTATCATGTTCAACTATGATGAGACATAACTTATGATGTTTAACTTATGATGAGACACTTGTTAATTTCTTCAAGTTTCAATTGAGTAGGTACCTAATTTATAAAACTAGAATTAAGTTATAATGATAGTTTTTAATAAAGGAATGATCAACTGTTCCAATATAGTTGTGCATTATAAAAGAGATCCAAAATAAGGATATTATGAGAATAAAAGTAACGATATAAATGAATTATTAATGCAGATTACTGAATACGTTGAAATTCTCATCTCCCCATTCAAATATTTTGAATTTAGCGCCGCTTTGTTGATTACGGCCTAGAGAAGAATAGCATATTTTATAAACTCGAGCAGTGCTTTTGTAGCATGGATGTAGAGGGCAAAATCAATTATATAGAAATAAAAATTACATACAATTTATATTATGATAGAGAACTAGTAAAATTACATATCTTTACAACTCACAGAAAATAATTTGAGCATGAATAATATTATGAAGATGGCTTAGGAAAGAATACATCAGCTGTTGAACGGCTGTCTTGTGTTGTGTGGGATGTCAGTGGTGGAGTGCTAATGAGGTAATGAGACTTGAGAGTACAGAGTCAAAGTAGTGATGAAAAGAGGCAACTGATAAGAAAAGAGTGTTCTTTAATAAGTTTAAACCATTGTGACGTGTTAATTAATTTTTGATTTAATTATATTGTACTTATTTTTGAATGTTATCGGTCGAAAGCTTTTTCAAACCTTACGTTTAAAAAGGTGTTACCGAATCCGGTTAAGGAACGACCTACTTGAAACAGAAATATGTTCAAGAAATTAAAGGATAAGATTGCTGAAGAAGTGAAGCAATCTCCGTTGAAATCTGTTCAACAGCTAGCTAGTGTAAGTAATCAAATAATTACATTAAAAGTTCAAAAAACCTTGAAAATTTTCAAACTAGTTTTTTAAAACATGAAAATAACCTATTTTCTGCAATAGGTAACGGCGAAGTAGGCCTTCATAACATCAAAACGGATAATTGAGGTTATGATGAATTTTGGAATCTCTTAAATATTTGTTCCATTGAGGTATAACATACCATGAAAATGATGATCCACGTTTCTGCTATTCAACAGATTTAGGCTAGGCTATTATAATTGGGGCTTAACAATAAAAATTTAATTCTTTATGAAAAAATTCAATTAACATTTATAATGCCTTAATGCCCGCTTAATCCCCCTTCTGGATGAAATCTCAGTAACATAGGCTAGTCTTATTTCAAGAAATTTGAAGTACCTTACTTATTGAAAAATGTAGTAAATGTAACACTTGAATGTACATGCAGTCCCACTTATGTATAATGAACTTGCTGAGAACGGGGGCTGTTTCATAAAACAGAGTCTTATATTACAGGTAAATAACCCATAACTCATTTACTCATTTTACAAATTATATGTAAGTAATATAAAAATATTAAATAACATGAAAATCATACCTTGATAAAGAGAATGCTGTTTGTGTAGTCTGATGATGCTTTTCACCAAGGTGAAACGATTGGAGTAATCCTGTACCATAAGTTGAAATATTTTTACAGCACTTGAAAGTTCATTTGAATTTGGTCAGTGTCATTTGAAAATTTGTAGACTAGTCATTTTGTAAAAAGAAACAAGGATGGATCTTCCATATCCCGGAAATTCAGATGTTCAGAGGAAATTCATTTTTACTCAGAGATTCTTGCATTGTCATAATCTAGCGCAGTGACTTTCATTTTTTCAATTGCTAAAATATATAATAATCTATAATTTTCAATAATAGCTATAATATTTGGTATTTTTCTTATTATAATATTACTTTGCAGGCAGTAGTTTCGCCCTCCAGCAGTTCAGTATTTGAACCTTCGTCTAATGATCACTTCTGCATTGATGATGACGACGAAGAAAATCAAGGTAAGATTATTATAATTCAGCTGAAACTATTCTTTTTCATTCTCCTTTATCATAATTCCTGGTTTTTTACATACCTCATGCTTATCTATCCAGTATCGTTCAAGATTATTATAATCTATGTATTGGTTTATCATCCCAGAATGTCAATAGAATGTTACTTATTTTGAAGGAAATTGAAAATCGCAACATTATATAGGGTGGCCCATATAAAACCGACCCGTGAGGTATTTCTTCTTTATATCACCTGGGCCGGGCCAGCCTGTACAATTTTATATTAAAGTCAGTTCGTGAACAGTATTTTGTAATCACACGTGAGTTATAAAACTTGAAACACTCATTGAAATAAAACTAGCATCATTTTTACTCTCCTTTTACACTTTTTGGATAAATCAAACTACAATAATACAAAGTCAATTATAATTTATTTGTCATATTCATCACTCGCACAAGAAAGTAGTTCCAGTTACAAGTGTAATAGTGTAGAAACTCATTAGCTGTATCAAATTCTTCCATATTTAACTCATTTTCACCTAGCATTTATAAACCGTTAATTGTAGCAATTGAATACATTCTTGTGAAGTACAAACTTTAATTAGCCTACATATAACTATAATATATTTATATTGATTTTAGTAAATACTGTAATTTTTATTTTCTTCCAACAGATACTCCAAAGAATTCACCAGCTAGAGCTGGTGGTTTCACCACTGTCAACCTGCATGGACAAACAACAGCGGCATCACCTCTAGACGCGTCATTCTCGCATGACGTCAGCAGCCGCTCCCGAAAGTCGTCCATCAGCTCGGTTGCCAGTGATGTATCCTCTTTCTTCCCGCGCTATGAACCGTCATCTAACAGTTTTCATCTGCAAGTAAGTTTCAAAACTGTTACTACTAGAACCGACCGTAATGTAATCTTATATCTGTTGTAAATTGTTAAGAGACTAAAGTCGTTAGTTATTTCTATTGCAATTTCTTTCCAAAGAGACCTAAGTCAAGTCTGTCATTCATGTCTGCTAATCGAATAATTATTAGTTTTTTCTAAACTATTTCTACTAGAAAGAAAGCTAAAAGAAAGCAGTCAAGAGTAAGAAAGGTATTTCCTAAATTTGGTTATATTTTTATGGTTGTCATTGATGAATTTCAGTTCTGTTTTATATTTCGCCATTACAAGCTCTAACGTCAACAAGGCCGATTTTCGATCACTCATAAGATTGTCATATCAATGAAATCCTACCTTGTACAGTATTATTTATAGTTACTCTACTACTTTTTAGCTTCCAAGCTCTATCTACGGGGGATTTCACAAACTAAGTCAATACATTTAATAACTTAGTATATTTTAATGCCACAGGCACCGATTTTTGCTTTTCATTATTTTTCTCGCATATAAAATGATTATTTTAGAAATCAAATAGAGCCTGCAGAAATTCGTTTTTTATCTTTCTTTTGCGCAAATCGCATCAAAATCGGTCCACTCAAACTTCTCCACGATTTTTCCAAAATCTACTCTACACGGGCACCAAACTCTTTTAATATAGAAAATGGATGATGGTCAGAAATCATAGCTCCATTTCCGTTATTCATCTGGCCTATTGATTTGAAAATATGTTATTAGTAGTTTATGCTGTCATATGTATAGGGTTTCTCCTCTCATATTTAACAGCTAAAGAATGATACTGATAGTATGGTAGCCTAATTATTTCTTTCCATTTTATTTCTCAGTCAGATTTGGAATCTGCCAGTGAAGTGGAAGACTCGCTCAATGTTCAACTCGAGCGAGTCAGTAAAGAAAATCTGTATGAAGCCTATCGAAAGCTACGGATGCGTTACAACAAGTATAAAGGCAGATTTGTAGACCTGGCTGAGCATTATCGACGGTTGGAAAAGGAAAACACAAAATGCAAGGTGAGAGATTTTTGTAATTGAAACAAATAGGCTACTGTAATCTGCTAAATCTTTGTCAGAAGATTTAGCTGTATCTCACAATACAGAAGATGAATCTGTGTCATTGAAGAGAATATAATTAAACTCAATCCAAGTAGTATCTATTCAATTCTGAGGAAATCGTCTAATTGACTTTCAGCAATTGTCTCTCCTACTCTACTATTAGTGTACATGTAATATGGTATATTACTCCAATCCATATACATGTAAAAAACGTATTGCATATTTTTGGATTTTCACATAGCACTCGATTGATCAACGTCAATACTCTATGAATAAAACAGTATAGTACTCTATAAAAAAGACGACACCCACTCAATCTTATGATTTTTTTCTAGATTCGAGCTTCAATCCATTAAGTAATCTTTATTCACCTATGCTAGTAGATTTTTGAATTACTAAAAATTAACGTTATTTTGAAAAGTCTCATGAACTCTGGATGAGTTCCGTGCCATCATAATTCAACAATTATTTCTAATCAACTATAAATCACTGTAAGTTCCAAATATGCTCTACATTATATAGTTTTGGACTGTAAATTTTCGTATTGGAGGAAAGTGAAACGTGAACTTATTTTGGATTTCATTTCATCAAAATTGAAAAAATTAAACAGGATTGGGCTGAACCTGTTGCTTCCCTCTCACATCATCTTGTTTTATTGTGTCTGCATCGATAAATGAATGTTGATTTCAAGATTATGTTGGTCTCTTTTTTTCAGAATATCTTGTTAGATACACAAGATAAAGCATTGAGAAGATTCAGTGAGCTACGAGAGCAGTGTGCACTCGAACAAGAAGCGAAAGCGCATTTGGAAGAGGCTCTGCGCAGCGATCTGGAAGAGAAAGATCACTTGATTCGCACCCTCAACACAAAGGTTGGTTGGTCAATCTTCTGACATCTACTTTGTAAAATATCTTGTTAGAATTAATTGAGTAAATTTGATTTGATAGTTGGTATTTTTAATGTCTTAATCTGAGCATTCATTTATTTTTTCACTAGAAGCCATCCGGGCATCGCAACGGAGCTCCGCAAAACAAAGCCACATTGATTTCTTTTCTACTGTCTTTATCAAAGATATTACCGTATTAATTTTTTTCTGCATTAAGCCTTTAAAAAGTTGTATAATGTTATGCTAAAACTGAATATACTGCATAATGTAGGCAAAAATAGAGGTTTAAATTTATTGAGAAATTAATTTTAACAATTAAAGTAATAAATTCGACCAATACAGAAATTATAAGTAAAGAAAATTTATAATATCAACAATAAGAAGATGGAGAGAAGTATAACTGTGACATATGCTTTAAGTTATTCTTGATAGGTAAAAACACCTGTATACTTATTGTAAGTAGTATTTATGCTTATACTGTAGCTAAACATTTATCTTTGGTCAAGTAAGCTGTGAGCTCAAGTCCCGTTAGCAGGCCCGGTATTAATCTCATTACTTTTGCAAATGCCACAGCCAAAAAATGTTCTTCAATTGCATAAATTATGGACCAACTATGGATACCCCCATCACTACAAATCTTCATTAATGTACCACAATTCTCAGCACGTCCATTCCATCAGATGATTCCATAATTTTAAATTTTTGTCACTGTTATAGAATGCTAAACTTAGCAAATTTCAATAATAATTTGATTAGGTTCTATTTCCCAATATTTAATTTCAACAGAAGTTACAAGCAAAATATAGGTACGGTAATTTCAAAAATACATTTTACAGAGAAGTACGACATTGAAGTGATTAAATGTTTTAGAATAGCCTATTCTCATTTAATGAAATTAATCCAAACATTGAAAAGTTTCTCTCAATTTCAGAAAATAGCTAGCCTACTATGTTTACTACTTGTTCAATTCTTAAAAAGTACTGTCCTGTTTTTTTCTGTAAATCTGTACACTACGATATGGGGTCCTTGGGTGATCCGTTGTATCGGTTTATTAATTTATTTATCATACATTGATTCAATTTTTTGCAGATTGAACTGTTGAAAAAAGCAGACGACGTAGAGAAGTCTACTCCGGAAACTAAAAATTTGATGGATTTTTCAAACTCATCCAGCGAGGAGAATACATTTCAAGAAGGTATGCAATTTTCTTTAGTTTTTATTAAATTCACATTAAATTGTAGAATTAAACGATGATTATTATTATTCTTTTGTGACATTACTTGTTATGAAATATTTCTTGAATTATTTATTGGAGTATTCAACTGTGTTAGTGATTTTGTTGTTGATGCTGTCCAAATGAAAAAATAACTAAAGATGTTTTTATACTTCAAATAAGAAATAGTGAGAATATAACTTTGAACAAGAGTAGTTCAAGTATATAGTGATGGAATAGAGTGAAGGCAAAATTAAAAACATTAATTAATTATTAAAATATTAAAATAACAATGACCATCTATGCTATGAAGGATAGCTGCACTACTTATATCTTCTAGATTCCATAAAGTGTATCTTTTGTGTGTATAATCACCAACATTGAGCAGAAAAATTTGGAGGAAAAGGTTAAAGTTGAAAAATGGCGCAGTTAATAGTATGTAACGTCCTCAAATTCACCTGTAAAGTTGGAGTTGAGCTCAAGAAGCCTTCATTTTTATCTGATAGGACTTGAATAATTTTTGCGATAAGGGTCAGTTTAAGAGATAAAAATATCTTTTGATAATTAATTCAATTCAAAAAGTTTTATTTGTTAACAGGGTCGTGCCCTATACAAACAGAGTTGCACTATTTAACAAGCATGCAAAGCTAAAAAATAACATAATAATATTAATAATTATTGACTAATATAATATAACAAATTTGATTGGATAACAATAATTATAACAAAGAAAAACCAATAAAAATGACAAATTCAACACATAACTAATTTTTCCGAGCAAGCAGAGAACCTAACATAAACAGTTGTAGTTATTAATTAGATCATTATCACATTTACGTTTTACATGAATCTAAACATCAATTAGTGAATCATTCATAGCATACTAGAGGATAGCCTCTTTTTTCCAGTGACTCAGTGATATAGGAGTATACACTGAGTATCTTAATCATTGAAAAATTCGACAATAGAACCAAAAGCTTATCCTCATCATTAACAATATTACACACAAAATTTAAAATATATTTCTTTCTCAAATCTTCATAAACTGAACAATTGAATAGGAAATGTTCCAAAGTCTCTTTCTCCGAGCTACAAGAAGGGCAGATTTTGTTGAAATCAATAATATATTTCTTACAACCAAAGTTGATCAAAGTACCAAGGACTGTGGGAATTCTAAGCTGAGTTAAACATCTCGTAATCTTTAATGACATTTTTATTGTTAACAATTCTGATAAGTCTGAATTTGGGTTTATTCTCCAGTATCTACTGCATCTCTGAGAACTGTAAGCAGACTGGACATCTAATGTCCTTGTGAATTCCAAGTACTTTGCCATTATTTCGCTACAATTATTGGAGATAGCTACGTTACAAAACCCATAATCTTCCCAAAAGTGACCTAATCCTATGGCGTCGAACTCATTTCTCAAACATGTGACCCAGTTGAATCCATCCAAGCCCCCCCTTAGCAGAAAACTGTAACAAACGTATGGATATCTTGTCTCCTGCATATTCAAGACTCTCAACAACCATATCACTTTCAATCTGAATAAGTAGAACCTGAGGTGCGGTCTCCCGACTTCCAGTCTCACAGCCCATCCCGGAGTAGCACGCCCAAGCAGCAGTATTCTTCTGTAAAAAAATAGCTGCGCCTTCTCTAGTGCCTCCTCCAAGCCTTGAGACCAAACCTCTGCACCATATAGCATTGCTGGGATCAGAATAGAGTCGTATAGCTTGGTCTTTGACTCCCAGGTATCTGACTTGACTTTGGATAGCATATTTATAAGAGTTGCCGCTTCAGCTTTAGCTTTATTTAATGTTCTAAGATTCATGTTTTTGAAACTACCCGAAGATTGAAAAATAACACCCAGGTAATTGTACTCTTTACAAAATTCAACTCTTCCTCCCTGACAATCAATGTGTTTAGTTTTTCCCCCACGACCTCGGTGAAATGGTAGTATTTTTGTTTTATTGTAATTGAGTTTAAGCTTTAAAGATTCGCTAAACTCATACAAACAGCGAATTTTGTTTCTAACATCCGGTATACTGTCCGCAAATATAACAATATCATCCGCATACTGGAGCATTAGGATATCGTGATCTCTATCAAGGCGCAAACCTCCCAAACCTTTTTGTCTAAAGAAAGACTCCATATCTGACGTGTACAAGGAAAAAAGAAGGGGACTCAAGGAGTCGCCCTGCAACACCCCCTTCGTCACCTGAATTGGATCAGATTGCGACACAGCCCCACCGTCATCCCGAACCTCAATTCTGAAGCGCGCGCTAGAATATAAATCCTGTAATAGTTTCAGAATTACGCTGCTCACTCCCAATGACCCTAGTTTTCTCCAAAGATTTAAGTGAGGGACCGAGTCAAAAGCAGACTCATAATCGACGAAAATTGCATAGATTTTCCTGTCTCTACCCTTCAAATAATATTTAATTAGAGTGTCCATCACAAAGATATTATCCATGCAACTACGATTCTTTCGGAAACCAGACTGGCTCTCCTCCAACAGTCCACAGCCCTCGGTCCACTGGGCTAGCCTTCCACACAATAACTTAGTAAGTATTTTTAAAATACTATTAATGATCGCAATAGTTCTGTAATTTTTTGGATCTGACGTACTACCCTTTTTGTGTAGAAGGAACATTCTTATCAGAACCCACCGGTTTGGAATCGTCCCTGTATCTAGTATACGGTTGAATAAATCAGTCATAAACTCTTTCCATTCAGGCGATAGAAATTGGAAGAACTCATATGGGATGCCATCGGGGCCAGGAGATTTACCCTTAGAAGTTTTTCTCAGTATGCTGTCAAGTTCCATTACTGATACAGGCCTATCAAGGAGGGGGTGTCTAACATCGACGCTAATTATCCTAGTCTGAGTAAGCTCATTTGATTTGTATTTCTCTTGAAAAAATCTGACCCATTCTAATAGCTCAATATTATTGGAAATTAATTTCTGCCTATGAGAACGAACAACACTCCAAAACTCTTTACTATTTCGTACGTTCCTAAACCTTTCTTTTATAGTTTCCATGTAAAAGGACTTTTTCATCTCTAAAGTTTTTTTGTATTTAGCCTTTGCTAGTAAAAAGACGGATAAATTAAGAGAGTCAAATTGTTTAGCTTTACAGATTCTGTATGCCCTTCGAAGTTCTCTTCTCAACAATCTACATTGACTATCGTACCATGGCTTATCTGAATAGTTAGCATTCCTATTTACCGTCTTTATCATTTTACATTTTTCTGCTCCTTCTATAATCGACTGTAATAAACAATCGGACAGCTCTTCTACACCTACAGTGTTATCATCAATCAAGTTTATTCTACCTGACAATGAAGATAAGAAATTAGTGTATTCTGCTTTCAAATTTTCCTTCCAACTACAGCTATAACTTTTTCTTATGCTAGCAATCGGAGTTGTTTTATCTAGCGATAAATTGGACAATAGATAAATGGGGAGGTGATCTGAAGTGAGAATAATATCAGTTACAATCAAGTCTTTCACTAACTGTATACCTTCAATGTTTGCCCATATCAAATCAATCAAGCTATTTCCATTAGAACTGTGGAAAGTATAATTCGCAGGAATATCACCATGTGATCTTCCATTCAGGGCATAAAATAAGTTACTTTCCATCAATGCGATAAGGCTCGGAGCATATTTTGAGATAAAACTATCTAGTGAAGTTCGACCAGCCTTAAGAGAAGTGTGTTCAAATACATTATTGTCATAACCTTGATTCAATTGACCTATCCTAATATTAAAGTCTCCCCCGAATATAACCGGATGAGATAAAAACAGATTTTCATACTTTTCCAAACTGTTTTGAAGTATTTTTAAACACTCCTCTATTAAATGAGGCCTGAAATACAATGAGCACACAATTAGCTTGAAAGAATTTATACTCAATTTAATAAGAATAAAACAGTCGTTAATCTCAATCAGAGTTGCCTGAATTTTTTTCTTTACCATTATTATCAGACCGCCACTCGGCCTTCCTATAGTATGTACTTTTTTTGCCGGTCGAACAAAATAACTATAATCAGTAAAGTTAGCTAGTTTCAAATCCGTGTCAGTATACCATGTCTCACATAAGCATATCACTGCGAAAGTTCTAAAAAATT
This sequence comes from Laodelphax striatellus, assembly GCA_017141395.1. Taxonomy (NCBI): domain Eukaryota; kingdom Metazoa; phylum Arthropoda; class Insecta; order Hemiptera; family Delphacidae; genus Laodelphax; species Laodelphax striatellus. The sequence continues at coordinate 40,444,647 of CM029532.1, read as the reverse complement.
CAAGCTGCAAAGCATCTAATTGTAGGAAGTTATTTAAACCATGTACATTCCAAAAGATCATGTTGAAATTGTCCAATCTCACCTCCGCCAGCGTTTCTTGCTTCTCCTCTAGCTATGGCTTCTCTTGTCCCTGGCGTCCAGCGACTCTAGCACTCTGACGTAGTTTTCCAGTTTCCAGCCACGCTCTCACTCCACGTCCCCTATTTCTCTGTCCTGTCGTGTTTCTCCTCGGCGTAGAACTGCCTGTTTTTCCGGCTGATGTTTGAATTTCTTGATTGGTGGAAGCAACTCTCCTATTTGCAGTCTTCGGACCAGGTTTCCCGTAGTTCCAGGCACTAGTATTCTCGGTCTCGGGAGCTGATGATTGATTTACAATGTTCTGAGTCCCGCTCACACCCTGTATGCTGTCATCTTTATTCACAATTTTATTGGCATCATCACCGGCAGTTTGTATCAGAGACTCTGACGTATCCCTTTCGACCGCGTCATTTTCGATTACCACTTCATCATTGTTTAAGTAACGAATATTTCGTAGGCCATCCAAGAACACTGGATTGTTTTTAATGTCCTTTAAAGCATAGCTGCGACCATCGATAACTAATTTATCAAAACGTAAGGAAGCTCGATGCCCTCTTTTTCTTGCTTCCAACATAATAACTTTCAATTCCGATCGAATTTCCCGCACTCGAATGCTGAAATCTTCCTCGATTCCCACGTTTGTACCTCTCAAATTGCTAGCCGCACTTAATACCTCTTGCTTCTTTTTAAAAGTACAAAATTTCACAATGATCGGTCTATTCCTGGAACCTCGTTTACCCAAACGATGAGCCCTATCAATATCAGCTGAGCCTATTTCTACTTTCAAAACACTGTTTATGAAACCAACCATGATCAGCTCGGTGTTGTCCCAGTTTTCTCTCTCGAGCTCTTCAATATTGTAGAACACTAGGTTTGAACGACGACCCCTATTCTCCAAATCGTCGATCTTTTCTTTCAAAGTCTCGTTTTCCGCCTCCATCAAACGTAGTTTTTCATTAGTGTTGTTCAGTCCCACTCTTATCACAGAAACTTCAGTTTTTATGGAATCGAAAGATTTTTTAATGTCGTTTGTGGAATCCAAAATATTTTTCTCCATAGCTCCTAGTTTGTTCCAAATATCCTGCACTGTTGGATTATCCGCATTCGTTGTTGGAGTGTCCGGTCCTGGGTTTGGTTCAACACCACCAATCAGCAATAGCACTAATATAACCGAAAGCACTTGGCACACATTTCCATAAGTAAAACAGTTATAATAAACATTAACCGAACGAAAGGAATTGCCGAATTTTAGCCGGCCGACATTGAACATTCCGATTCTTGCTCTAAAGATAATGTAATCTATCATTTCGACTGCTCTGCTCGGCTGCTCGAGCGCAACTTTTGATAATTAGTGAGCATGACAGTACTCAATCTATAATACATCTACCTAATCTAGACAGTATTCAATCTAAAGTGATAACGATAATTGATGAGCTTCATAATAATGATAATAATAACAACATATAATTCGATGAGCTTTCAATGTAATTAAATTCAGAGTTAGTCTTCAAGTGGCTTGTTTGTAGGCCTATTTCAATCTATTCAGTAATTTAGCTAAGATTTTTCTACTAATAAAATTTTTTGATAGAGATATTTTTCAAAATTATAGTGCTTCAAAAAATCAATATTATTTTGTTATCGAAGCTTTATACAAGAGTATGAGAAAAGAGATCAACCCACAATTATGAAGGAATTTCTGAGAAATATCTCGCTCCATGGAGTTAAATACATCAGCGATGCTAATAGTCATTGGCTTGTGCGTTCATTTTGGTGTATAGTTCTAATAACTTCTAACATATCAATGTACAGAATATTTGTAATGAAATTATCACAATGGAAAGAATCACAGATTACAATAAAACTGGAGTATACTCCTCACCATAAATCCACATTGCCCGCAGTAACATTTTGTAGTACAACACAGGATTTGAAAAATCCTGAAAAAGTTGATTCACTGTACAAAGTAGTTGATATCCTTGGCGTGACTAAAGAATAATGGGAATACAATGCGTTTATAATAAGTAGAATAGTACCTATAAGTTATATTTAGAGGAGGAAATATTTCATGAGCAAAAAATATTTTCCCTCAAACTTTAAGGTGCGTTCTTTTTGAAACACCCGTTACTATGGTCATTGAGATCCGTACTCGTAACTTCAATACAATAACCCATACCCATGTACGCTCAGCTCTTGGCTTGTGCTTGGATGGACGATGGAGATGAATTTTGACCTACAGCTTTAGGTGAGTTCCAAACCACCGGGAAACAATTTTGATTGTGATCATATTTTGAGATGGCCAAATTTACGCTTCAAGGATAATTTTTTGTTTTGCCGGAGCTTGTGAATCAATGTCCTCTCTCTCTTCAACTAATGTATTGTTGAGTTGTGAAATCACTTTTTCAATTCCAGACAGAATAAAGAACTTGGAATTGATGTTGGAAGAGAGCAAAGCATCAATATTGGAGAAGAACGAGATCATCGGAAATCATCAGAATGAATTAGCGTCTATCAAGGTAAAATCTGTTGGCCAATCAACATAGGGGCCTCATTTAATGATCATTTACAATTTCATGTGAATTTATGAGATATTTCCCATCACAAAGCAGTTCAATTCTAAATGCTGTATGGGAAATGTGTCACCTCATGCTTCCTAAACCCTCAAGGTTGGGCAATTTTAATTAGAACTTCCAATGAACTGCATGCTATTTGTTTTGTGTTGTAGGCCTAACCCTTCCTCAAGTACGAATATTGAAATTTTTTTATTCAAACTGATTCGATATAAAGAATTTTATATTTTCAAGATAATATTCTAATTATGTTTCATCCATAATTTGATGAATTTTTCTTAGAAATATGATGATCACTGGGAAACGTTGTTTGAATCTATTATACATATTTCAATTTTTACCATTTAATATTATTCAATTTCAAATTTAACCAGATATTTTCTAAATAATTTATTAGTCATTATCAATAAATACTCAGCTCATAATAATTTATATTTCAATTTTATTCTAGAACTCGTACTCTCAAAATTTATCTTCAAACATTACTTCAATCTATTATACATTTTTCATTACAACGTTATCCAGAGATTTTATAAATAATCCAGTAATATTTATATGCACTCTGAATAAACACTTTCTACAAACATTGATTTCAATTCTATTCCAGAACTTGTACTCTCAAAAGCTTTCGTCAATAACTAAAGATTTGAACGACGCCAAGGAGCAAATCGAGCAACTGCAAAATACAGTATCTTCAATGAAAAAGAATGAAGAGGAATCAGCGCTCTCTCTTGCCGAAAACAAACTAACAGTGCACAGAGAATTGGAAATGAGGGATGAGCAGCTGAAAAGGTACAAAACTAGTGTCGAAGACCTGTCACAACAGAATGACGACTTGAATAATAAAGGTACGTCCCTGTCACGTGTTGATCGACCAACATTTCCATTGAATCAATCATGCAGTATCCAGTGGATCAACCATTTCTATTCTATAGCCTTTGCATTTTGCGGAAAAGCGGCTATGATTTAAAGCTGCTCAATAGTTACCATAATATTCACATGACTATCCTTTCAATTTTTTTAAACATGACAATCTCATTGTTATAATGCTGAAGCTGCTTCTTACTTGATTATTCAAGATAGGAAGAGAAGCCGTTATAGACTTTGTGCTATGTTTTTATCCTATGAGTTGATTTTCAATTTTTGTATTAAAAAATGAATAAAATGTATTTTGATATTTACGGATCTTATAATATGATCATTATCTTACTTTAAGCAAATACAATACAATGTACGATTTGAATATAATTTGTCTAGTGTCTATTGTCTTTGATTTAAATGAGGTTTTTTGAAACTCTTATTTCAAACATACTTGACGTTTCACATGTTGTTTGAGCCTATATCAACTACTACAGCTTCAAGTGACAAAATTTTTCATAGCATAACTTATATCATGTCACATTTCTGTCTACAGGGATAATATATCTCAATAACTTACTTTTAGCAAAGATAAGATTGTAAATTTAAGTGTTGTCTTTGCTTTCAGTAAGGTTTTTTGGAACGCTTTTGAAGTTTGTTCTAAGTTTCTCTCCAAGTTGTGATGACAACTTGGAACTTTGAACGAAAATGTAATCCGATTACATGTTCAAAAGACAGGAATAGTTTTTGTTCTAATATTGTTTAGATATGTTCCAAATGATGTTCAGATAATCTACCTTATTAAGTTATTTCCTATAATTAAGTTATACCTCCATAATTTCAGTAAATCAGCTACAAAACGAACTTAGTGCCTTGAATGGAAGCAATCGAGTTATTGATGAGGAAAAGACAGATCTTCAGGTGAGAATACTTATCAATATAATAAAAAAAATACCCAGAATTCACTTCTACCAGACCCACCAGATTATGATCAACATTTTACAGTCTCTTTTAATCAAAATTAGTATGATGAATGGAATGCTGAGAGCCAGATTTATGTGAAAAGAGGGCAAGTTTGATTCTGATTGAATGATTGTCCAGTGCAAGTTTATTTTGAAAATCAAATTTGAACAAAATATTTTTAACAAGGAGTTATTTGAAAAAGCGCTTTACAAGTATCTGAAAACCCTAATTTTTATGTAATTCCCTACTTAGCTCTGCTTTGAATTCAAGATTTTGTTTGTATTTCAATTTCCAACAATCATTCTTGGGAAGTAATCATGTAATTCCTTGGAATGAAATATTTAAACTTTTATACAACTTATCTGAATTAGCAAATAGGCCTAACGATCACTATCAACTGCATAGCAGCCCACTGACCGAGTACTTGAGTAATGACCGTCATTTCTATAGTGTATTATTGGTTTACTTGTAAATTGGCCTACAAGAAATAGATGTCTACAAAAGTGATCAGTTGACGAATATGCCAGCCAACTAAATTAATTTCTAATATCTTATATTATGTTCTAAAAAGTAACAAGAAGTGAGTAATGATCATGTGTTGAATGTGATGCGTAAGAATGTATTGTAGCGCTATTTTTATTGGAATTCAAGTAAATTTTAAGAAAAATGATCAGTTACTGACCATTAATTTATTAAAATCGATTCTTCTTCACTCCATTACAATAGCCTACACTGTTTATTAAAATAATTACTGTAATTATCACATCTCCAGTTGATGAAATTAATTTAATATTTAAAATGGTTTCACAGTGCGTTTACTTTATTAACTCACATAGTCTGAAATTACAGCTTTTTAAATTATGAAAGTTTATAGGAATTCATCCATTATTATTGAGCCGTATTGTGTAGTCTATAGTGGATGAGATGTTATCCATTTTGATTATGATAAAAAAGCTTAACAATAAATCGTTTCTAGACCAGATACCATAGTAAGGTAACCGAGCTTTTTAATATGTTGATTGACGTTTCTGGTTTATTCTAGACGAATTCAAGATAATATATTTATCCAGTTGCTTTGAGCTTCAAGTTCTTCAAGTCGGAGGCAGTTAAATTGATGCAACAGAAATTAGTCTCAAATGAGAAAGCATACAATGAAAGGTTGAGTTCCAAGGAAAGTGAAATAAACAGGTTGATAATCGAGAATAATGATTTGGTTGAAAAAGTGAGGAAATTTGAGGAGCATCGCTGTCAAGCTGATGGGGATTCAAGGCCTGGAGAGTTACCCGAAGAAACTTTGAAGTTGCAAAATAGAATTCAAAAGCTGGAGAAAGACGTTCAAATAGCTTTGGCTGAAAAGGATAAACTATTTGGTAGAATATCAGAATGTGAAAAAGAAATACAAAAATTAGAAGAAGATAAGAATTCTATTCTGGAAGCGAAAAAAGTAGAAATTGAATCAATACAAGCTTATTCTGATCTTCAAAAAACAGAAAATGAAAAACTAACAAAAACAATAAAAAGTTTAGGAGATGAAATGGAATCTCTTAGACGTACAAATGAAAAAGCCCTTTTATCAAGTAAGTCTAGTCAAGATTCTCAGTTGAATGAATATAAATCGCTGTGTTCAAAGAAAGACGATGAGATAACAAACTTGAACAAAGACATAAAGAAATTGGAAAACGAATTAATAGAAAGTCAAGAAGCCAAAGAGCGGTTGCAAAATCAGCTATCTTCTAAGGTTGAGGAATTAAATACAAAGGATAGTAGTTTTATGAGTCAGAAAAAGGCAATGGAAACTTTCCAAATCGAAATTCGAGAATTGAATAATAAAATATCAAATATTGAAGAATTGTATAACGAGTCTAGAAAAGAGAAAGCTATTCTAGAGCATAGATTGTCATCTGAAGATGTGTTGAGAGCTGAGATTATTGAAAAGTTGAATGAGGATAAATCGTATGTGGAGAAACAGCTGAAAGATTCTGAAAACAGAATTGTACGTTTGGAAAATGATTTGAAATCCACAGAGTTGAAGCTGAAGGAGAAACATATACAAAACGATAACTTACATACAAAATTAAAAGATCTTGAAGTTAGAATCAAATGTCTTGATGAAGAAATTATCAAACAAAACCAAAAATTGGAAGAGTATTCCAATTTAGATTTAGAACTACAAAATTTGAGAAAACTTATAACCACTTTCAAGTCGCTATTGAATTCTTCCAAAGAAGTCGATAATGGATCAAATAGAAACGAAATTCTTGATAACCACAAATCTGTAATTTCCAAGATTCAAGAAGAGGGGAAAACTCTCATCGGCGATCTAAAAAGTTTACAAAGTAATTTGAATGAAAAAGAAGGTCTTATTGAAAAACTCAACTCAGAAATTGATGAATCAAAGAGGAAAGTGAACAATCTCCTATCTCAGCTGTCGCAAAACCATGTCAACAGTTTCGGCAAAGAGGAGTTATTGAAACATTTGCTTGTGAATAGAAACATTCTAAAAGCCATGAAAGTTGATTACAATGAGTTTGTTTCTAAAACAAAGTCTGAATTAGAAACGGTTTCACACAGTCTTCAATTTGTCTCTGGTAAGTTCCCATCAATACAAAGTCAAGTGACTGAGCTTGAAGAGTTGAATACAAAGCGAGTTGAGGAATTGAAGCAGGAACTCTCAAACAGTGCAAAGCTTCATGAGGAGCAGAAAGTTGCATTGAATGAGAGAATACGAAACTTAGAATCTGATATTCTTGTTTCAAGGGGAAGTTGTCAAGAGCTGAAAAATGAGTTGGAAGTAAAAAGTAAAGAATTTTGTATTCTTGAGGGTAAATTAGAAAGCCTTCAAGTCATTTTGGAACAAAAATCGAAGGAAAACGATGAGTTGAAAAACTTTATTGCTGATTTTGAGCAGAAGAAAGATTCTTCCAGTCAGACGCTATCAGAATGTAAGGTTAAGATAGACCAGCTCGAATGTGAATTACTTGATAAAAACAATCAACTCACCACATTATTAAATCAAGCTAAATTGAATGAGGAAAATATCAACGAATGTCAAACTTTGAAAAACAGCTTGAGCTCTTTGGAAAATGAATTATCCAATATGAAAATTAAATTCGATAGAGAACTGGCAAGTAAAAACCAAATATTTTCAATGAAGGAAAGTGAATTTGAAGAAATCAAGAATAGTATGGAAGGGAAATTGGCGCAGCAAATGAGTTTCCTCAAAGACAAAGAATGTGTAATTGACAAACTCTCATCTGATTTAAATAAATTGAAAGACAAAATTACATCAGAGCTGTTGCATATAGATTCTGAACAAGAATTCTTAATGTGGGAGAAAGAAGATTCGTTAAGTTTCGAAAAAAAATCTGATACTGCTCCTGAGAAAGAAGACATGTTGCATGTACTACCCGTAAACTCACAAGACTTACAAAATGATGTTTCAAGACTGTTAAGAACTATCAAACAAAATATTAAAACATTTCTACATATAAAAAGTAATGTTGTAAATTTAAACTCAGAATTAGAAGCTTTGATTAGGAAGTATTTTAAGAATAAGGATGGACCAAATAGTTGCCTTAAAGAAGAGCCTTTTGAAGGGTTTTCTAAATCATTTTCAAATTTATTCTCCAAAGTGAACATATTATCCAGTGTATTGTCAACTCAAGAAGAAGCAATTGTGAGACTAGAGTCAAGTTCAGGACAATTGACCAGCAAAACTAGTGAATTGGAAACAGAGTGTGAATCGTTGAAAGGAGAAAACTCCAAATTAGCTGCAGAGATTGATACTATCAAACAGAATCTGAATAAAGGTTCTGTAAGTAACACTGTTAAACTATCCAATGTAACATCACAGTTGGAGTCAGCAAGACAAGAGTACATTGAGTTGCAGGGAACACACAATAGAAAATGTGAAGAAATGTCCAGCTTATCCAAGGAACTCGATTCTCTAAGGGGAGAATATGTTAGATTAAGAGAACAATTAGAAATGAAAGGTGATGACAATAATGAACTTGCAAAACTCAGAGCTGAAAATGAAGATCTGAAATTGAGGGTGGAATCCATTGAGGAAGATCGAGATAAAAACTTGAAGCAATTGATCTTGGAATTCAACACAAAAATAGCTGAGAAGGATGAAGAGGTTCGAGCTGCCGAATTGAAGAAGTTTGGTAAGTTTGACTGTATACCGATCTATTTTCAATTGATTTGGGCTTTTGTGAATGAGAAACTTGAATTGAATTTAAACTTTAAACTTCCCATGTCCTTTGAATTAACTTTCTGATTGCTATTGAACGCTATCACGTTGTTCAGTGCTCCAGCTTAGTTTTGCCGGATCAAAGATTGCCAACTAGGTAGATATTCCAATTTATTTATTTCCATATTGTTTTTTCTCTTTTCTTCATTGTATTTTATTTGACAATAAATTCATTTTCATCCGTTTTTAGCTTTATCATTTTTGCTTGCTTTACACGTAATTAGTGATTTAGAATTCTATTCATTTATTCAATTTTTCTAGTAAAAAATTCCTTCAGAGATTTTATTTTGAAGATTTTCGTCTTGAGTTTTTCTCGACACTGGATATTAATATCTTGGCTACGTTATCATCATGGTAATGGTATGTCTCAATCGCTTTACTTTCTTGAATCTTCTTATTGAATTATATGCAATCTTAGAAACTTATGATTTTTTAAATAGTCCTATTCTCATTTTTATAATGCTAAATACTGGATTCATGCTAAAAAGAATTTTAGAACTTTTGACATTATATTAATTTTATTTTCTAATTTTCAGATAGAAAAGAAGCAGAAGAAGAGATAAACTTTCCTATTTGTTGAATTGAAACAACAAATTAAATTTGAATTAATTCTCCAGTTGGAGAATCTTAGCTTGTGAATCTTGTAAGTAAGGCTAAACTGTTTGATAACGGAAAAAGGCAACTCTAAAGTGAGAAGAGATTGGTCGTGGTGCATTATATTATATCGGCTTTTGTCTGATGAGGTGGTGTATTCGCGCTTTTGTCGGTAAAGGTATTCATTTTCCTTATTGAGCTTACATTAGGACACTTTGTAAGCTTTTTAAATGCTGCCTAGTATCCGAATTCTTATTATTTGCTACGATAACAAAGCTTAGCAATAAACTAAAAAAACCCAAAAGACAATGAGGTTTTTATAAATGTTAGTGATGTTTAGATTAATCCATTTTAGATAGCTTAATTCATAATAATAAAAAGATAAGATAGCCAATATAACTAATACATGGAAACTGCTATTCACAGTAAGTTTTTATTAAATAATTCAGGAGTACGCTATATAACTTTTATTTATTTATTTACAAAGGCAACTTAGTACAAGTTTTTTAAGCCTGGGTGACGATGAGTAGTGATTTTATCTCAGTGGTAATCTTTGTTCTCAGTATTAAGAATTTTGGCTACTCCAAAATCGTACCTAAACGATAAATATTTTCATACAATAAAATAGAATGAAAGACTCCAAATCTTGTTCAATACTTAAGACTTGAATGTATTTTCAAATCTTTTCTAATACTGTACTTGGCAATACTTTCAACGTTTTGAAGATGATTTATTCCATGTTATTGAGTGAAATATGATATCTTGTATGTACTCCTCTAGAATATTGTTGTAAATCAGTCACTACTCCTTGTTTTACATATATTACCATCCTCTTGTGTGTGTAAATGTCGTATTTGAAATCACTGGAGAATAGATTAAATTTTTTCTCACCACTTTCAGACACCACTTGAATACTTTAATTAATTTTTTCTCAGGAACTAGAGAAGAGTGTGGAAGAAATGAAAAATATCCATGAGAAACAGATGAGAGAGCAAGATAAAAAGTGGAGAGCTTGTTTGGACAGACGACTTCTAGAGGCTGAAAAGAAATATAAAGAAGAGATTGATGAGTTGAGTAAAGAATGGCAGAATGAACGGAAGGTATTCTATTTCATCATTCGATTATTATTATTATAAAATAGTTTTCCATACCCATTATTTACGATGTTCTGTACTTTATTTGTAAATTTTATCTCTTTTATTTTGTTCTCTTGATTGCTATTTACATTATTCTTATGTTGGTTTCTTTTATGAAACTCAATCAAAATCTTTTCAATAGAGAAAATGTTCATTGATATATTAGGCCTATTATTATAATACAAGGAACCAGAAGAAATAATAGAATGTAGCTGAACTTAAGTTCTCAGCGAGAAAATGTGAGCATTATACAGTGTGTTTCATAAATGCCTTTACAACTTTGAAAATGCAGAATTCGTACTGGACTTACTGTACAGCTGCTCTTACCGTACTTTACACAGCGTACTAGACTTGGCTTGAAGAATCCAAAGTCAGCAAGAACCGTTCAACGCAATTTTTGAACAACGGCAAATGACACTAATAGTAAGCCTTCAATTTATGATTGGCATAAATTTTTCTAGTAACAGGGTGCTCATTAAAACATAAGAAATCATAAGACCCATAGTGTTGTCGCGGGCGTCAATTTTTCTGCATTTGCTTCGATTACGTCGTACCAATTACAGAGCACTAAGAGCTCTTCCATAATATGCTAGTCAAAACTTGACGTGTTTTCAACACCAATAACAGTTCTTCAAAAAGAATTTATATGCATTTTTCAAAGTTGTGAGATCCTTTTTAAAACACCATGTACTTCTCATTCATAAGCTTTATACTATACAATTTTCAGGATTGATTTGTTTATAATTATTGTTTATTTTTCGTCTTTTAAGTTTATGTTTGAACTACGTTTATTCTCACATTATTTCTACTTTGAATTCAAATTTTCTTTTCCATTCTATTTTTATAGCAAAGTGAGTCCAGAAATACAAAACAACCTCAACCTCAGGTAATTTCATAAGATGTTTTACAATGGTTTTCAATGATTTGTTAATTATTATGTATATTGAATACTGTCTAGCTAATTTTAATTGCCGGGAGCTGCTAACAAATTCTCATAACAGATTGTAATTATTCAATTTAAATTTCATAATTTTTCCATGCGCTAAAATTTCCTCGATGTCTAAATAAAGCAATATTTTCGATTATTATTATTAAAAATAGTTTTCCATAACCATTATTTACGATTTTCTGTACTTTATTTGTAAATGTTATCTCTTTTATTTTGTTCTCTTAATTGCTCTTTTATCGGTGTGTTTCATAAATGCCTTTACAACTTTGAAAATGCAGAATACGTACTGGACATACTGTGCAGTAACTTGCACAACCTGAGTACAGCTCTTACCGTACTGTACCAGGCGTACTGGACTTGATTCAGTCAACAGGCTAATCAACGCAATTTTTGAACCAAGTACGGCAAATGACACTCTTAGCAGGCCTACAATTTATGATTGGCATAAATGTTTCTAGTAACAGAATGCTCAATAAAACATAAGAAATCATAAGACCCATATTATTGACGCGGGCGTCAATTTTTCTGCATTTGCATTGATGACGTCGTACCAATCACAAAGCATTAAGATCGCTTCCATAATATGCTAGTCAAAAATTGATGTGTCAACACAATAACAGTTCTCCAAAAGAATTTATATGCATTTTCAAAGTTGTGAAGTCCTTTTTAAAACACCATGTACTTCTCAATCATAAGCTTTATACTATACTATTTTCAAGTTGATTTGTTTATAGTTATTGTTCATTTTTCGTCTTTTTAAATTTATGTTTGAACTACGTTTATTCTCATATTATTTCTACTTTGAATTCAAATTTTCTTTTCCATTCTATTTTTATAGCAAAGTGAGTCCAGAAATACAGAGCAACCTCAACCTCAGGTAATTTCATAAGATGTTTTACAATGGTTTTCAATGATTTGTTGATTGTTATTTATATTGAATACTGTCTGGCTAATTTTAATGCCAGGAGCTGTTTACAAATTCTCATAACAGATTGTAAAATTATTCCGTTTAAATTTCATAATTTTTCCATGCAACTAAAATTTCCTCGATGCCTAACTAAAGCAATATTTACTTTATTTAAAAAATCTTCGAATTGCTTCTTTCTTTTTGAAATCAGCATTATTTGTAGATTGTGTCGAAGACTTCGAAGAGTGTTTCAATTCTGTTGTGATGATTCATTAAAAAGCTGCAACTTAATCACTGAGTTAGTCTGCTAACTATTTATAGAACAGCAACATTTATCACTACATCAAAAATATTCCAATAAATCAGTCAACATAGTTTCGTACTTGATACTGTGGTACTGTATAACAACATTCAAGTTGAGATTCATTACGTTTTTACAATGCATGTTTCTAAATGAAAGGTACTGGCGGCCTTGCTACTGGAATGAGCTAAATAATGTCATTTATTCCAATGATGATGATAAGTTTTTGTTATCATAATTTTGGTGTAAATAATGTGTTGCAATAATTTCTATGTGTTTTGTTGTTTTGCTTCCAGGAGTTGGAGCACTCGAGTAGATTGGCACAGTGGCAGCTATGGAAAGTGGTGCAAGCAGCAGTGAGGAGACTGTTATTTGAGGAAGTGTTACTTCTCTCACAAGAGCAGTTGGAAGATACAAAACTGCAACACAAGGGGATTACCGTAGGCTCAATACTATTTCAGTAATGTGCATATTATTCACAATAAAAATAATTTGTATTTAATTATTTTTATTTTATTTAACATGTGAAGGCGTTGAGAGGATTGCAGATTTAATTTTTTTGGTTGTGGTTATTTATTTATTCAGTAATTTTCAAATGATACTTAATGTATTATCCATGTTTCTTGGACTGTAGTCAATAATATAATTACATATGTACTAATGTACTAGTGCCTACTATTCCATTTGGACGGATGACCTCTTGAGGCTAGCGCCACTAGGTATGTAATTTATGAACTTCAAAAGTCACTTCCCGGTGAATCAAACCTAACTAGAAATTAAGGTTCATTGATGAATCATCATGTTTATCATTATTTTATTTCTTCATCAATATCATCTTTCCCATTTCCTAAACACAAGCCTAGAGCTCTTGTAGATGTCACCTTTAGCAAAAAAGATAAATTAATTTGATTTAAAACTTGATTATATTCTTGCAGTGAGTTAAAAATATGTTTTTCAGCAGGAGGAGCTTAGGGTAGGAAGTCTTCTCCACGTCTCAATTTCATATTATTGAAAACGAGTTAAGTCTTCGAATTCACTTGAGAGCATTGTCGAACACAAACTGTTATAATTCCATTTTTAATTAATGTTTTTGTCCGATTAATTTTACTTTTATTTCCTGTTTTTATTTTTCAGACACGAGGTATCTGAACTCCAGAAGTGCATCGCAATGAAGAAGCATTCCAGCGATAAACATAATGATGTATCCATCGAAGACTGTACAGAAATGGAATATTTGCGAAATATACTATTTGAGTACATGATGTGGAAGAGTAATAAATATTCTTGTCAATTTATTATGCGAATTAGATACTATTTCAATTTCTTTTTGTTATAATGTTCACTTGACGACTTTGCCTAGGTCATTTGTTTTTGTAACGGACTTCGACACTTCAACCTTTTTAAAAACATACCTATTCATAAATACAATATTATATATATTCATTGATAACATGGAAGAGCAGCTAGTGTGTTAGATGTTAAATGTGATTTCGTTGACTAAAAGAAAGGTATTCATCTAATTGAGGAAAGAAAGCAGCTATATATATATATATATATATATATATATATATATATATCACATACCTATTCATGCTCGATCTTAACTTTTTTTGATATTCACTGCTCGAGAAAAAATCATTTCTAATTTTACTAAAAAAATATTCAAGTTTTATTATTGCGGCAACATCTGGAGTCGATTGAATATTTTCTTGAAACATGTTAGGATAGCAAATATCTATTTCAAATCTTTGTATGCTGCATGCTAAAAAGTATGAAAAATTATCTCATTTTTTTTTACTAAGCTAGATAATAAAATTGATTCCATTTACCTTTATCATATATTACCTTTTCCATATTGCTTTTCATCCTTGAAGAGCCCTGGCCAGCTTAGTGCGTAATCCAATCAGAATGCCCGGCAATATTGTCATATTCATATTGTGTGCTGTTTAATCATCTGGGCACGCATGCGTATTAGACCGAAATAGCATTCTGCTATCACGACTCGGTGTATCAACTTGGATGATTTACAAGTAGAAAAGATGATTAGATTTTTTTCGCACTTGTGTTCATCACTATCATGTTATAAGTGTGCGTTAGTATTGGCAACGCTGCAGGCGTGTGACTTGCTAGCTCAGAAAGTGGTGGTGGACTGTCTCTGTGCTGAGGGGTCTTCAAGGATGAAAAGTACTATGACAGTCCATAAATTATATAATGGAGAGATTTATGGCATGAAAGCTCATCCCAGAGCAACTCAATTGAATGACCTAGTTCTACTACGTTTACTTATTTTTTAAAGCGGTTCTTCGTTTTTATAGAGCTTCTTTCAAAAGAGTAGGTACATAATAGGTCTTTTCCTACTTGTTTAATAACTCAGTTGAACATTAAATGGGCCACTTTCATATAGAATTGTTACTTTTTATCAACATTGAGGTATATATTTTTTGTATCTCAATTCATTATCCTATTAATCAAATTTCATTCGATTTGTATTTCAGATAATGGCCAAAGTACTCTCAGCTATTGTGAAATTTGATCCAGAACAAACTAACAAGATATTACAGAAAGAAGAACAGAAAGTTTCGCTGGTAAGTTTATTTTCAGATTGGAAGTTTTAAATTTTTATTCATGATTTGAGATGCGTGTACATTTTTCAATTTGCTAAATCTATTTTTTCTGAGAGATCATATTGAACTTGGTTCGATAAATTAATAAACACTTTTGGCTACCCTTATGATTAATAGTCTCAATTTCTTTTGATAGGACTTTGAAACTGCTGTTTGATTTTTGAAAACTAATAGTTTTCAGATAATAAGTTTTAAGAGCTATTTATTCAGACCGGGACTGAAATGATTACATCATTCAATTGTAGAACAATCGAGAATAATCCCTTTCCTTTCACTTTAGACTACGGGGTCAACTTTCCATACCCTATCAGTAACTTCTGTTAACTCATTGAATCCCTTTCAGGGATCATCACGTCAGTCCCAACCATTACTTATTGCAATTATTTTTTGTAAATTAAAATTAATTTTTCCAGCTGAGGAAAGTGGTTCATCATTGATGACAATACCGTGTGAATCGTCTCCTTGCACTTCAGAAGACATCAAAACTGGGCCCGATTCATATTCCATTGTAAAAATATAGTAAGTATTTGTAATCCTAATCGATTGATCATAAAATTCATATCTCATTGATACTTCATTTAATCATTCATGTTATCATTCATTCATTTCTAGATCTGACCACTGTTTAAAAGCATACCTTGAAATTTTATAAAAATAAAAGAAAAAAACCTAGGCTATCTTCTGGATTTCCATTGCGTATCCACCATTATGAGCTATTAACTAATAATCAAGAATGCATGTATCTTGCAGCATCCTGCATACTATCAAATACTCCGGATCCTGCCTTTTTCCTCATCACATGTAACTTACTGATAAGACTACTTTTTCAGTTGAAACACTTTTATCGGCCTTGAGAATACGATATTAAGATTCATCAGTACTTGCATACCTCATCACTCTCTTTCCATTAGAGTATAAAAAACGTTTGTATACTTCAAGTTGATTTATTTCAGACTTGATAGAGGGAGACAATTGGCGATTGCTTGGTGGTGGCTTTTGAAGTTTCTGAGTATTACGTTATCTACATTTTCTTGACTGACCACTGAATTCTGGATTTTTTATTGTGACAGGTGGCAAGATGGACCAATACATTTCTCTGCATACCAAGTAGCTGTGAATTTAACATTGTGTGGATGCTGCAGCCTTATTCTATAGCTCGTTCGTCGTGTTGGAGGAACAGTTCTGCTTCAACTCATTTTGATTACATGTTAGTACAATGGAGCCGTCCTGCTTTTTCGTATTCGATGTGTAGAGTTGCAAATAATGTCAATTTCAGCTCTCAAAATACTTTTAGTTAGATTTCGAAGGCTGTGTTATGTGTTTTAAAGATAATGCGGTGACATCTTCATCTTTTCGTGACAACATTGTCTCATACCGGTAGCTATGATGTACTTGAACTTGTATATAATATCTATTAGAAATACATTGCATTTTTATTGGATGCTCTGTCAATAAATTCATATTTATTTATGTATAGTTGTGATAGGTACAAATTAATACTCGACAATTGAAAGAGCTCATCGTGATTTTCATATAGTTTTATATAGCCTATAAATGTTAGCTAATTTCCAATGTTCTATTATCTTCTAACATTAAGTAATTTTTCCCGTGGTTGAAGTACATAGATATTATGTATAAACAAAATTATTTAATAGCAGCTTAGCTGAATGTTTATTGTCTATGTTATGTTCTTATTTATCTTTTATTTATAGCAGTTATGTTTTATAGAATTTTTTATGACCCAACGATTAAAATAAGTAAGCCTTTATTCAAGCTGGTGATTGGAATTAATGTGGCTAATTTACGTTTTATTTTTCATTGGAATTATTAAAAACACTCATTGGATTGGTTTTATTTTCCCTGTCATCTCCGATCTGCCGCCGAATTAATTAATCCCATAAAGAATCATTCAATCATTATCTTATTTTAAAATTTGAATCAAACCAACGTATTATTTCTTATGACAAAATACAAAAAGTAATTCTTCAGTTTATATGAATTTCTATTCTATTGCTATTTCTAATAACTATTGCTATTTAATTTATGTGAATCCATAAATTTAACATTCCATTTTTATCTCATTAATATCTGTCAATATTAAAAGCAATTGTTTTAGAGACAAATTATTTATTTATTTATCAATTGATTTATTTAATGAATCACAGTATTAAAACTACCTATAAAACAGAAACATTGAACTGATTTTGGCTTATTTAGGTACTCTATGTTTGAGAAAGGGTTGAAGCCGTTATTTCTAATATTATTGTGATGGTCTGGAGTTTTTGAGAAAATTCTCTCATTCATGAACTTGTTTATTGCATTTCAATTTGGTTATCTCTGTAAAAATATTCGAATTGTAAAAATAATCTATTAGTTGTAAGTACTGTACCATATTTATGTACTGTAAATAATAACCCAATCATTTACATGTTGTATATTAGATTTAATTTTTCACTTTTAGTTTTGTTAGATTTTGGAAATGTTAATCATATTTAACATTCACAGATTATTTATTCAACTACCTACTCAATTATTACTCGTTAATATTAATTATATATACCAAATTCTAATTTTATGTTAACTTAATTCATTAAAATGTGTTTTCGATTTAATCAATATAAAATTGAGTTTTGATTGTTAGAACTCTTCTTTTGTTAATTCCAATTAATAATTTCACCGTACCATACCACAGTAGGCAAGAAAAGTATTGCTAATTATATTGAAAGAGATTTGCAAATGACTATTGGGCCAATAGAACTTTCTCAATAAATTAATATTGTACTTTACAACAGTTTAATAATTCATCACTTTTATGGTAATAAAAGTGATTATTACAATAATTTAGATTACTAATTTTATGTTAAATTAGATATTGAGCCAAAAAAGGGTTTGCGGTCCTTGATGTGTAGGTTTCGATGAACTTTCTTTGTAGATGAGAAATATCATGTAACTAAGGATTACTATAACGTTGTCTTGGAGTACAGGTAGAAAATTGCTATAATTGATTCTAATATAATTGTTATAACATTAGCCTACTTTCTCAATAAATTACTGGTTTTACTTTACAACAGTTTGATAATTCATCACTTTTTTATGGTAATAAAAGTGATTATTACATTATTCATCAGTAGAATCATTATTGTCTACATAAATATTACAATGTGAGAGATCAAGAGATCAAGTACGCGAGAATTCTCACATAAACATAGCGCCATTCTTGTTAAAAACGAGCCTGCTACTGTATTCTAAAACTTGACAATATAATATTATGAATCTGTGTTAAACGAAGGATTTTCCGTATCATTTAAAAGACTAGTTTTTGAGTTTCTTTGTCGTTGAGCTTCAAGCTCATTTTTAAAAATTCGTAGTCTTTCTTGTATCGGTGAATGTTTTCTTCTGAACAAATGAATTTCCTCACCTTCGGCTGTATATTCTGATCTTCCATCCGGCAACAACGAGCGAAGAGCAATGTTCATGAGTAATTGCTTTTCTAGAAATTCAATACCACCTAGTAAATAATCTTCACTTGTTTTTGCAAGTTCTTCATCCGCTTTCACTTCAAAGTACTTAGTTGTACAGTCTTTTAGCACAAAATAGAAGCCCTAAGCCAAAAACTGCAAGTGAAGTTATAAAACAGTTTCATGTAAAACCGTGGGCTTCTTGAATAGATTATTTTGTCCACAACCGAATTGTTGATATTTATTAGAGAGAAAATAACCAAAAATGGATATGCAGAATGCAGGTAGAGAATAGGTCCATGCGCTATCTTCAGTTCGTGGGCGATGGCATACTTCATGGCTCGCTTGCTCAACAGAAGAGATTCTTTCAGATTTTCTCCTTCTTTTGAATCCCAATTCACCTTTTTTTCATCAACCTATAAAGACAAAAATCAATCATCATTTATTGTTAGGTACATATGACAAATGATGTTAAAACAATCTTCATTGTTCATTCAATAAAATATTTACGGTTATTGAAACAGTTATGTTTGAAACAGGTTAAAGTGTTGTGAAAAGTAATCGAATATAAGTCACCAAACTTCCCATCCTGAACCTTTAGCAGTCTCAGGAATTCTTATTCAGAATATATCTAATGTTATAAAAAGAGGTCTCAACCTAGACTTGGGCAACCGTCAAACCCAATTCAACCCTATACAGGAGGGCTTAAGGGAGTATGATTAATATTTCAAGACCCACAAAACTAATAATATAAATCTATTTTTGCAGTAAAAATGTTTCCTATTATGAGGAATGACTGAATTATTTTAATTTCATCTTATTTTTGTGTTTATAAGAATTTGATAGTTTCTGGTTTCAGTAATCAAAAATCTTACTGACAGTACAAAACATTCATCATCTCAAGTACCAATAGTAGGTAACTAGCAATAACGAAAAAAATAGCAAAAATATATGTTCTTACAAGCCATCCCCAATATGATGAAATTGAATGCATAATAACAAATTGAAATACTAATAAACTTTGACACAACTAGGCCCTACCACAGACCAATCTTGAAATCAATTCATTTAGATGAAGGTGAATTTATTATGAATTTGTGTTTTAATAAAGTTTTGAACGTTTTGCTAATATAATAATCTTCATACTTTCAGAAAGAAAGAAAAACTTTTCCAATTAATTTTATATCACCATCTTTATTGTACGGTATGAACATTTAAATGTGAGAAACCTCTATAGACACTGCTGGCTAGGTTCAGAGAGCTTGGAGGAATGATTTTGTCAATTTTATTTTTTTGACAACTTCTTACAATCTTGGCATCGAAACTCCAATCTTGAAACGCAGAGAATGTAAGGTTTAAATAGAAGATTGGGGTTGCAGATAATCAGTTTTTTTGGTTTTAGTTAGTTTTGTTACAGTAAAGAAATTCGCATTAGTTTGCATAAATTGGGAGAGGAAAAGTTTTGGGCATAAGCCTGCTGTACTTTCCTTTGTAAATGATTGAATGAATGATTAAATTTATTGATTTCCCAAATAGGACAGTTTTTGTAATAAGTCAATATGGCCTGAGACACAACCTGTAACTTGGCCTGTAACTTGTTGTGTTTGACGTGTATTAAATCGAAACTCACTTTGGACGATGAGATTTACAATTGATGCTTGTAGCTCAATTACCATTACAATTGCAATTTACAATAAAATAACGATACAACAGAAGGATCTCATTCAAAACTCTCAAGGTGAGCGTCCACAAGGTAGGTGGTGCTGCGCGGCGCGGAGAATTTTCGACCTGGACTAAAATAAATATGATCAAGTGTACTTACGTGCATTGGGTCGGAGACGCGGCGCGCCGATTTGTAATGCACTTTAGTCCAGGTCGAAAATTCTCCGCGCCGCACCGCGCCACCGACTCAGTGGACGCTCAGCTTAAAATCACAAATTTAGAATCAGCCCCTATCATTTAATTGAGATTTACCAATTTTATCACAGGACAGATGTTTTATATTCTTACCATTATATTTTCATCGATGTCTTTCACCGATCTGTAGGAGAAGTTGACGGGCAAACCAATGTAGCAAGTGCAACTCGACCACGCTGAGCCAAATCGACTGAGGCTTTGTCCAATGGTGTGACACAACTCAACTTTTGGATTTCTAATAGCAAGATTCAATTCATCCGATACTTCAGACAGAATATCATCCACTTCTTCGTTGACCACAAGTGGAAAACTTTTCCTAGAATTTATAATTATATTCTATTAAAATAATGGAATCCAAAAGGATTACATCTAAGTTACACTAGTAATTGAATCAGGATTTATACTAGCTCATTATTATCATAGTATTTAAATTATAATTGATCCTTGAAAAAATCGGAATCTAAAATTAAGAATATAACTGTATTGGAAAAAGATAATACATTCCTCATACGGGCTGGGCCAAATAGGCTTAGTATATTTCTCAAGATTTGACAAAGAATAATTAACATAATGTGTATCAAATTTTAATTAAATTTTGAGCCAGTCCAAATACTCAAACTCTTCATCCAACTACTATTGTCGTCCTGCAAATCACATGCAAATTTAGTGTGTGGACGGATAGACGCTGATTTGGATGGGTTTTGGAAAAAGGCTATTTTTGTTTGGGCATCCTAAATTTGTCCTATATTGCGCAGTACTCATATTAGACTTATTTGGGTTGCCCAAAGTGGTTTAAGATCATTTCCAGCCTTACCTTTTCTTGTCAAGCAAAAGGCTAATTTGCCAGGGCTATCTATGCTATGCACCAGTCCTAAGCTTTTCCCTGACAACTAACCTGCCTACTATAAGTAGTAGCCTGTGCCACTCCCGTCCCAGAATGTGAAAAAACAGTAACCCAAAAATGTATCGGCAAAGAAAATTGTTGTCGGTTGTTGGACGATTCCCATGGATTCAGTTTCAGTCTTAGTTACGTCACAGTTCAGTCAGTCCCTTTGCTCTGTGATTGGTCCGCCATCATTGACGCATGAGCAGAGCGAGCTGGACTGAATATGTGAGAACCGACCTTAAGTTTGACTTGTGGACGGTTTATACGCATTTGGCAGGACGTCAATAGTTGGAAGATGAATTTGAATGTTATACTGTAGTGCTTTTCAACCTTGAAGACATCTGAGTACAGAAAAATAACCCACAACTTTCCGAGCTAGCCAATCACACGCCTGCTACGTTGCTAATACGCACACTTCTACAATAGTGATGAACAGATGTTTAATTTCTGATCATCTGCTTACTTGTAAATCATCCAAGTTAACACACCTAGTCGTGATATCAGACTGAAATTTCTGTTTATCATCATGCGTGCACAGATGATTGAACAGCACACAATATGACAACATTGCCGGGCATTCCAATTGGACAACGCACCAAGCTGGCCAGTTGTCTAGGATGAAAAGCACTATAGTCGCATCAATTTTTCTATGTTATAATTTTGATGTGAATCTGTTAATCGTGGAAATGGACCCCTTGAAGTCAAGAATAAAGTATGAGACCTTTTTAATAGTCCAGTCAATTGATATTAATAAGCATGAAATGCTTGCATAAATCCGGGACAAATGGGGTTTTTTTAGGGGTGGCTAATGGGTACCTCGAGAACATATGTCAATCATGTTCCACCGTTATATATTATGTTCGTTAGTCACCCCTAAACATCACCATTTGTCCCGAATATTAGAAGTTAGAAAAACTTGGAAGTACGATCGCACTGAACTATAAGAAAGCAGAAAAAATGGTTCCAGGCTCTTGCTAAAGCCTGTTTGAGTGATGTACCAGTTAAGTTACTCTGCTGGGTTTCAATATCGATAATAAACGTAATTGGGAGCAGCATACTAGTAGGCTAAGGTATGCAAGAAGCTATCAAGGGTAGCTTCTTTTTAGAAAGAAGCTTCTTTTCAAGGGTATATTTCTTTTTAGAAACCAACTTAGCATTTAGCATCTGTTGTTAAATCATTCATTGATCGACAGTCACATCAGATGTGATGTAGCATCCTGCTCTGGGGACACTCGGTTCACGTGAGGGGCTTCCTGCTACTGCAGAAGAAGGCTCTAAGAATATTGAAATATAGTGATTTGCTGATTTCTATACCCACTGTAAGCCAATTTTCCATTGTCTAGGCCTACATACGTCAAGACTCACCAGGCATCCTTTACTGTAATAAGGCAGATTCACGCTTACAATACAAGAGGAAGAGCAGATATCGAACTAGCTAGATGCAGACTTTGAAGGGTGCAGGACTGTTCCCTGCATTGGCAATGAAGATGTTAAAAAATTGCCGTCTTCTCTTCGGACAGCTCGGTTCAACAGTTTCAAGAATGAAGAAACGCGGTGGCTGATTAAAAGAAGTTACTAAAGAGTGAACGCACTGAACGGGTTTCTAAATGACAACTTGAGGCCTGTTCTCAACACCATCGACTCTTGCCAATCAAGTGACTTAATATTTATTTTTATTGTTGGCAATTAGTTAAACTTAAAGTATGACTATTTGCTGCATCATGTATTTATGAAGTGATCTATTCAGCGATGCCTGGGCTTTGGTCAATAAATTGGAAATCGAAATGTTTGAACCAGCCTTAACATGTGACTCTATTACTATCACAACATTCTTATAGCTGCTCATCAATAATGAGCAAGTCAAGATTGATCCGTACATTCCTCATTCAAGTTGGTTGAATGATGAGATGATGAGTAGTATAACTACTAACCATCATACGAACGTTTCTGAGAAATATGGAGATATATATAACTTACTAACAGAAATTTCATCTAGTCTAAAGACTATAGCAAGTAGGTGTATTGTGTTACCTGTAAAGTTGAAAGAAATCCTTATAATTCTCGACATAAATAGTGTTTGGAATAATTGTTGAAAAAGCGCTACCACATGCAATAGTACCTAAAATTGTAACAATATTCCGTTGTCCATAAGAGGTAGCGAAATTCCACAATCTAGACATCATAAAAATAATTGAAACTCCTCGTGAACCAAAACAGTATTTTTATGATATGGAAGAGAACGATAATCACGATACAGTAATAGAAGAATGTTTCATTTCAAGTTTACTCATCAACCAAGTCATAAAATAGACACCAAACTTTCATAGCAGAAACCGACATAACCTATGATCATTCAAATCTCGAATCTCATAAAAACAGTAGAGTCGATAGGCTGATTATCGGCCATCGACTTTCATGCCGCATCCACACACTGGCCGAGCGAAGGCGAACGGCGCAGATAGATGGGCTGCCGCTGGCTCGGCTTGGCACCATTTTTTGTCGGTCGGTGAGCGAGATCAGAGGAGACGAGTGTCGAGGCGAGCGTGCACAAAATAAACCATCCACACTACAAATATGCAAACAGATTGTTTTGGCGGTTGGCCGTCTATCGACTCTGTGTATAGAGCAAATAAAATATGAACATCGGGAAGCTCTACTGTTTCCCATAACTGATATTCAGCGGAGAAGGCCTTAAAAGTCACTCTACACAGTATTGAGGAGGGTTTACTCACTTTCAGTGGTCACTCGGTAAGAGCGGTTGCTAAGTTATCATGTGGTTAAGTAACAAACATTCAATACCGCTCTCGGATGGGTGACCGACACAAAAAGAATTGTGCAATTAGGTGAGGTGGAATCTACCCGTAAAAGGCGCCCCAGCGATAAACAAAATTGAGGGATTGAGGGCAGCTATGCGGGAGACAAGGCTGTTTGCCTCAGACTCTGCAAACATCTTTCGCCTCAACGAGGACAAGACACAGTCATTTTCAGCCTTAAAAATTTGACTTGCCTTTTTTGGATTTTTTCTGACTTATATCCACATTATGGACCTAATTTTATAAATATACTATCTAAATACTAAGTGGTGTTTACATATAGATCGGCTGTCTATTGTAGGCTGAGCAGAGTGGTTTTTCTATTGAGGGGCCTGAGATGTAGTGTAACTGTTCCCGCGCACTACCTAAAGGTATGCTACTTTGCTTTGTTTCAGAGCATCTTCTTGTATGGCCTCATTCTCTGGGGTGGAGCTGCGGATGTGATTTACTGTGGTAGTTGCGTATGCAGAAAGAGAGCTCCCCCAGATCCTCTGTGGGGCTAGGAGTCTGTAGCTCCACTGTTCCGTCCTTTTAGCATTTTTAAGGAGAGGTATTACTCACAGTATTTTCTACATCTTTTCCATATAGCTTGGTAGGACCACCTGAATGGATGAGCTTGTCATCAGGAGGTTCTTCATACATAATTGAAAACAGCAGAATCTGGCCTTGCAAATTGTTGGACAAGACTGTTTAATATGATCTCAGTTCAATTTTTGCAAAAAAATGTGACCAAGCCTGGGATCGAAAGAGGTTAGAAGACTCGTTTCATTTATGATGAATGGCTACAGGAAGTATTTAGCCTAGTGAATGAAGTGATATTTGAGTATCAATTCAGGAGGTGCATAACATTGATATTTTTAAGCTGTATGCAAAATTTCAAGGTCTAGATCATTCTGATTTTTGAACGCCACAAAATTAGCTTGTTCCTTGCTAAACACACACACGCAATCGTACCTTCTCTAATTTATTTAGAGTATCTAAATACTAAGTGGTGTTTGATAAATAGAATGAAACATCCAAAGTGATGTTTGAGAAAACTGTTGAACTTTGATCTAAGATCAAGAATTTTAGAATTTTGATAGTTTCTCTCTTGCAACTCACTGTATAATTATATG
Organism: Laodelphax striatellus; assembly: GCA_017141395.1. Taxonomy (NCBI): domain Eukaryota; kingdom Metazoa; phylum Arthropoda; class Insecta; order Hemiptera; family Delphacidae; genus Laodelphax; species Laodelphax striatellus. Next base: position 40,419,229 of record CM029532.1, on the reverse strand, counting down.
CAATTCAAAGTCAATGATTAGTATCCTATACATTTATCACATATTGTGACCCTAGGCTAACAATAAGGCCTTGTTAGCAACTAAAGTTTGAGACCAAATCATGCTTCATCATCTGGATAACTTGTAAAATCCTTTTTTTTATTTTTTTAAAAACAAAATGTAAAATATTGCTGGGAATGCAATGATGTCCAACATTACAAAAAAATCAATTCAATTCAAACTCCGTTGAATGACTTTATTGGACTCAGAGCCAGTGCAACAAAATCCCTCTTGATGAGCTCCGTCCAAAAATTTCATTCTAAGGCCGTTTAATTCAATTATTGATTTTTGTGCAATCTTCTGTTCCTCTTTAAGGCAACAATATCATCCTCTACACACCAGGAATACTCTTTTGAGCATTCTTTTACTCTTTGAGTAACTCAGTAGGCCTACGCGGTAACTAGTTTACTAAAAATGAATAGATGTGATATTTTAAACCAAACTTGGTACATAGACTGGCTTTTTTAATCTTGGATTAATGGAAACCCAACATTTCACTCTTTCTCACTCATGATACATCCCAATAAATCATCCATCTACCATTTCTACCAATTAGGGTTGTGTGGTAGAGAGGACCAGGAGTCCTAACTCCGCCCTTAATAAAGGCAATTAATCAATCAATCAATTTCTATGAACGTACAGTATCATTAGTAGACTGCATGTTCTATCTACAAGAAGAACAAATTAGGAAATCTTAGTATGAATACATATTTTTTCTTACTCATCTCACTCGAGGTATAGGAAAGAAGTAACAGTTGGTTCTCAGCATTTCAATTCAAGTTTTATTATGAAAAAGAAGATCATACATAAAGTGGAGGCGACAGGCATAATGTTATAGCCTATACCGCGCTTCACAAAATAGTATTTCTATATAAAAACAAAATTTACACAAACACTTAAAACATTAACCTTCTTATCACTAGAACATAGAACACAACTATTATTAAAGTTTGACACTGAATAACTCTAATTTAATTCTATTTATCTAAAAACATATTTGTACTTGGTTACTTCCTTAAATCTAATCTGTGGACATTGCTACAGTAATACTTTGGAAAACTAAAAAGAGAGATTCTAGTTTATATTGAATCAATAATTAAAATTAGTAATTTCAACATTCACCAACATTAGTATGTTGAGAGTGATGGTGAAGATCTAACACAAAAATCGATATGACTCATATTATTTTAAACGACACTCTAAATTGAGTATTTTATCTCAATGAATGTAAACATGTTAATAGAGCTATGCACAGAAGCTCGTGTTGAAAATCAAATCAACTAGAGCTAGAGAATATTGCGTTTTATACTAGCGAAATTTCACAGAGCATGAGTATCTGTGCTCAGAGACTGTGAAGATTGGAAAAATGTTTCTATTTATTTGTAATTATAATAGAATGTACTGTACTGTATGATAATATTACATCATAAATTATTCAAATCAAATCTTCGTTAAGATATTCATTCTCTCTATTTGAAATAGAGATTCTTTTTATTTTTCAAATGCAATAGGAGGACTCGTTGTTCATTACCGGTACGCTATAATAGATGGTAGAGTTATTGTATACTACATTATATCACAATCATAGACATGAATAAAGTTATTGGAACTGATAACACTTGAATTATAATGTTTAAATGTGAAGGACATTTTGATATTTTTATCATCAGTAGAATGAAACAACTTACATAATTTGATAAATGCTTCAAAACTCAAAATAGAATTTGCTTAAGAATTTGAGCAAGGAATCATTTGCTGTAACTCTCCATTTAATCCCATTATAACCGTTCTTGCTTGAGGAATTTTTGCTACCTTCTTATGATTCTGGTAATTTTACATAATTCAATTTCAAACCCATAGCGAATAATATTGGAGAAAATTCGGTCTGATAAATCAGATTCATTCACTTTTGTGGTATTCATGTGCATTCTGGTGAAACAGATCTATTCTAATCTGATAATCATGTGCGTAACTTGAAAATCGCAATATCTTGAGGTGAAACGACTAACGTATTCAATATAATTTACAATCACCAGTACCGTTATTGTACTTGGTTTAGTTTACAAACAGGCTTATAATTCATTGATGGAATGTGACTAGGCCATAGATATTTATGTACTCATTCATACATTACAAGTTAATACATTTATTATAATAAATTAATATAGATTATAGTAGAATCTTAATCTTAATTAGATCCAAGATTTATCTCTTTCTGTGTATTCTGGGTAATTTGAAAGACAAACATGTAGGTAGATATCTAGTAATGAAATACAAATATTTAAAATTAAATCAAAACTAACACCAATGAACTTGTAACACTAATATCACTCTTGAAAGTGTTTATATTTGTCATATGCTCGATAACTATTAGGGTCCAACAATAGATCTTCAGTCTCATTGCTCACAAAGAGATTAATTGTTTGAAATGCGTAAATATTCGAACTAGTGCTGCAGCAGCTTTTGATCTTCTGAAGCTGTGAGCTCTCTTGACTCATATTCCGAATCGTTTATAATCGTACCGGTGCTGTTTATCTGTAACAAAAATTTCAATGCATCATTTTCAAACTGTCATTCCAATACTCATTCTATTAATAGAAAGTATGGTATAGATATTTCAGTTTCAGTTTCTGAGGGTGATGGTGAGGGCCACATTAGCTGTAGGCTTTTGCGAGGGAGAGAGGGTTGATGATGAGAGATGACGTCTGTTTATAGGCAGTCGGGACCGACGGCTTTTCGTCTCCTCCGATATGGTATAGACATCATGGTATCACAGGTATAGAAAGGCTCATTCTATTGATAGAGAGTATGGTATAGATATTTCAGTTTCAGTTTCTGAGGGTGATGCCCACATGTGCTCTAGGCTTGTGCGTGGGTAATGAGAGGGGTGATGATGAGAGATGATTTTTTTTATAATTTGCGATGATATCAGCAAATTTGTTCTTGTGAATTTCATTCATTGCATGTTTTATTAAATTTATTTTGTTTTTATCAAGTAGTATATTTCCGGTTTTTGCACTTATAGCACAGATAATGTAAATCTGTGCTGATTATACCTTATCTGTGCTTATAGCATTGTTAATTTCTTATTGGTTATTTGCAATAGTTTCTTATTTCTCTCAGCTTATTAGTTTTATTATTTATTGTAGCCTACTAGGTTTTATTATTTATTGTGGTTTACTAGGTTTTTATTATTATTATAATTATTTCTAGTTTAAAGATAAGTTACAGTACTCCTGGGTGCGGACGGAAAATTATTTCTTTGCGCCCAGTAAGTTTGCCATAAATTTTGTATTTACTAAAATTATTTATACTCATTTTAGCTTGTAAACATTGTGTGATTTATAATGATTTTTTATTTCAAATTGTATATTTGTTTTTTATGGCAAATAAAGTTTCTATCTATTTATCTAGATGACGACTGTTTTTAGGCAGTCGGGACCGACGGCTTTTCGTCTCCTCAGATATGGTATAGACATCATGGTATCACAGGTATAGATAGCCCTGATTGAGGAGAACCCAACTTACCGGCATGAGCATGATTCAACATTCATGTCAGGGAATTCCCTGATAACAACAGAGCCGTTGTCGTTGTAGAGGAACTTGACAGATTTCAGTTTGTTTGGTGAGCAGCAGAGTGGAGGTAGCTCGTTGTGCCCCAGGTAGCTGCGCAGGAAACTCTGTATGTAAGCGTGGTTGTTCAGTTGTCCCTGATAAAAAAAATATTTATTACATATCGATAATGTTCAATTTTTCGAGCGTTTATAATGATCGTTACATTCTGAAAAAATTAGACTTCATTGGTCTTATGAAAAACAAATCATAATGCTAGGCGTACACCGGTTAGTCAAGACAAGACAAGATTAGTCACAGTAATTCACATAGTTGCTTATGAAGCAGCACACACCGATGCAATGACTAATCGGTGTGTGTTGCTTCATAAGCAACTATGTGAAGTACTGTGACTAAACGTGACTAATCTCGTCTTGTCTTGTCTTGACTAACCGGTGTACGCCTAGCATTACGGTACCAATATAATTTCCATAACTAAAATACACAGCATGGACCAGAGACGATAGACAATACAGTACCGTACTAATCTGCATTTTTAAATTTCTATAGCTAGAGCAATATTATATTTGGAAATATTTCTCAGTTTAAAGTTTGGTATTATAATACCAATCATTTTTTTATAATTGACTTCCATGATTGTCTATTAGGCCTACTTGATGAGGATTTATGATTTTTAAGGTACATTGATTTCAAGTAGAAAATTTGATATTTGGAATTCCCAAAGTTTATTAATAATAAGTTTGAAATGTTCAACTGTATCTCGTTTGAGTTTTTTCATTGAAAAAGTTTCAGTTATTTCTGAGGCATCTTCTATGTTGTTATCGTTGTATTGTACCTATATTATTGTATATTATATGTTGTATTGTATACTATAGTCTTTATTATTTTACTAGAGTTTTGGAGCTTTAACCAATAATGTTCCAAAAGTACTCACAACTTCATTTGTATGATTCTCACTGTCCAGTTGCTTGTAAAATAGATCAGAACAATTAATTAGAAAAAAGAATTCATAGGAATGTGATAGTTGTCTTAGATAAACTATTCCCTTGACTAAATTATGGCAGTATATGTGGAGCATTTAAATTGATCAATATAATTAGCCTACACTGTTATTCTGGATGTTCTAATTCTAAGAATTGAGAATATTTGGTGAGTCCACAAAGAATCCTTCAATCAATAGGAGAGAATTTCATGATTCAACTATTCCAGATTCAAAAATCATGATATTTTTTCAGCTTTTTGCAGAACAATGAATAGAAAAAACTCTTAAAGCAATTTGCAAGCTTTGCAGCTGATTTATCCAATATCATCTGCATTGATTCTTCCATGGATGGGATTAGAATATATATGTAGGAAATTAATGAAACTTTAATGATATCCTTTTACTCATCGCATTCATTAGTCCGCTTGGGAAGAATATTAAAAAGCTTCGACGAAAAATTAAAACTACCATTGAACTTAAACGAAGTCTCCCACATTCTGCATAAGCTTAGTTGTCACTAGCACATCCCATTAAAACTTCACACTCCTATAGAAATCAATAGCATTTTTTTCAGTAGTTTTTAAACTATGGATACAACTGTTAACTGGATAGGAATGAATAGCCGAGTAATGAGTTTTTAAACTGTCTGACAACTTTTGCAGCTAGCAGCTAGAAACGAGCTTCAATAATCAGATTTGCTTCTCGTTGTTTGCTTAATACGGTAGTAGGGTAAAACTAACACTGCGAATGAATTCGTATTTTCAAAAGTATTTCAACGTTTTAGTGCACTAAATTCCGAAAACTGAACTATTATACAGTGCATCAGTGTGTTTGGAAAGTTTCAGCATTCAGTTTGTAATTTTGATTACGATAACATGCTGTGATGTGGTTTTCAATACGTATGCTCCAGTTTTACTCCTATTTCCAAAGCAATTTGTGAGATTAATACAGCTCAGAATAAGGGTTTCACATGAGAACTGTTTTGTGAGAGAACTATTACTCCGTTTGTTTATGTGATTATATCAATAAAAACAAAATATTATCATCGTCTCTGTTTGATTTCTTCTCACATGTGCTCCATAAAAAGCTTTTTCTTATCCTCTGTAATAGGAAATGTCCATGGAACCAATTATTTTCTGAATAATTTTTGTTTTTTAAGTTTGGTCAAGCTATACGGAGATGGTAAAGAGGAGGGTAGAGGAAGATGAAGAGGAGGAGGAGGAGGAAGAGAAGAAGAAGAAGAAGAAGAAGAAGAAGAAGAAGAAGAAGAAGAAGAAGAAGAAGAAGAAGAAGAAAAGGAAAAGGAAAAAGAAAGAAGAAAAGAAAAATAAAAAATATGAAAATACAGTAGGTAGATAAGGAAGGAGGAAAGAAAACTAAAAGGATTTTGGCTGAGTGGTCAATAAAGTGAAATGAAAAAAAGGAAGGAAATGAGAATAATAGAGAAAGACTTCTAATCTAATCACACAAGGTGTCAACAGGAGTGGTGGTTCAAGTGGAGCGAGTGGTTCACAAATAAACGAATGAAGAAAAGACCAGAAAGTGTTTATGTTGTGTCCCATGCCAATGTTAGTGCTTCGAGTATAACAAACTGTCAACAAACGTCGACTGACAACACTTTGTTGAGATGCTAAACTTTAAAACCTCTGCAGTAGCTGAGATTCTCAACTCCACCACACGTTACTAGCAACTGAGTGGACTTCATCAATTTCAAATCTCGCTTTCCAACGGATCATTGCTTATTTCTGTTTCTGAGAAAACCACTACCTACTCATTTTTTAAAAATCGTTTTGAAGCCAGGTGTTGAGGAATTGAACTATTATTTCAATTTATTCATTAAGTTTCTTTACTCACCAATGCGTTAGGGAACAAGCAGGAGCCTGCACAGAAACGAGCTTCAAAAGATTTTGGCATGTAGATCCACTTGTCCCAGCCAATGTCGGCAAAATCAACGGTCAACGACTGCACACCGCATTGCTCTGCTATTGGCTCCACAGTCGGCTGCAAAACACCAACAATTTATCAGTTCAACAATTGATGTAATTCAATATAATACCAATATTAAGAAGACTTTCTTAATTCTTGTCACTTTTTTCATGAGTTTTAATGATATTTGTATTTAAGAATTCAAGTGAAACATTTTCAAGCCTTCCTCAACTTTTTGAGTTGAGGATTTAATCACCATTTATTTTACTCTAATTGTGCTCTGAACTCGCTCTTGATTTCACGAACTAAGCTTTTGATCTCAAGTGATATAAAAATTATTTACTTTTTCCCTATAACGTTCAAAAAGCAATTCATACTCGAAATTCTACCAAGAAATAAATAAATAAAGTATTATAACATAATTTTTCAAATCCATGATCATTTTTTATAATTTTATAAACCTGCGAAGATATTTTGGATCGGAGAATGATTTCCAAGATAGATATTTGATAGATATCCATACTTTGTTCCTCATCCTTTATTTTGACATGAACATGATGACTATGTTTATGAATACTTTGAGAAACAAAATAATATTTGTATTATTATTGTAATTCCAATTACGATAGACGTTTCTAGAGCATTTTATATGGTAAGCTTCAGTTGCATCTCAGTTCCATATTTTTTCCCACTATAAATCAATATCATGTTCTCAAATGCTTGAAGAAAAAATACAGCTATATTAATCATATCCTCCGTACATGAAACACGTTTTTCTATCATTCTATTACTAACTCTGATGAACTTGTTCAATTGCATTTAATTTCTATTCCTTTTCACCATAAATCAATAGTATTTATAGGAGCTATCCATGCCACGAGATGATCGTTTTCAACTGTCACCACGGGATAGCCTGATTCACTGCAGCTCCCCAGCTTCCTGAAAGTGTGATGGCCCAAACTAAACGATTCAAAATGATAGGGAGAAGAGAAAAATCAGTAAAATGCATTAGGTTTGGAAAGAGCATTGTTCTGGCGGTGATGTCATTAGCACTCTCCCAATTTTAATGGGCCTTCGAGAGGGTCTGTGGAGAGAGTGAGAGGTAGTGCTGATGGGGAGAGACAGAGATGGAAAATGGACTCAGGTAAGGCGAGGAAATAGTTAGTTGAGTGTTCGGCGGTGATAGCGTTTATGATAAATCATCTATCATCACATCCTGATCACCATACTTTTGAAATACAAGCACTTTTATAACTGTCACACCTTTTTATTTGATATATGAGTCTTTTTTATCTAAACTTGTTCAAAATAATAGAATACGGTACAATTTATTCGAGTCAGGCATTCATAATGAACCATGCTATTGACCCTACCTTTTTGAGAGAATAATTATTTTAAAAGCAACTAACCATTGAGCTAAGTGTCCTCAGTGAAGAGGTCATATCAAGTTACTTATCATGTGACAAAAATAAAGCAATTTCAATTATAGGTTTCTATGTTGAAGTCAGTAGAGAAATTAGTAAACCAATATTCTGATCAGTTATATTTTACCCGCACCACTCCGAAAATTAGAAGTCTCTTCTTTTTGTTTTTTCATTAATATGAGTAGGATACATTCAAGAAACTCAGGTAAGAGTAGAGAGATCATGGAAAAGAGGTGACGAAAATCTCACAAACCCACATTTATTTATTCCAAGCAGAATAAAAGACAAACTCACTTAACGTTTTCTGTTTGAGCTATTTTCTCAAACTTTCTCGTTCTCATGATGAATTTAAGGTTAGCCTTCAATGATTGTTCTCCAAACAAAACGATAATAGTCTAAATAATTTGAAAAAAGCTATAAAATTCATTTCTCTACTCTTCATCAAATACTTCTGGTCCTCATAACTGATTTCTAGGATTGTTAAAGAATGAATACTGTAGTAGACTTTCAACACTACTAAAATTTCACTGTGAAGAAAATTTGTATGTGAAGAACAATTCACTATGTATCATTAAAATTACAGTATTCAATTCTCAAATATTCAATTCATATAACAATTATTTAATTCGTTTTTCGTTCTGTGGTGATGTCCACATGTTTTGGCTTGTGCGTGGGTGATGAAAAGGATGATAATGTGAGATGAATGGGCCTACAGCTTTAGATAGGCTCTGAATCACCGGAAATTATTAATTATTGGTTTTTTATTGAAGTAAATCGGCAGAAACTCACCCTCCTAGTGGGCTCTGGTATCTTGTTGCGACCTCTGATAATCATGCGACTTTGTCTGGTTTTGGCGTCGGCGTCGGCGTCGGCGTCGGCTAGTCGAGCGGCGTCGTTGGCGTCTTCCATCTCGTCAATGGGACTGAGACCCGACTCCAGCGAGCGACGCTGCCTCTCGCTAGGTGGCAGCTGCCTCGCCATGTGCTTAGTCAGCACTATTTTGCCATCACTGTCCACCTTCAATCACACCAAACATCATATTGAGGTTCCAGGTTAATTCAAACAAACTTTTTATATAATTTAAAAATTAATAAAAACAATTAAAATGTTTTATGAATAATCTACAAAAAGCGTCTCTACCTGTTTTAGCCTGATTGTGTCTCAACGATATTTTCAATGAGTTACCTAACTACTGTTCCCATTGAATTTGGTCTATATTTTAAATTATTAGTTTTGTAATAATGAATGTTCAAAACCATGAAATAAAAATATCAAATACACCTCACAATAGAAGGCTTCAAACCTTGAAATCCTCCGAATTCAAATCTTCTATTCCAAATGTTTGTCAAGCACCATGGAAATTTCGCCAGTCGAAGAAAATATTTAATTTAATTGAAAATTCCAGTTTCCAACTTCTAGTTCACAATCACATCCTTATTTTCTCTTAGACTAAATTTTTCTATAATTTTTCTGGATCAAATTTTTGATCCAGTTTTTTTATGGAAATGATGTGTAGATAAATGAAATGAAAATTTCTAATTTTGTCTGTATTTAGATTTCTCTTATTATCTGGCTTGTTTCTCTGAATTTATCTTATGTAAATTTGAGATTACTTTGTATCTTTCTCCACTCATTTGTGATTACTTCGGCTTGTTTAATACAAGAATAAAAATAAGTTTTCACATTAACATTTTTCAATTTTTTTTAGTAAAAGGTTTGACAGAGTGAAATAATGATGTGCGAGCACTCACCCTATTCAAATGTGATGCATGCTTGTTAGCCAGACTAGAAGCGTTGACTTTGTTGAGGATGAGATTAGACGAGGAAGCAGCACCGGGAAACACGTACTGCAAGTCGTTGCTCATCTCAGATGACCACTGCTTGCCGCCTCCGCTCACCTTCTGAATTTTCATCGCCAGATCGTGAGTGTGCGGTCGGCTCACTCGCTTTCCTGCCTCCTCCTCATGATCCTCGCCCTCCTCCACACTGTTGGGGTCGTCCTCGGAGTAGAGCATGAGGAACGCCGATGGCGACCCTGGATTGTCCCTGAGAAAGTGTTTCGGTGTCAGCGACTTCCCCTTCGGCGCTTCGAATCTGCAACCCGGTGAACACAATACTGTGGTACGTTACAGAGGAATTCACAATGCCAACCTTAATATTACGATAAAGAGTAGGCTATTTCAGTTTTACAGTCACGAATTGAAGCATAAATTTCAAAAAATTATGTTCTGAAACTTAATCGGTTCGTTAGTGTGGAATCATAAACACAGTCACAAAAAAATACAGTAAATGAAGAGAAAATTGAAATTATAATCGTATTAATGAATCGTGCTAAGGAATATTTTCCTTGCTCGATTGAACTTATTAAACTTGTGTAAGCTCAAGTTTCAAGGAAGTTTTGAGCTGTCATGATAATATCACTATACACTACTTGATTTATCATCAATATCTCTCTCTATAAGCGAGGCTCAGCTTAATCTTTCAGGGCTCACGGCTGTTTGGACAGACTATAATGCTATTTTTTCTGTAGTCAAGGCTCATATAGTTGCTAGTTCATTTTGGTCCAAGTAGTTAGAACTTGGTTGTCACATGAGACTACAAAAAGGAAACATTTTTAGATACTATATAATATTTTCCTTACTTTATTAAATTTATCGAAGTTCCTTAAGTTTTAAGGAAGGAAGGAAGGTTATAACTCTATAACCTAGTCCTCAGTTAATGGACTCAATGTCTGTGAGCTTTTGTATGTGTGAAATAAATAAAATGTCAACAATATAAAGCGAACTTTAAATGCATAAGCAGGGAAATGTATTAAAAGGGGAGTTCAATTAAAAATCTAATTCATCATCAATGATAATAAGGAGTTTTTATCCTTAATTTTTATTTTATAATGAATCATTCCTTGATTCCTTATAGGATTCATATTTGATTCAATTCGCTCTTCATTCATTGTATTCTGTTTTTTTTGAAAAACATGACTTTTCTACATAGAGGAAATCTCCCACAAACTAGTATGGTTCCGTTTTCCCTTTCAATATATTTGCCCTTCAAATATGTTTAGTATAAACACATTAAAGTTTTCTTCAAATTGATGATCTTTGATTAGGCCGGTAGGTAGAAGGTCGACTGTCCAAATTGGAATAGAAATAATATCTTTTGGTAAGCAAGCATAAGACCTTATTATAATTGAATTAGACTTGTGTTATTATTTGTACCTGACGCCGAGCAGCGATCCGGTGAGCCCGGGGTGCAGGAGCAGTTCGTTGAGTTGGTCGGTGATGTCGACCGAGTGCCATCCGCGACGGGTGGCCGGCTGCAGGGGAACGGAACCGATCGACGTGAGTCGTGTGCCGGTCACCTGGTAGAGTCGGAGGCGGTGCGGGGCGGCAGGAGGCGGCTGTGACGGGAGGGGTGGGTGGGGGTGGCGCTGGTGCAGCCGACGTCGGTTCAGGTGCAGCTGCGCTAGTTGCAGGTCTTCGCTGGCTCGCACGCTCGATACGTTGAATAGCACTACGTCCGATAAGCTCGCCGGACCTGGCAAATCCACAACATAATAAACTATAGAGAATATCACAAAAATATTCAAACCACCAAATTAGTGACATATAGACATCCTGCAAAATAAGATACCTATTTTTCACTGTGAAAACCTTACTGACGAAGAAACACAGGTCAGAAAAAAACACGAGATGTACTCGTGACATCGAGTATAAGCTGCGTGTGGGGATGAAAATGATTTGTTGCACCCAAAGAGTAAAGAAGGAAGTGGAAGTTCAGTTAGCTATGTTCCACATACATTGAAAGTGAAAGGTACGTTGTTTAGTTGTTATAATAGAATAAATTCTAATTCCATCCACTGTTACTAGAATACACTGTAGGAGGAGTAGGCCACGTTGGGGAAAAAAAGCTATACAGTATTATGACGAGCTATTCACTATTCTCTGACTCTCACTAATAAAATATTTTGTATTTTCAGATGTTACATGTTGACTGTTACTTCTGACGTCACGCCCAGCTTCTTTTCGGCAGAGTCCTACCATGTATTTGAGTAACCGTGACTCCTTCGTATTCTGGCACCATCATTATAGCATGAAAACATCACATGATTGATGTAGGTTTTGATGTGATTGAATTATTGATTACAATTTTCAACCTCGATATTTATTAGTTGAGAAAGTTATCAAGTTAACTTCATTAATATTGAGCCACTACAATAGGCTATCTGTAACATTAGAAGCAATATTCATGGTTTGGAGACTTCCAAAGCAGCACTTCTTCCCATGTCGCATTTATTTTCAATGAAATTGAACTGAAGTAATACATGATTGATTGACCATTTGGAGTTGATACAGAGTTTTAAAATTGATAGCATTTCTTGAGAATGAGAAGTGCAGGCTATTTTGTGAAATTCTATTAATTGAAAATCATATAACTGAAGAGCTGTTTTGAGTGAGTTGGTAGGCAACTGATTTGATGCTTGAAGAGTAGAGTTTTTCATTTTTAAAATTCTCAAAATTCCCAACAGTATTTATTGTCAACTGATAGTTAGAGAAGGCAAAACACCCGCTGATTTATACGATATTGAACTATGTGGAAGTTTGACATCGAAGTTTTGAAACTAAACTCACCAAACGATCATTGAATGAGAAAGCAACTTGATAATGGCTCATAAATTCTGGGGATAGGCAATATCCTTACAAGGAATTATCAAAGTTTTCAGGCCCTAAATGCGTTTGATAGTGGATTCATAGCTCAGTTCAGATACTCCGCTGTAAATCCACATTGGATATCAATGAACGCGAAGATGAATTCATCTTAGTGATAATTTAATAACATCATGAATATTGTTCGGCAAACGAATAGGAAGAACTTCTCAAATGATTTTCTCAAATGCTTCTAGGTTAAAGTTTCTTTTAAACTTTTCATAAACTTGTCTCTCCTCTCCAATAAATATGAATATTATATGAAAATTGTTCATATAATTATAAAACTTTCAAGAATTTGACGTTCTTCTATTTGGAAAGCGGTTGGCTTTCTTTGAACCTCTTCATAGAAGTACTGGATTGTTATTGAATTCCTCGAATCATATACTTTTTCTTTCAACTCATAGAAACAGAGTACAGAACTGAGTGTGAAGTTTAGAATCAAATAACAAAAATTGAAGTGATTAGATGCTTTCAATGACAAGAATAAAGCATCTCATGAAAAAGAAGAACAACTGAAATGATGGACAACCTATATTTCATACTTCATCAACAAGTAGAACTTTGCACTTTGCAGCATCCAGGATAGTAAAAGCCATACTGTCAAAGTTCAAACTCAATCAAATTGACGCTTCATGTTAGTGGACAAGAGAGATCCATCCATCCCCCTTCTTCCATCAGCTACATATCAATTTCTGTCAATAATATGCTGGTTTCCCAGATTCTACTGCTCAGTACAGTGAGCAGTAATATTTATATTGATATGACTCTAATGTTGAAATTTTCATAGTGAAGATTGTAATGTTTTTCAAATCTCAAAGTGTATATGTAGCTTTTTAACGTGACAATTATTGAAGATGTGGAGAGTTTTAATTAATATCTATATTTGTTTTTTTTTCAAAATTTGGTTGACAAGTTTTGGAATATTAGTCTGTTTTTTCACATCTTATTAAGTTGATTTTCAATAATTTGATGAATATTATTTATTTATTCATTTATTGACAAGATATACTACAATGTGGGAAAAATCAACATACATTTTTTCAAAACTGTTTCTTAAAAAAATTTTATTGAGAAGATAAATATTTGAAAACCCAATAATTCATCATATTCAGCAAAACTAATGGTAAACTTCAGATCATTCTCTACCAACGACGAAAAAGACGAGAGGAACGGCTGTCAACTTGGAGATCCTAAATCAAGCGAAATTCGTACTTGCTCAGCGGAGCATACATTAAAAGCAGCAACCATGTAAAATGACACAGCCAGTATAATTTTGTGTTGTGCTGCAGCTGAGCTTTGTTTTTGTGTCGATTGCTATTTGAGAATAAGGGCGTTGATGAGCTGGAAACCATACAAAGCGGGTGACAATTTCTTTGAAGAAGCAGGCTGGAGAGGAGAGGAGAGGTGGCCACATCTCGACGAGTGTGCTGTTACTTTTCTTCGCTCTGAGCAAATAAAAAGCGCACATTTAAGTCGCTTTCAGCCTGTAAGCACCCATTCCAAGTGCACAAGATGAGGCTCACTACTTTGATTCCAGCTGAAATCTCTATCACATTTCAAGCTCATGTTGACAATGTTCGAAGAAAGAGAAAGCGATATAGTTGTGGAAACAAACTGAATTTCTTGCAACTTCATGTTGTTGGGGGAAGTACGAAATGGGGGTAAAATTTTAGTATAGTAACATAATTATATTGAGAGCTTGATCATGAACAATTTCATAAGAAGTAAATAGTAAACAATTAACTCAATTCAATTGAAAAATCTATCAAAATAATCAAAAGCATAATTTCAAAGTAGAAAACAACTAGCAATAAAATAATCAAGATTTCACTTTGTAAGCTTTGAAATCTTTCAATATGAATAATAATAATTCTTCATTTTCTAGTTTGAGAATTGTCTATAATTTCAAATTTTAAAATAATTACACTCCAGGGTTTGGTTATACATCCATATCCAGCTTGTTTTATGCTCCATATAATTACCTGAATCCAGGTTAGGATCCGTGAATTTAATTAGAGCGTAATATGTTAATTTATAGGAATTTGTGTTTCTAACCAAAGCAACATGAAGTCATTCTTTAATTCATTAATGATTTCAGAATCATAGATTAAAACAGGTAAAATGTTGAGGTAGCTGCATGGTGGGACTTCAATCAATTTGAAAAACTTTATAGTAAAAATAACACAAAATTATTCTTTTCAATTTTACTAGATAGAATTTGAATATTGGATATTAAATTACTAATCAATTTATTAATTTCTCATTTCGTTGATGCGCATGCTGGATATCATTCTTTTGTTTACAAATGATACTTGAATTTGTATTATAATTTTATTTACACAAAATATTGTCATTATATTAATATTAATTGACAATCGATTCCGAACAGCGAAATTCAAACTTATAGTCACTTACTAGAAGTGTAGAATCCAAAAAGGATATTAAAAACTGGTAAAAGTGAGTAAATTGAGAATGCGTGTCTGCTTTCAATCAATTTGAAAAACTTTTATATCTCTATTAAAATTTTCTTTCGAAATTAACACGATCCCTAATAAGCTTGGATCAGAAAGTCTTGGATCCTCCATGTCTCTTCTTACAGCTCTACCTACAGGGAAATAAGGAAATAGTATATTCCTTCTTGGAAATTGAGAGGGGAACAAAATGAGGGTTCTTTCTTCAGATTTTCATTACAAAGGAAGTAAAGCAGCCTCGGTGCTTAGCCACTAACATTGTTTGAAGGCAGCCAGCAGAATGTGAACGAGCGAAACCGCAACAATATCAAGCGTCGGCCAAACTTATGTGAACTTAATCGAAGCATTCAACTACAGTCTAATTGGAATGAGTCGGATAGAGAACGGATATGCGTGCTGAATGAGATTGCTAATGCTCACTTATAATCTCCGTTTATTTAAAGTTTTAATATCGCGAATAATGTTGAACGCATAGTATAGCATCAGCTTTGCTAAGCGAGGGAAAGTTCATCGACGCAGACAGGAGATTAGCCTGAGCTTTGAGAGCACTAAGCAAAGCAGCCACCACTTATTAACGTTCCAGTCGAGATAAGGCCTGTTTATTAGATTACATTATATTAGGTAATAATCTTCAATAGAGTTTTCCAAGCATGATCTTTCATTGTATTCTGGCTAAATTTACAAACAATATCAAGTACGTGGTATGACCTAATTACTTTAGCGGTGAATTGAGGAAATTAATGCACTCGTACATCAAAATCTGGTATATTATTGGTAATGGTACTATTTTCCATTATATTATTATTTTTGTTTATTATCGAATATTCGTTATTCAGATATATCGTGATATACAACCCCAGATTACTATTTCCTACAAACACTCTTTAACTCATCAAATTGGCTGAATTTTGTGCATCATTATAATTTTGGAGCTAATACTCTCTTCAACATAGTTCGACTTCCGGACCAAAATATTCTTGCTTATTGCTCGACATTCTGAAGAGCCATTCTCAGTTAGAAACGGCTAGAGGCTGCACATTTTGAAACGTGAAGCAAGCAAGCCACAACAATAATAATGATTTTCAAGCATCATAATTCCTAATGATCAAACATTGATGTGTAGATGAAATTATGAGTTTTACAGGGAAAACTGCATAAAGAATAATTCCTCTTCGGATATTCCTCTCTGTCCGTCTGGCCTTACTGTATTTCCATTGTCTTTACCTCTCGAGATGAGTTTACTTCTTTTTCACATGATCTTTGTATTTTCAAAGTGGAAAATTGCTCACTCCTTCCCACACACTCTTCTATTCATCAAATTGCTGGTCCAATTGAGTTGAATGTTGAATTAATTCAATGTTGAAACGAATACACTTTTCAAACCCAAGTATAATTCACGTTTGGAGTTTTTCATCAGAAAAATTCGAGGAAAGCCACAATAGTTGAAAAAACTGGTCGAGAAATGAATAATACATGAGTTGATGTAGGACTGACTGCGAACTAAATACAAGGGAAGCATATTGAATGAATTGTTGATATTTGCGAAGTATTGGAAGGGGGGGGGAAGTGACATGAATATTCGATAGAGTACTTCACGCCAACATTCAACCGACGAAAATATTCGGTTACGATAAAAACAAGCATAGGCTTTTTCATTGAAGCCGCAAACATTGTGCTCACATTCGAAACTCGCTTTTCACTTACATAATATTCCACGGTGTTCCATTTTGCTTGAATGAGTTACATTGCATGAAAGTAACATCTATAAAATATGTTAATATAAACAAACATTTCATCTATATAATATTTCATATATAGAATTATATATGTGGTTTTGACATCAAGTCTTCTTATTCAGTATGGATAACTACCACAACATCCCTTCACACAGAAAGAAAAAAATGCAAGAAAAGTCTTACAATAATAGTTGAATGTTTGCTGAAGTTGGGGTAACTGTACTTAGTAGCAGTGGAGGGAAATAGTTGGAAGATTATTATAAGGTGTACGTTTTCACATGGTATTTTATCAGTAGTTGTATCATTTTTGGATCAGGAATATCTTATAATTGTTGGAGAAGATACAAATCTGTAAGAAGAATTTCTAAATGAAGCAAAACTTTCTTAACCTGCTGCTTCCGCTTATATTGATTCGGTAAGGTGCTTGTGAATCAGTTTTAGATATTTTTTTAATGAAATTTGATCTAAGAAAGTTCGTAAAGCTATCAAATTCACGTTACATGAGTCACTTTGCAGAATTTTAATCATAACTGCAGAGCTTGAATAGATCCTGAGAGTGTACAAACTGCATTGTCTAGTCCAGTGGTTCTTGAACTTATTCAGACACTGTACCCTACCAAAACGTTTTAGGTACCCTTCTCAACCAAGTGAACATGTTTCCACTCTCCCATACACATATTGTTATAGGAGAAACAAAGGGTTACGCTATCATAATTTCAGCTTACAATAAGCACCTCCACAATGTGGAGATTTGTAGTAATTGTTGGTGTTTTTTTCTATTTATTTGAAGGATTATTCAATTTTTTGTTAGCCACTCATGTACCTCCTACACTTTTTGTGTTTCACCAAGGGGTACCATAGTTTGAGAACCACTGGTCTAGTCTACATAGCAGACTATTGTTTATTTTAATAATTATGTGAATTCCATTGTTAACTCCTTTTCTGCTTGCATAAATTCCCCAGATTAGAAAAGTGTGGTATTGAATAGACATGGTGGACTTTAGTTCTGTTTTCACAAGAAACATACTATTTGGTTAGATAGGGTAAACTCTTAGATTCTCTTTGTCTTTTTCTTAGGCAATTAGTTGGAATGCTGGTTAGGATTAAAACGTGAGTAGAGCACTTCACAGTAAATGAAGAATGAGCCCGGATGAGAGGCGGGTAAAAAGGAGTAACAGAAAAAAAACTGAAGTGGACCACCCTCTAAGGGCTGCGTCTGGACTCTCCATTCGTCTCTTTCGAGGCATCACACTGTTCTTATCTCTCGCATTCATTTACTCACTCTATCTCTCATGCTCTTTTCTAGTTTTATCTTTATTTCTCTGCTTCCCACCACCTCCTTCTTCTCTTCCATCCTTTTCTACGTGTATCTATTTCACTTGCTCTTCTACCGTACTCTCTCGAATTAACAGATATCCACCACTCTCCACTTCACTGTAGCCTAGACTAGATCTTTCGTTGAAATTTCTCCTCTTTCTCATCCATCCGGAACCTATCCTGATAGTGGCGCTTAAAAGCCAGCAAGGTACATTTTATAGCAGCCGACTAGTGTGTAATAGTTAACAATTAACGACTACTTCGCCTCTTACAAATGGCTCTGAAACGTTCATCTCTCACCAGTTAGTGTAGATGTTTTCTAGCAGCTCAAGTACTTGTACAGAATTTATGTTTCATGTTGATAACTCTATCGCCCCCTATCCAATGCACTACTTCCTTAGTACTTTCCTTTATGAGTCTGAGATCTCCATTAAAATCCAGATAGAGAGTTCGGGTTGGATTTGATTCTAAATATCTTGACAAGTTACATGGGAATATTCTAGATCGACTAGATGTTTTTATAAATTGTGATATTAATCCTATAAGATTGTATTGCTTGATCCAATAAATAAATGTAATGAAACAAATTATTAGATTACAATAAACTATCAGAGTTTGATGTTGAATATATTGAAGAATATTTGGAATCGTTTTGGTTGATGGCAGTTTTGAAATAGACTACCTCAATTTCACGTGTCATCCTTAACAAGTAAGTGCCGCTAATTAAATCTACCAAATTTGGAGAAATAAATGTCTAGCCCAAAAATTGTTTATTAGATTTGAATTGTTTTATTTCAATTGTTCAATTTAGGATAGTGGTCCGTAGCCGAGGGCGATAAGCGCCTGTCTGATAATCCAAAGGTTCCAAGATCGAATACAGTTGCCGGAACGGATTTTGACAGAAACGGCCACTCCCGTCTTTCGGAGGAGACGAAAAGCCGTCGGTCCCGACTGCCTAAAAACAGTAGTCATCTCTCATCATCACCCCTCTCATTACCCACGCACAAGCCTAGAGCTCATCCTAGGGCATCACCCTAAAAAAATTACAATTTATTCATTTTTCACTCAGATTTTTCATCTTCTCAGTGATTAGTGATTACATGTAACGTGTTTTAATAATCGGTGGAAGAAGTCTGAGAATAAGTTAGTATTGGTGAGTTTTCAATTCCATAATTCACACTCAATTGGACACTATTCAATAGTTGTTAAATGGTACCGTATTTTATACTTTGAAATAAAGAGAAGAAAATGAAGTGTTGCAACTCAGTTTAATAAGTAAAGAACAAAGTTATGCATGATGAATGAGTATTCATGATTGTTGAATACCTTCCAATAAATTCCTCAGGTGGATTTCGAGTAGGGGTATAGGCCTACATTGTTCCCGTCAACTGCATTAATGGAGATGTCTCTTGCATGGGATCCTTTTCAAGGCTCAAAATATCAATTGACGGGCATATTGCTCTTTCAGCGGGAATTGTGTGACGGGATCAGCTATGTTTGGTGGTTGTCAATGACAGCAGGAATTTGGGGCGGATGAGAACAGCTTTACTGGGTAATATGCGGGGATAGCTCACTCCCCCTCGCCAGTCCCTGTATAAGAGCTCATAATCACACCGACTTCTCTGCAAATCCCTGCTTGCTGTAACCGACCAACCCCTCAGCACACCAGTCTGCTCAAAATTGCATTATTAAATCAACATTAAACCGCGTTTTAGCATTTCAGTAGCGCTTGCTAGCAGCGTCAGTCACTGGAGCGACATTTTTAACAAAATCCCGGTTACTGAAACCACCGTTCACTGCAGCGGCTTTTAGGGTCACCACTGATAACAAAAGAAAAGAATGGTTTCATTGAGCGTGTAATATTTTCATCAGAGGTTGATATTGAACAGATTAACTGCGAATCTCCATCTTCGTTTTCAAGTCTCATGAGAATTGGAATACTTTTTGTAGCCTACTCTTCCATTCTTCAAAAATATGAAATGAAACTGGAAGGAATATTAGAATAAAAATTATTAAGAAACAGCAAATAGTATTAAGAAATAATTAGTAGCAACATGATAAGATGTTTTTTTTATTGTGGAGGAGAGATTTTAATATTGCAAGAGAGGTATTGTGAGTAGAACACGGTGATCAATATAAAAAATTATAACCACGAGTAAATTTAAAGAAATATATTAAGAAAGAGTTTTTAGAATGAGGAATGAAGATCAAAACCTTTTAAGAGGATTGTAATATGCAAAGGAGAGTACAAGAGCTAATGAATATTAACAAAACTTTCCTTATATTTTAAGGCACAAAATCACATCGTGTACTTTCCTGATACTTTTCCTAGTTTTCTGAACGTTTCCTAACGGTCGTTTACTAACCAACCTGTTCTTTGGCAAGAATGGTGGAGGTTGGAGTTACCCAGATATATAGTAAGAGTATAATCTTGTCTTTCACGCTAATGATTATTTTTCCGAAATTGTCGGCTGTATACGATCATGATTGTGGAAAGTTGTCTACAATCAAGTAGTTTATTAGTATATTTTGACTTGACCAGACACGATAATTACTTATTGATAGGTCTATAGTTTCAGTGCTTCAAATGAGCAGCAGTTGCAGTTTCTAGTGAATCAACTTTTAACAAAGTTATCACTTATCTGAGGAGCTGTAGAGTATTCTGCACGATTCAATTAAGCAGGAATTCTCCCAATTTCGCAGCAGTTGAATTGAGGATGATAATTGAGTTCATCTATTGCTGGTCGCATGTTTGCAACAGGCTCTGGAGCATTATGAGTTTCCAAAGTAGGGCACACCGAAAACTTATCAACGCCCATTAATTTGTGGCGGCCCACAATACAGAGAGGCGTAAAGTGACTACAAAGCAGTATTCTGGAATTGATAACTAAGTTACGAATGATAAGGTGGCCTGGAAAAGGAATGCCTGTCTCAACTTCATCATTTAAATTTTTAACAACTCTCTACAGTAAAAAGTAAACAAGTATGTAATCAATTTATGATATCCTCCTTAGTTTATGTTCAAGACCTTATTCTTTTACTCTGAAGGATTCAAATGAGTATTGAGAACTGGACGTTCTTCAATTCCGAAGGGAGCCTTCAATTTTTAAGCATAGAATTTCAAAGCTCTCATTCACACTATGAATTGGAAAACACTGCATTAATTTGAAGAATGAAGGAGCTTGATCATTTAAAAAGTAATCAACAGAAAATAATTCCCAGACCACCTAAGTTGGATTTTATATTTTTAAAGAAAGAGGTTTCTTTAGGACAGCAAAAGTTTCCTATTTTCTTTCAATGCTACTTCATTGTTTGATTATCAAGAAGAGTTTCTTATTAAACTAATTCCCCGATTTCTTGCCTTAAAGTTCTTTAATATCTCTTCTTTTTAATAATCTTGGCTCTCTCCCATCTGATGTCCACTTCGATCTTTCTGAGCGCCGCTCTCAATTAAAGGAATGAATGAATGAAGGAGAACTTTTTTGCTAAAGCATTACGACAAACAATAATATTTTGAAATTATCAGTCTCAGCAGCCTGTAATAAATTATTTTTCATTTGAGTCAAATTAATTACTGACGTTTCATGTGCTGCTTAAGACAATTCTGCTGCTAATGTTTTTGTGAATTCACAATATTAATATTTAAAATCATAGCTTGAAGTCAAATATTTACTTTTATATTAGCTTACGGGTTTACAGCTCATAGTCAAACTTGATGAAAAATGATAACATAATGTCTCTCAATTTACAATCTCCCTTGTTGTATCAACTTAACTGTATCCTTGACTGTCCTTAACTGTATCAACGTAACTTTATAAACTAAAAAAATCAACTATCAAATAAATCACTAAAAAAATCATAAAGTCAGTTCAACCATCCGGGATTTTCTTCGGCCAATCTTTACGCTAATTGTTTATGACCTTTTGCTAGATCTGTGTCCAGCGAGCAGTATGCAAGTGATAAGTTATTAGTATATTTATTCCAGTAATGTAAAATGTTTTGTGCGAATGGCTGTTGTTTAAAAATCCATATCAATAGACACATGAATATGAGTTGTTTTATAATAACTGTACTACTATTACGCAATAAATCATTTCCTTTCAATATAGTCATTCTGCGAAAATTGTTATATATCGTGGCCTTCCATCAACCCGCTTCACTCCATCTTCCAATTGGCTGCCGCAAAGACTATAGTGGCGATGGGAAAAATAAATTATTGAATTTTCAATTCACGCTAGATTAAATATTTGCTCTATGCGTTGTTCAATTCATGAGGCTGCTCTAATAGATAGATGAGGGCAACAAAGAACAGATTCGGTGCCGAGATCTATTCAGGGTTGATTTATTTTTAATAAAGCAGTGCAGTGCGCTTCCCTTATTCCGAGACGGCGGTTATAAATTACGAGGTGGCCATAGCAGCCGTGGTGAGCGGCGAGCGAGTCTTCTCTGCGCCCCCTGGCTTTCCGCGGATTTCCCCCAACAGCATTCTTTATCCGCCACAGCTACCGGCATCATTCGCCGAATTTCTCCACCACGCAATAACCTGACTGGCTGTCGGCCAAAACCTCTTGTTATAAACATCTTGTGCGAAAGTATGAAACGTAAATTATTCTTTATGAGAGATGAAAAGCGCCGTGTCAAAGCTAAGTGATACATTTGTTCACTTTCATCAACTGAGACAAATTATATCTGATGGTAATGATATGCCGGATAGATGAAGGATGATAGAAGGCCTGTTTACTGCACTACGATTCTGATAGATAAATAATGAGTACATAATTATTATTATGAATATTGAAAAAAATCAAACATCAATCAATCAATTCATTGAGATCTTTAGAACATTATTAAAAAAGACGTACATGAAAAAAGTAAATTTTATAAAAAAAGTTTTTAAAATTTATCAACTACCGAGTTCTTAATTCTATTATGTAATAGAACATGGAACAAAAACAAAAGTTATTGGAGAACTAAGGAAGAAACATTGCACTTGTTCTTGAATTAAGAAATAATGACTCAAATATTACGCTTAACATTCATTACTTTCTCATTGAAGAATATGATTCTGATGGATAAATTATGAATTGAGAAACATTCAAATTTCAAATATCACTAATATTGATTTTTGAATATTTTACTCTATTCCTTATAATTATTATTATGTTTCATGGGGAAATAACAAGATGTATGTGACAATGAAAGACATAGTGGAGTTCGAGTTCTAAGGAAGAAACATAATACAGTAATTAATGTGTAATATAATATTCAAAGTGTTTAAAAATAAACATGCAACTTAGTTTTCAATTCTTCAAAAGAAAAAATTAAGAGACTTCCACTTAATGTGGAATTAAATCCACTTAATTTAATGAGTAATATAATTATATATATTTATATGGAGCTAGGACCTCATTGATAGATCCTTGTTTATTTCTCCAAGAGAATTCAAGAGTTTTCTGTAAAACCCTGCTATAACTTACATTAACGAGATAGTTTGTAACAATAATTGCGTTCTTCTACTTGATCTCAAGAATGCATACCGTGGTTTTCGTATTCATCCTTTTGTCTCAAAACTTACATTATTGCAGAGAAAAAGTTCAGAGCATCTTTCCAATTTATTCCGAGATTGCAACTCGTTTTAATGAACTCCAAGAAACTAGCGCAGAAGAGGAGATGAAAATGGTGAAATTATTATTTATCTGTGTTTTACTCCGGCAGTGAGAGAAAGTTTGATCTTTCTCTGAAGATTTTCGCGAGAAATATTCAGCGCTCCACCGTCGACTCGGCAACTTTGAATAATTTGAGGCGTGGGTGATTTGAGGCAGAAGTTTTGCTGTTTTAACAAATAATACTAAGCCGAAAATCAGGAAATTTCTTGAAATAATATCTTGAAGAATTGGAATCACATTAACGGTATCGAACTCATGCTTCAACAATCAATATTATTTTACTACCTTGTTGACGTTGGAACAATGTTATTTTAAGTGATACATCAAGCTTATTTTAAACTTGACGAGAAAGGATAGACAACTCAATTGTTGAGATAACTTGACGCAAAATAGCTAATTTAGGACGTTATCTTCCTAAAAAAAATCTAAGTAGAAAAAACATGCTTATCCTTAACGGTACTGTTTTATATCTTGAAATCTTCATCATAATGCAAGGGTTATTTGATGTTTATAATGTGTTTTTCAATACATAGATGTTCATAAGATATTTAATAAAAGTATCATGTAAGTGCGAGCTCTCATTAATCATTATCATTCTGGAAACTTTGATCAACAGTATTCGAATTACTGTAGGTTTCTCCATTTTCTGTTAACAGGAGCGAGGTAGGCCAAAGTTTATTCAATCTCTACCTCTCTACTCTTTCCATACTTCTTTGATGACCACTCCATTATCTTCCGATATATCTTCATTATCTTTTATATAGAATTATCTTTTTATATCTTATTATCTTTCAATCGTGGTTATTGTGTAACCATGGTAACTATGATCACAGAGGAGAGAGAGAGAGTTTACTCTCTCCTCTGTGCTATGATTTTAGTCAAGTTGCTTTCTACTTGAACGCTTTTTAAAGTAAGTGTAATTTCAGTCATGCTTATTCATCCTCAAATAACACAAATGTATTGAAATTGGTGTTGGTTTGACTGACAGTAGGGATTGTTGATTTTTCTACTTTTATCCAAAACTCATCAAATCACACCATGCCAGAAAAACTTATTTATGGTCCAATATTGTAATACAGTGAACTACTGTTTTTGGGCAGATCTAAAATTCCATATTAAATCAGGAAGCGCGCATTATATGAAGTTCAAAGTTCAGAGCGGACGACCAGCTCTTGAGGGGACAAGAAAAGCATATTAACGGATAACTATGGTGTGGAGGCGGGCATATTTGTGCGCTATAAATTAGATCCTCTTCTCGCTTCCCGGCCGAGAGCTGCTTTTGTGGATGAGAGCGAGCAGCAAAGCTGTCGCCACTCTCCAGTCCAATGCAGCGCTTTGCCACCTTTCCAAGCGTCGCGCTCCTTCGCACTTCTGTCGCCGCGCTGCAACTCAAGAGACGCTCGTTAATCATGAGACGTCGGTAGCGCGCTTCTTTGCCGCAATTTTTCCATGCCGAGAACAATACGATTTCACGCCTCTACAAAGTCGTCTTTCTCGGTTGAAAACTAATTTTGACGGCTCCTAAATAATAATTTTCAACGTTGCTGGGCACACTTTGCCTGGCAATAGGCCAGCTGCTCGGCTGCCTCTGGCCCGTCGCCATCTATCCTGCGACTAGTTGAATGTGCGCCACCTCCACTCGATTAGTGCGGCCTCATTGGCTACAGGTAGCACTGAAAATACTATTTCTATTGACATTTTTCTTAGGCTTTTTCGTAGTCGGTGCTTCTCATAAAGCATAAACTTCTTTGTTGAATACTGGCGAAGAACACATTTTTCGCAGTTTAATCGAAATCGAATTGTCATTATAATTTAGCAAGGAAGAAAAATAATGTACTTTTTTTCTTGATAAAGAAAGAATAATATAAATCCAGAGAAGTACAATTAAAATAACATTAAATATATATTTCGTGTTATTGCGATATTCATCGACTACTCAATTGTTATTTTCATCTGCGACCACTTCAGAAAACTTTGTGCATCGTTATCCACAGAAAAGCATTAGGCAGCACAGCCATTCAGACATAAAAAACTATTAAAAATATGAATTAAGAAGGTGGGATTAAAAGTTGCAAAATTATTAAAATATCGAGACACCGGTTTCGGTTGTTACACCATTATCAATCCTTGGTAGAAAAATAAACTATCAAAAAGCACTCTCCAAATATGTATGATTTGTACTGAGTTCATCAGAGAGTCAATATTGAATTTATTACGGAGTTTGTAAAATTAAATCTTAGTTCATCGGATTTCTGCAGTTGTAGAATGGTATTGAGCTTCTTTTTTCATTAATAAATTATCATTGCTTCTTTTTGAACTAGGGTAAGTATCTCAACAGAGAACGAAAATGCAAATACTTGATCTAAATAGAGCGCATAACAGGCTATAATATACTTTATATACTTAAGTGCATAACAGGAGAGACTCTCAAATACTTTATCATATAATATCTGAATTTTGTTATGAAGACCAACAGAGTATCGCACCTTATCTTTTCTTTCCACTCTGTAAACTCACATTCAGTCTGAAAATTATTGGACTGTTCTCTATCCAAACAAATGCATATCTCTTCTATATTCTACAAAGTCCTCTAACTTGTTCTGTTTGCAGATTCATAGTGTTCATCAAAATAAATCATCAATTTGATTCCTTGGCTCTGAATGTTTGAGGGGTTTCTCGAATACTGGAGTTACAGTTGTAGTAGATTGATCACTGCGTTACTAATTAGACAAATAAAACAAAACTGAACCCATCACATCAGTTTTGTTCATAATTTTTATCCATGACATCACATCAATTATTTATTCTTCAGTCACAGAAAGTGATACATGGTTATGTTCAATATCAGCAGTGTAAAACTTTTTTCACACCATTGCGGACTGGGCCCGGATCTGAAGGGATGAAAATGTTTTGATCATATGGGTGTAATTACATGATTTAGTGTGAATATAATCATTAAGATAAGACAATCATTCCGTCCGATCCGGGCCTGGCCCACACTGGTAAATTTCAAGCTTCTACTGAATCACTTCATATGAATAATGTATTATTTTCCATGTATGTTCCTCTTTCACCCAAACTTATCTGTTTTTCTGTTTTAGGTATGATGGACTTCTAATAGACTTAATAGCTTGCCGAGATAAGCGCAGGTGACAGAATCTTGATGATCGAAAAAGTCCTCGTCAGTGCTGAGGATGGATGCCATCCATTTGCCGCCAAACGCAGCAAGCATTTCGAGGACGAAGCTGGGTGCAGCGATCGATCAATTTAATTCGCTTCGTCGGCTGGAGTGTCAAGAGTGAGGAGAAGACTTCGGACACGGAATCTCGACTCGCTCTTTCCTCTTCACTTCCTGAGCTCGTTGTCCAAATCACCCTCATTACAGGCGACAATTTCTTACCCTTTCATCGTCCTAGCTTGTGCGTGTCTACGTGGTAAGTCCGACCACTCCGAGGCTCCTAATCTCTCCTGTCCGATCAGCCCATCAACCCCTCTCCACACTCACTCACGTTCAAGAAAACTACACCGGTCCTTTCTTGTCGCCTCTCTCTCCCACCATTTGTTACACGTCGTTTGACGACGGCTTTCCACTCAAACGCACTGCCGTTAAATACGCGCTGTATCACACCCTTTCTTTGGACTCCTTTAACAACCCCCACCCTCCTTCCTTCCTCCTCGGCACCGTCTTTCTTATTATCTGCAACCAATCCATTTACTCTTTTCAGCCCTCATAACACTGCTATCACCAATCTCACCGACTCTACTTTTCATCAGTTTCCAACTCATTCAACTAGTCTCGAATTTCGTACATCGTTCTTGAAGTTAGTTCCTCAGATGTCATTGATTCACTTATGATGATAAGTCTGTATTAATCATATCATTCGTTTGTATATTCGACTATATCGAACGATGAACTGATTACTTGGATTCATACTTTATTTAAAGAATTCCAGTTGAGGAAAATCCTTGTCAAGACTCCTCTAAATCCTTTCAGGAATTCTTGCCAGATTGAGAAACTTTTAGGAACGAGGGTTCAACAGTGTGGTTCAAAAAACGTGACTTCATCACTCCTTTTTGTTTAAGTTACATCAAAATTCAACGGAATTTTGCTAAAGTTTATTTCAAATAGCCTAGAAAAATGATTAACGTCTTTTGAAACAATTTTTCAAATGAGAATAATAAAGCAAAATCTTCTTGTATACACCTTATCTTCCAGAAATACCAGTTAAATAAAACTTTTTACTCGAGAACCAAAACCCATTCATTCTAACAGTTCCATCTATCAATATTGATGATCTATGGTGCTAAATAAACTAAGTGTAATCTATCTGCAGTAGAAGATCCCGAAACCTTTCAAAAAGTTTCATAGAGAATCTAAGAGAGAAGTGTGAGCTCTGTGCTCTGTACCCAACTGTTCTTATTGAACAAATCTTATGTAATTTAATAAATACTAGTTAACTTAGAAATTTATTACAATGTAAATCAATCATTAGTGACCTCCATGTTTAGTTTCAATTGGACTGAGAGAAAGCAAGACAAAGAGATAAACGTTGTAGAAATTCCCCAAGAGAAATATTATAGATGCATAAATTAAACTGACTAAATACATTATGTATTATCTATGAACATACATAATTATTTTACTGCTAGACTAGATTTTCACTTGCTTCAGTGAACATCCTCAAATGTAAAACTTTCATTCACTAATATTGTAGAGTAATTTCCCATTTCAGCTTTCGAATAGAAACTAAACCTCAGCGGAGCTTTAGGCGCTTTCCTAGGCCACTGTATTGATTTGACAGCTGAAAAGTACAGTACTATTCAAGTTTGGCTCGTTAATGCAAATGCGTAGCTTCGATGGAGGGAGTTTTGATCCTTGCATAAAGAGGTCACGAAATAGAAGTCCATTGGGAGCACTGACGAAAAGGATTATCAGCAAGTTTCCCCTAGTGAAACTTCACTGCTAGTAATCATATTTTCCACATGAGGGATGGAGTGCGTCGAACCACATATTCCATAAAAGGATTTACATCGTACAATATGTGCAATTCGTCACGGTTGAGTAAATCTGAGCTCCTATTGGTTGAACGGGTCTCAGCATTTTCTTCAAATTAATGAGATCAGTGATCGTTTTGAGCCTCGATACTCATCAGAAAATACTGAGGAAAGTGTAGTCTGGGAAAAATCCCAATTCCTAGATCTACTAAGATCAGCGTTGTCAACAAAAATTCTGGAAGGAATTGATTTTGACAACTTCCAGTCGTAATATGTTTACCTAACCACTGCTTCCCATTGATTGTATTGTTCTGTATATTTACATTTCGTATAAAACAATATTAATATTTATTATTATTATTATTTAATGCGAATTGAGTGTCAATAAATTAAATGAGAAATTTATATTTTTTTCACAATCCAATAATTTGAGTAACACCATGAACTGAATATTTTGGAGTAGAATATAATAGAGTTATATTTTGGAGTAACTAATATTGTTGAAGTTCAACGGCATTAATATATTTCAAAATAATGTGAAGTTGGACAATGAATACAGTTCTACGAAAATGTTTGGTTGAAATTCCGCTTTTCCAGCCCACGCCTTGTTATTACTTGATTAGTTGAGTTCAACAATCAACCAAAATCAAAGTCACTCACCTCATTGGTTACTTCAATACTCATGCATTAAAATCAACTGATTAATCGACTGCCCATTATCAATTAGCACACATTATTAGCATATCAACTGAAATGTTCCTAATTTAATGGTCGGACTCTGACCAAATAGGCTTACTGCCAAAAAGCTCTTATAATGTCGCTGTCGGCCTCCAACAAAACATTCCATTTTGGGAATCACCGTGCCTTCCAATTTGTAATTAAGGAGAATTCACAGTTCAGTGCAATGAAAAAAATAAAGAAACATGAATTTTAGTAATAAATATTAGATCTGTATTACAACTTCGTAATTGCAGGAATAATGTAATTCCCTCTTGTGCATTTACATTAATTATCCAGGTTTCCAGGTAAGTCTAGCAATTCAAAATCGCTATAATCAGATAATTTTGAAAAAAATTGTTGAAGTATTTAATAAATTCAACTTCCAGGCCAACTTGTGAAATGTAATAGTTTTTGAAGCTTTATTGAGAAAAAAAACATAATGATGGGATTCTCGAAACAAAAATAATAAACGAAAAAGTCAAGTGACTTGGCTATACTCAATTCTCTTGAGAATGATGCTTTTGTTGATCAAATTGAGGAATAAGAAAACTTCTACGGTGCAATGAAAGATTTTAAATGCGATGAGCAATGTTGTGGAAAAAGAAAATGTTGAAAAAAGCAATAAGTTGGAAAAAGAATAATCTATTCAATTCTAGATTGGTTTTCAATGGACATGGTTTGTAGGCTAATAGACTTCTACCATCACTTGTAATTGAAAGCTAACAAAGTCGTGAATCCCTGGGCCAATGAGCTGTAGGTTGACATCTGATGACAGTAATAAATGGAGGGCGAAATTATTGGGCATCCCCTCCGAGAGCATGTCAACCGCGGTTGACACTTCACCAACTCTGCGCAAACTTTTGTTTTTCGTGTGTCATTAAAACTTTCTTGAATCAGTACTGTGTGTTTCTGTAGCCGCTTCTTCTTATTACAACTGACAGAAGTTTCCAAGTTCCATTAGCACCTGCTTCCTGTCTGTCTTCATAATAACATCTATATTGCTCTTATTATTATAACACAAACTTGTTTTCAGGACGTTGGCCATGTCTTGGCGTGTTATTTGATTTGCTCCTAATAGAGCTCAACGAGGAACCTGTGCTGTTGACATCCTTAACAACTCTGATGGAGTTGGAAACCCCCGTACCGAAGAAATATAATAACGTTCCAAGGGGAAGGAGCTTTTGATTATTCAGATTACCAAAGAAAACATTACAATGGAATTGTAAGATCTCAATTTTCTTGGCAGAAGTAAATTATTAATGAAGTGTCTGAGAATATAGCAGCCAATGCAATGATCATGCAAGGATTCAGTACAGTACTTTTATTTTCCATTCAATACTTTATAGTTAAGATCTGAACTTATTAAGTTTTGTTTGCTATGCTTATTCTTCCTGGCTGTTAAATACATGAGACATCTATCATTTTGAATTAACAAGGATAATCAAGATTTCAAATTTTATTCCTTTATAACTCCCTTTTCGTCCTTTATTAATTATTATATTATTAAGATTGGTTTTAAATAAATTTATGATAGTTGCTTGTGCAATGAGTCTTTCACATATTGTATATTTACATTCAATTAATGGGAATCATCATCCTATTAGATTCCAATATTTCCTGTATCTCCACACTCAAAATGTAATATAATATATCCGATTAGAAAGGAATACTACATTTCGAAAAAAGATAACTTACCATTTTTGAAATTATTCAAAAACAGCGTCACTTTGGTTAGTTTCATTAATGTAGAACCAGTTCATCATATTCGTTTTTGACTTGAGAAGCTGAGCATCCAATAATGTTGAGGAAGCTTTTAAAGTTTGTCGAGAATACTGCGGGAATTGATAAGAGACGAAAGGAGAAACGGAAAGTAGTTAAGTTCATTATGTATCAAATCCAGGTCACTGAATCACTTCACCCCAGCTTGCCATTATCATTTTATTGATATTCAGAGTCTTTTCTTCGGTGGGTGGCGCGAACGATTCGGCTGAATGTGAAGATGAGCATGAAAATACTGTCGAAAGTTGGAGGAACGGTCTACTACTTGAATAGCTGAGAAGGTTCTAAATAATCGGGACGCAAGTGGCCTGCAGATGGCTGCGAACAAAGCCGCGCCTATTTGGATGCTGACAGCCGTCCAACTAGAAGCAAATTCAAATTCTTTATGACTGCGATCAAGCGACAGCCCTTTTATAGGCACCAAGTCTTCAACAACCCCCCCCCCCTACCACCCCCCACCATCTCTCTGCCAAGTACATTGCGCTGAGTTATGTGAAATTTCCACCACTTCATCGCCGGAAATTTGAAATTGTAATGCAGCTTCCTTCCTAATGGTGCTCCATTGGAGAGCACTCACTTTCTTCTATCATATCTTCAATTTGATGGAGAAAAATTGCGGCCGCCGTGTAAAGTGCTTCCACATTATTGCCAGTATGCACATTCTATCTTCAAAGGAAAGAGAATGTAGATTTAGGAGATGTTTTCAACAAGCAGATTGACAATGCATATTGCATATAGAACGTAAATTTCATCTAGTGTCAAAGATTTGGAAAAAATATTTAACAATAAGAATATTTTTTTTAGATAATTAATAGAGAAGAATACCTAAAAGTATGTACAGTAATAAGTTTATTCAAACTATGGAAAGATCTAAAAGTATGTAATAGAATTGTTGAGAAGGCCTTTATAGCCTCATGATATTCAGCTTTTTCGTGAAATCTTCCGTTTATTAGAAGTAGATAATAAGTTAAAAGCCCCTTTTCTAACTCAAATTCGTATAATCTTTTCCTCAAGAGATGTTCTTCATAAAATATGTATCACCATGATGGTAGATACATCCTAATCCTTTCATTTGCTCTGAGAGCAAGGCAATGAAATTAGGAAAGAAAATGAAGATTAATTATAATATTATTATAATTCTCTGATCAAAATTATTTTCTTTCCACACAACTACCCCAAATATAATTCAAGCTTTAATCATTTGTGTTTGTTAATGAGCCAAAGTTAGTGTTTGTTCATGAGTCGAAATTAGTATTTATTCATCTGTACATGTAATAACTGTACAATATAATATTATTTAACTGTACACTGCACATAGTTCTAGTTTTCAATTGATGCTCTGATAAAACATATGCATATTGGAATACATGAAACTTCATATCAGAGTTCATTGTATCATTGCAAACAAGTTTCATTCTAGTTCAGCGGACGACCAAGCCCTGCTAAGGCTTCAGAAAGGGTCATTGCTCCGATACATTGCTCACATTCGGTCGGCAAATGTATCATTCGATATTCAGATCCGATAGAAATACTGTATGTGCATCACTCGGATTATTGTGTAATGAAAAAAGTGGAAGTGAACACCTGTGGATGGTTTACGATATCGCTGTAAACTTTTTTTATGGTGAGCAACCTATCAATTACGATTCGCTGAGAGAAGATCGAATTGCAAGCAATCAAAGTGCAACAGGAGTGCATTTCAAAAGTGCATTGATTTTTTGTTTCAATGATGAAGCCTCGTAGCTGAACTGTTCAAATGTTTTGATTACCCTCAGCAACGACAATTCTATCTTAAAGAAATAATCCTAATTCTAGAAAATTAGAATTAGAAAATGATTCTCATTTAAAGTTCTTAATTCGAAATCTTCTTAACTCTATCTTCTTCTAAATAAAAGAATTGTCTTCAGTCGAGAAGCCCGACCAAAATAAGTTTTTTAACTTTTCATTGGAGGCCTATTCTCTCTATTCAAACATCTCTTCTGCCTGTTAATCCCCGAGTTGTACCCTAACACTAGTACCGGTATGTATCATCTTTAACCTTTCACAACACAATCACTTTCTTACGCTCATAAAGAAAATATAATTCATTTAAAGAAGAAAATTTATCTTAAAAAATTATTGAAATCTTATAAATGATAACACAGTCTATAAATGGTATTTCTATTTCAGTACCTGTCCTTTTTTTAGGAAACAATTGGACATTTGTCTCTTCTACTTTTCTTATTCGAAAAAGGAAGATAATTAACCATATCAATCTTACTCTGAAGCTACATGAATTTTTAAATACTAATACTGGCTTACTGAATGATATCAATTTGTTTCAATACGCTTTGTAAATTTCAATTACTATCTTTCAAAGTAATTGATAGTTTCATACTTTTCGCCAAACTTTATCAAAAATGTTAGCAGCTCACAAGGCAAATTCAATTGTTAAAAGTTGTATTTGTTTGTTTTTACCATGTATCTTCTTTCTGAACTTGTTAATATTTTAGTATTTTTGAAACTTATGCGATTATACTGTACAAAAATTAAATTGAGAAAAGTAATGCTTTACATAAATAATTCTAAATTTTCCCTTTTGGTGGTGTATTTGCCACGTGCAACCTACTACGGAATTCACGTGATGAATAGGATTACTTTGGTTTATTTTTATTTCATCCCTAATTGATAATTCTAGTATCCACTTGATTTATTTTCTATTACAGTGAGTTAGTTTATTTTGCACAGTTTTGATAATATTTTTTTTAATTGATCCATTCATTTAAGAAATTTCAAGAATTGAGATTTCATTTTTATATCGGACTAGGAGTTCTTCAGAATTGATATTTTATGTCCTCCCAATAAATTCAACATTACGATGTGGAGTAGATTGTCAAAAATGTAGTGAAGATTAGATGAAAATAGTGAAAATCGTTAACGAGGCGAGTTTTCCTTTGTGACAGGCTGTCGTTGACTTTGAGTCGGGCCGGACCTTTGGTCCTTTCGGGTTTCACGTTTCACGTGGGGTTTCCCGAATACAATGAGCACCTAACATGGGTGGCGAATAAACAGGCGATACATCAATTCTATCGACCGCCATTGATGGCTTGTCCCACTCGTTGGATTATTATCACTCAGCCTGTCAGCACCTGTCTTGTCACTGATCTGCCAGTGCCATGTAAAATCACTTTTACAAAGCGCACCCAACTCTCTTAGCTCATCAGTTGAAAAAACCTAAATGCTTCTGATAAGAACAGATTTATTAACTATTCGATTTGACTACTTCAGATTGAATAGACGATATTCAATTCGCGAATTTTGTTTGAATTGGATGCAATTTGGGAAATTACGTGAATAATTTAGTATCAGTAGAGAAATCGAGTGCTCGAATAATAACGACAGAGTCTTGATCAGATTGAATAACATTGTGAAAATTTCATTTTTTAGTGTCTCGATGAGTCTTTGTCGGATATCGAACAAACAGTTGTCGTATTTGAATGAGCGTTTCAGTGTTTGACTAAAATTGACTGGAAGTGTGGATTTGAATATCGTATTTGATTGAGCATTCCAGTGTTTGACCAAAATTGACTGAAGCAAAAGTGGGGATCATCACTAATCTTACTATAAGTAATGGCTTACACTAATCTGTACAATTTTTGTGATCGGCTGGAAAAAAGACAATATTTCAATCCTTATAAACTTGTGTTGGTAATAGTGGATATCTCCAAGGATTTAATTTTATAAAAATTATGTTTCTATCTTAGACAACTCTCGTTGCAGAAAACACTGAATTGAAAACTATACAATGTTTCTTGCCGTTTTGATCGGTACAACAAGTTTGGAATCTGGGTAAAAATTCAATATAAAAACAAGATAGCATTTTAATTAGTGAAAGAGATCTAGACACTCTTCTTGGCCTTCACCAATGTCTTTAATGTTGGTTTTTATCTTGAAGCCATAAATAAACAAGGGTAACACTTTTTTCAAGTGCGATAAACTATTAAAGTTCAATATTATTATGACAGTTCCACTTCATAATTTGTGTGTATTTCAATAAATTTGAACAAACATTGAATCAATATTCCAATTATTCTGCAGCGTAATGGAACAATAAATTCTGCGGGGTCACCAAGTATTCGGCATTCAAATAGCATTTCATCATCATTTATATTAATGTATTCAATTTTATAGTGGTTTTTTCTCAATCTGAAAAATTATCAGCCAATACTGAATTGAATTTATTTTAATTTTCATATTCATATTCTAGTTAACCTTCAATTCATCCTAAACAGAGACTGTACTGTGATTATTTACAATTATCGAAATGAGGAAAAAAGAACTAGAATTTAATTATTGAATCAAGGGTTATTTTGACCAGAGATTTAATGCATCAAATATTTGAAAATATCTTATTCTATATCAAACAATGGAAGTCTGCAATGATGATTGCACCTTGTTATAAATTTGATTTCCTCTATCTACCTTCGCTCACGTCCTTTTTAAAAGCACACAGCATTCAAGCACATTCCTAGTGTTTTATTCTTGTAAGTAGTTTCAATCTTTAAGAAATTCCTATTCATCTGCTTTTGAAGGGGGAAGCGGTTGTCTGGTACTATATGGCTTGCGTGCTGCCACAGGGTGTCATTACTCCTTCGATTACATCAAATTAGGTATTTCAACGTAGAATTAAAGATCCGGATGGAACGTATTAAGTGTGCATGATTACACGGAACAGCCATCGGGAAATTAGGTTCACTGTCTCGAAGCTCCGACCTCACAGATGCCAAATAACTACATTGCTTGGGTAAAAGTACACAGAGAATTCCTTCTCCTCAGCCCCTTACCCAAGCAATGGAATTCAATAATGTTCATCAGCATTGTAAAAGTCGTGTTGTGAGAATTTGGAAGAAACAATGTAACTCTTACCATATCCCTAGCAGGAATATGAGAACGGGAAAGCCGAAAGCGTATAGGCCTTATAAGCATTAAAATGATGCATCGACTTGAATAAAGTATTGAGGACTCTTGAGTGATTCTTATATATCATAATATATTAAATCATCATATTAAAAATATCATGAAAATGACTAGTCTGATCCCAATCATGGAATTGAATGATATGTAGGTAGGAATTATGATAACTTTCATTATAATTCAACTAATAATAGGCGTAATTTTCTAATCCTTCTGTGCATGATAATTTTGTTATCAGATAAATTTTGACAGAAACTGCAATCTTAATAATCAATATGGGTATGAATTATTATGAATTCATTCATATTTGAGTCACATAAATTATAACTTTATTTTCCAGGAAGAAGATCTCTACATTCATTTAGAACAGCCAATTGATAAAGGAGTGTTGTTTGAACTAATGAGGATCTTATTTAGACAAAATAAGTGCAATTGAAAGTAAATTTATTTTAAAAAAATATAAGTGTTATTCATTCTTGTGAATCAATGAAAAATATGTATCTGACTATCATGAGGAACGTAACCAGCAAGTACAATTTGCTGAATTGTTTAGTACAAGGATAGACAGAAGTAATAAAAATGTAAAGTCATTATTGTTACCCATGCTTTGCTACGAAGCTCAGATATGATGTTAGTTTAGCGATATGTATTAGTAATTTGTAATGAATCATTCTGATATCAACTATTAGTTCGGAAGGAGAGGCGATAATAGAAGGCGAATATCTTAGGTAAGGATTTTCATTACTTGGTTTTCACCAAAGACAATTTAACTATTAGTTAATTTGTCTATGTTTTTCATGACCAGAATGATTTCCTGCATTCGGTAACGGACTGGTACCATAAGAAGAAGAAGATTATAGGCTATATGTATGTAAGTTTTTACTAACCTCTTCAAGAGAAAATCCTGATTATTTCTGTTTCAAAAACATTCTTATGTTATAAGGTTATATGGCAAAGAACATTTAAACATCTAAAAAAGATAAAAATTGGGCAAATCAATTCCTTTTCTGCTTATTGGATGTTATTAATAAAGCCTTTCATACACTGTATGGTCTGAGAGCTTTCTGAGGCTATTATTATTTGAGTTCTCCACGAATAAGCCGTGCGGAGCTCTAATGATAATTTATTACAAGGACTGTCCTTTTGTTAGTGCGCTTTTCACAATCGTGAAGATTAATCGAACTGTCGAGGAGTTTGATCCCGCAGCTTGACTGGATAACGTGCCTGCCATGGACCGACCACTCCAGCTCCAGCTTCGTCATACCAACTGAATAATGATGATAAACGCCACTAGCAGCAGTTATAATGCATTGACCATCATAATAGAATGGTTTTCATACCCTTTTTGAACTCTTTGTAGAACAGTATTCGAAACCATTCAAAACTTGAATCATTACGGTATATGAATGGTCTACTTCTCATTCACGTTTTTGGATATTGACCTATCAATGCAGGTTTATAACTATGATAAATTAAAATAATTCTGTATTCAATCGCAGGGATAAAAAGTAGATTTATAACACCTAATAATGAACAGCATTTACAATGGACAATATTTCTCAATTCACCATTGAATTACTGATCAAGTTATTGAATTTATTATAATGAATGAGAATTATTTCAGCTTTATTAAATCTTAAAATCTGCAGTTTTAAGGATTTTCGAAACAGTGAACATTGACATTATTCTTCGCTGTCCTTACTTATTTCTCCTTCAGTCTCATCTAATTCATGTATCTTTGCGATAAACGTATTTTGTAGCTCAAAGATATTTCATTCATTTGTCATTACCATTATTACAAACCTGCTCAATTTCTGGGAATATTCTTGTATGTCGATTTATTTTCAGAGCTCCCTTCTCTATTGATAAATACATATAAGAATAATTGAAACATACCTATGCTATTAAATCCCCAGAAATCTTAAAAAAGCGAAAGTAGCCCATCTCTATTCTATTATTTTCATATATTTCAGTTATGTCTCTTATATCTTATCATGATAATTATTGAAGCCTGTAGAATGTCGAATTTGTTCAATGCAATGTTTTCGAATAGGGGTGCAATGTGTTCTTCGAAAACAAGTAACCTTCATTAGGAGACTTGCCAAGTATCATTTGAATTGGATTCCGATCTCTCCCATTGAACTGATGTAGAGTGAATTTTGAAAGTCTTGTTCGGAAATGGTTTGGTTGAACATTTCTTACTGATTCAATTAGATAAGCTGACTCTCCTACAGGGTTAAAGTATGAAGATTTATAGTGACATACTGACTGCTGAAAATGATGAAGTAATTCTCAATCCTTTGCGAAGAAGGATACTAGGGATAGAAATATACTGGGTATAGTAGAACAATAAGGAAAGAAGAATACTAGTGAATACTAGAGAAATTATATTTTTGCTATTTATCAAAATATCATGTTTCATTGATTCAATGGACACTGGACAGTGTTTAAGTATGTTTCTCGTGTTGCCGTTCCGAATAAAATGAAATAAAAAAAACTTGAGTCTAAATCGAGCGTGGAGCTCCATTAAGTTGGTTTGCTATCTTACAAGAATTTCATAATAAACAGTAATGATCTATTCCTTTTTTCCTACACCTACCGCAAAATCCAACCTAAATTTCTGATCTCAATTTGTGGAATGACGACCCAGCAGTCATTGTTATGAGAAATATGAATATTGTGAGATATTCTCACAAATTCTTAATCAAGAAGGATTGTCTCTTTCAGATATCTTCAGGTTGTATTCATGAGCCTTAATTTTTATCATGACCTTAAGAGAGCTTATAATCAGGAAGTAAGTCGTATCTTTCGCAGGTACCATTCAATTTGAGTAATGGCTCCTTTTGAGACCCTTATCAGCTGGCTTTGAGATTATAACCTCCCTTGACAAAGGGAGCTGAAAGCTGTTCGCCTGGGTGGAATAAAAAGCTAATTTCGATCTGCGCGTGGTCTACAACTGATAATTCGGCAGAACGGGCCAAACAACAACGCAGCTTTTCTATCTCGATGCTCCAACTTCAAAAGCTTTCAACGCATTTCGTTGCTAGCGATGTAACGCAAAGCGCCACCGCCGCTGCCGCCACCGCAATCTCATCCGGCAAAAAGAGGGCCGGTCGCTTGGAGCGAAAGGTTGAAGGAGTCACACAAGTCCGGGGT
Source organism: Laodelphax striatellus (assembly GCA_017141395.1). Classification (NCBI taxonomy): domain Eukaryota; kingdom Metazoa; phylum Arthropoda; class Insecta; order Hemiptera; family Delphacidae; genus Laodelphax; species Laodelphax striatellus. Next base: position 40,379,786 of record CM029532.1, on the reverse strand, counting down.
GGAATAGGAGGATAATGAGGAGGAGGAGTATGAGGAGGTGGAGGAGTAGGAGGAGGAGGGGGAGGAGTAGTAGTAGTAGGAGGAGGAGGTGGACAAAAACTAAACGCAGAGAATAATCGGGACTCGATTCTATCATTGTGCAGAGGTGCTTGGTTTTTGCTCACAACGACAAAATCGAACAAACAACATTTATCAACTTACTCTTACATGATGTAAAGAAGATTCGTCTTCCCAATCCCATGATTCCTTCCTTCCCGTATTCATGAGGTAAATTTTAGAAACAAGCGCTATAGTACACTTCTGTTACTACTCTAACAAGCAACAAGATACTGAATATTTTTGTTATTGAGATTTTTATAAAATCTCTGTTTTGTAAACCACAAGGAATTCCAATACGGGTATCTAACATCACAAATATAAAATACTGTAGACAACACTTTTTAATGTTTTACATCCGTAATGTATCATACAACAGTCGTAGGCTAATATCCGAATAAGGAATCAATATCGTCAGTATTTTCTTATTCAATCATAATCATCCACTCCGATTCACAAGAAAATACTTGATTAAATACTAAATAAAAGTTTATTCCAGTCGTTATTCAGATTATTGTACACTTGGATATATTGTACATTGAACGATTACTCATGTATTCGTTTTCAAACGCCTCTAATCAATCTCACGCGAGTATTATAGTTTGTTTACTATCGTCATACAGTTATATTCATTCATTTTGTACAAATATTGAAAATCTATTGTTCTCCAATTAATGCAAGATAACAAATTCTTTCTTTGGATGAAAGCCGAAGGCTATTCAAATTATGCGCTTCAGTTATTTCTGTGAAAGGTCATCGATACAATACTACACAATGAGTTTACGCATAACGTAAAAATTTTAATCTGTCATTGTAACATACTAAGTATTTCTATTTCATTGATGAATTCGATTAAAAAATTCAGCGTACTCCCTTACGCTTCTTGTACATAGTCTAGCTTGTACTTAAATAGATTATTTATTTATGTGACATGTTTAATTAGAAAATGTGTATAGAGCCCTAAGAGTTCATACTGATGTTTGTGGGAATGTGATGTATATAACTAGTCATATTTTTTCAAATTCTTCTCAAAAATGAGAATATAATGATGTGGTTTAGTCAATGATGTGGAGAGATATGATTTTCCAACTCTCATACAATTTTCCGCTTTTCATGAAATTTGGTAGCCAATACTGTCCAGTATTTACCACATATCGCTTAAAAGTGGTGAAGTTTTGTTATAGCTAATGAACAGTACAGAGCTGCTTAATTAGAGCATCAGAAGGCTGTCTAGGGGTGGGTGTGATGGGGATGGGGGTTGGTCGACTGACGCATCAATCATCCCCCGTGCGCTGTGTTTTAAAGCTCGCCGACTGAAAAAAGCGATATCGCGCCACTCTACGTTGAAAATAAACCATCCATTATAGAAATGCTGATCACATCCGCGTGCTTCAAACATTTTCAACAGCTAATGACTGAAACTTTCTGGCGTTTGACTGGAGATTGATCATACACAAGATCATTTTGCCAAGTCATGTCGTTGACATTATTCGTGAAAAAGTGCCACAAACAGTTTTGTTTGCAATTGCGTTTCTAGTCCCGGAAAATTTTTGAGTGCACGTATTGAGAATACCAACCATTATGCTATATGCTTGATATCCTACTTAGTTGGTTTGCTCAACTCTGATATTAGCCTGCATAGCTTACATTCTGTAAGCCATAACTTACTCTGCTGATAAATTATCAAATCAATCCGGTTAGCAAGCGAGCAAACCAAACAAACTACATTACGAATAATTGAGAGTCTAAAATTACAGTGAAACCCCAGTTTTACGTAGCTCAAGGGACCAAGAAAAAATTCGTTTTATCGAGGTATTCATAAAAACGATGTTGCAGTCTACACTAGATTGAATTTTTGTACGTTTCAAATAGGGGAATTAATGAATAAAAAATTCGTAAATTTTATTCGTAAATAAAAATTCGGAGTTCGTAAAACCGAGGTTCCACTGTAATAATTCACACTCAAATTGTCAATTAGAACCAAGGAATTGAACACAAAGTAACAGCTCAGAAAAATTCGCAATCCCGATATAAAACGTTATTTTGATATCCTGTTACAGAAATACTTCGAAATGCATTTACCACTCATTTTGATTGTCAGGCATGGTTTGAGAAACCAACTCGAAATAATTGAATGTAATATTAGTTATGTCAAGATAAAAATTTTTGTAATAAAATAAAAGCCTCGAAAAAATATTGCCAATGACCATTAAGTGCTGGTGTTATAATGGATAGCATAATTAACGGTAAGCTGACCTAATTTAGCAGTACTCAATATTGATAAAATAATGATAACAAGGAAGCTAGCTCTGACTCACCACCAAAAATCTCTGACTCATATCACATTGTGTATTTATTTATATTCCTTGATGTAAATTTATGTAATTTAAAAAATCCAAATATTGAAGATGGCCATAACCTTTATTCAACAATATCAAAACACACCACTGCCTATATAAATCATCTACTGAAAGATGTCAATGCCAGTAAAATCATTGGAAGAATTCTGATTCATCGATTATTTATAAAATGTATAAATACTTGACTCTCATATGTTAACTTGCTATTAAATAATATATATTATTATTTGTACTCACCAAAAGTATCATCCCAGGCCGGTGAAATGATGTATATATTATAGGTCTCATATCTTCGGTGGTTTCACGACCAAAGCAATGTATATTTGTGAAATATTTGTTACATAAAAGATTATACTATTTTAGGAGTCAGTTATTTTATGGCATAAAATATTTGGATGTATATTAATTTAGCAACAAACTTTCAGTTCACCTTTTGAATTTGGCAGTGGAATTGAGAAGTAACGGATATTTTTTAAAGGCATCTTCCAAAAATAAAAATAAAAATTAAAAAAGATTTTAACATCCTATGTGTTATTTTGTATTATAGCGCATATTATTTAAATGGTTATTATAACTGAATGTTGGAACTACTTTATGCATTGTACTGACGTCAAAACACGATATTAAATTGACCAATCACAGCCCAGCATTTCAATAAAAGTTCTAGAATGTTCTATTGAAAATTTTGTTTCCTTGAATTTTACAAGGGTAAGCTCTCTTCCGTTTGAGACTCCTCAGAGAGCAGTCGCTTTTGAGCACATACGTGCAGTTTAATTGTTTTAAAATGTAATCAGTTTCAATTTCAATCTTAATATTTTCAAACTGTGATATATTGAGCTGTGGCAATATATAATTGATTAAATTCCTGTAAAGTCGCGGAAATATTATAAACCATGGTCCAGAGCCAAGCAGTATCGTGAGATGACACACGGAATCCAATCTACCCCTGAGATGGCTGCCTAAACCAGGATACAGTAACCGACGTCAAAAGCATCGCCAATACTGTGAGTGATTCGTTTTATTAATCCTTTGGCCAAAGGCGCGAAAAGCCTCTTATGAAGTGAAATAGTGGGGAAAAATTATCATACTGCGTGAAGCATAAAAAACATGAGCTCATGGTCTAGTATTTAAGACACTCATAAATTTAGAGATTTTGTATTATCTTATTTGCCAGGCAAAATACCCACACCCACGCTCTACCGAAAATATAAATTTTGTAACAAGCTATTTATTGTTATTAACAATTATTAACGAAACTTGTAAAATTCATTTAATTGTTCAAGTTGTGTGTTCTAAAGGAACAGGAGAATATACTCCAAGTTTTTCACCTAATTACTGGGTTTTCTAGTCGTTCTTGCACCCGTCTTGGCAATCCCAATTGATACATTAAATTTATTTAATTTATGAAAATATCAGTATCCTGGATGAGCCATTGCAAGGCCAAATCTTGACATGCCCAGTCACATGAGGAGTATGCTTAGCCAAGTGTGTTACATAAGTGGATTGAGATCTCGTCTTTGATGCGTGACTATAGTCCATCACATAGCTCTCCCTTATCTTGTGACACATTTGACTATATTTGCTTGATCCTGGCGTCACGGGACATACAACATAATAATAATAGTGTTACAATTACTAGTAAACTTTCTCCAATCTATAAAGTAGAATTATCGATGACCAGGAACTTCACTTCCATAAAAAATTACTATGTCAATAGTATTCTTGATTCATCCTAGAAATGCATTGTGCATAAAAAATACTCAAACTGAAAAACTCTTGAAAAAATTGCTTTATCAATACTACACTGTATAGCCTTGTTATCTCTTCGCATTGTAATTTGGTCTCGTCCATAGAACAGCGTTATGGAAACGTGGGTGAAGGAATACTTATAATTCCAAATGAGTTATTGATAAGGTATCACAGTCCAAGAGATGATCAATCTTTGCAATTATCCATTTTGGAAGAAGGCTAGTGTCTACCATGCGAATTTTAGAGTATTCATTCCACACATCCCACGCATGATGATAAATACTTGGCCATTTAATTGTATTGTACGAGTATTTTTGAATAGCACGTATGAAGTTTTCAAATTCGCCTTTTTCCGGTCAGAAGGTTATCGTGCTTGAAAATACATTGTTACAGGGCAAATATCATTTCCTGGTGCACGTATGCTGAAAACGAATTTATATTTATGATCAAGCTGGCAGCTACTTTCGAGATTCTTGAACTTAATCAATCAAAACCGCGTAATTTCCTTTTTATGAAATACGAGCAGAGAATGCCTAAAAGAGCCGATATGTGAGAGTTTCAAGTGAAGATTTCTTGCATATAATAAGAAAGGTGCTGGGAATATAAAGGTTGAACTAGAAATATTATTCCAAGCAGACTTAATAATTTATAATACGAAATGTTGTTTGAAAAGAATACTTTTATTTTCGATTATAAGTATTGTTGAGATCTCTCAGACTCAATAAAAGCACTTTCATCGAAGAAATGGGAATGGAGAGATAACTTTCAAATATTAGAAAAATTAATGTATTATTAGAATGTGTTAGCGTGTCTCTGTCACAATGAACAAACGCTGGCATTGAAAATTAAAAATCATGAGCTATAAAAAAGTTGTGACGGAATTTTTCGTTTTTTCGAACAAAAATGTGTTTACCATGGAGTAATGACAATGCGATTTCTTATTCAATAGGGCAATTTTGCAGCAGATTATTTAATCAGCAATAGTTTTGATGTGGCTGCATGCCAAACTAGCTAAATCTTAGTTAATCACAATTCAGTATAATGTCTATGAGATAATAATCATGATGGTATTTGTTGAGAATAAACAATAAAATAATTTAAAAGTTTTATACTAGTACTAGACATGAGGAATAATAATATGTAGAACTTGCAACAATTGAAATCAGAAACCCGAAAACTTTAGTTTCTTCCACTAAACTATAACTATCAAGGTTTTTACCCTGTCATGAAATGAAAGAGTTTAGATATCGATATTAGAGGAAAATATTGGTTAGATATTGAACATCATCACATCATGTCAACAATTCATGATATGAGCTTGAAAAGAAAAATTGTTTATCACGATTGGAATTCACTCGGAACTTTTCCCCTTAATGAAATCGCATGACTAATCACCACTTTCAAGAATTCATTTCCACTTTGAACCGTTGGAATATGCTATTTTGTTTCAGATTAATAACTGCGCCTCAAATTATAATTACTCAACGTGATAAATTCTAATCATAATAAGTGTACTATATGATTATTCTATTAGTGAAAGAACAAAGAACAAGACAATAATTTCTATAAAAACTATTTTAAGAGAGTTAATATCTAACAAAATAACAGTGCACGGAATATTATAATGAAAACTGTAGCGAAGTAATTAATTATTTATCCAAATCAATTATCATCTTTCTAATCTATTTTGAGAGGATGTTTGGTATGTGTTGTGATACCAATAATTAATTTTACGGATTTCTCATCTTGAAACATACAGATCATAGTTCAATATTCAACTGACTAATATGCTTGTTCAATCATTTCTCCCCTTCAGCTCTCATTCACTTCATAAATTTATTATTCTGTCTGATTTCATTGACAATCAAGGCGAATTACGATGTATTCCATCTACTAATGCCAGAATCTATTTCTCAATGATTTCATTCATCAATAAACTATGTTGTTTTCAATACCATTCAACGTATTTTAATCAAAAGGTTAAAAAATATTACGGAGGGCGACTTTCTAGAGTGAGTTGTACGTTGTGAATATACGAGTACGTACAAATCACTCTAGATAAGTATCGCATTCCGTAATATGTACAGAAAGTCACCTACTACAGTAGTAGCCTACTGGTTGGCTCCATTGAAACTGTGTCATCTTCACTCCATAATATTATCTCATCAGTCATCATATTATACACTTCACTCCATAAATATTAAGTTGCAAGTAATGTAGAACTTTTATGCTTTATACTCACAAAGCTTAACCTTTAATTTGAATGGAGATACAGTTTTCAAAGTAAGGACAAAAGTGCGACAAAAATCATAAGAATTTCGTGCACATTTTTACAAGAAAAAATCATTTCAACCACAAAGAATCTGGACCAATAGCTAAATGTTAATAATCATATGAAGAACAAAAAGTACTGAAAAATTCCTACTCTTGTACATTTACAATTACAATTCCAGGTACAAGTAAACCTTTAATATCTTGACAATCTACAAATGTAATTGAATAATGTCAAGCGAACATTAGAAATAGAGGTCATGAATTATCTTCTACACTAAATAATAAAAATTATGAAGGTTTCAGTTTATCAAAACGAGAGAATACAGACATGATCAATCACTCAAAACAAGTCTGTATTCAACCTAACAAAACCATATTCCTCTTCATGCTCAAGCAGAATGATGAAAGAACACCCTACAGAATATTGATAGGTTTTGGAGTGTGGAAGACGGAAGATATATGAGTTTCAATGCAGCTTATTTCGGCTGAATTTCTTTGCAGCTTATTTATGCGACTTAGGCGGTAATAAATGTTTATGTGACTGTCTGCCTGATGGCGCCCTGAAAAAGCAGCCTATGCGTCTGTACACGTGCTTCTGGCTGGCGCAACACATGTCATCGAAAAAAGAACAGTCAAACATCGACTCTCGGTCCCTGTGTGATGACCGAGTGATCTCTGAATGCAGAGATGACATTTGTGGTTTTTTCACTTCCCAAAAAACTATTATGTGACACTTCACTATTTTAATCTTCTTAGCTATTTAATTTTTTTAGAAACTCTTATGCACCATCTTATCTTATATTGTATGAAATGAGAAAAATTATGAATTGAGCAAGTTATTGAAATTGTATTGTATTGTAGATAAATTTGAGGGAAATATCTAGTCCTCCTTTATAAAAAAAAACATGTCATCAAGATTGTTAGATTAAGAACAGATCAAACAGATTATGATATAGTATTTTAATGTATTGCGATGCAATGTGTTATAATGTATTGTAATTTGTAATAATACTTATTGAAATGTGTTTATTGTAGCATATTGTTATGTATTGGAATGTACTGTACGGTATGCATTTTCACCTCTGATAACAAATTTTCTGTCACAAAAAGTTATTGGACGAAATATGATTACCGTCGGTTGAAATTATTTTCATAGAACTCTTCAAAATCAACTTACTTGGAACACTGAATACATAACACACACTTAACACACCAGATTCGGTTCGCCTAGGCATATACAGTATAAATTGAACAATTTTCCAACATGCACAGGTGAGAGGAGTTCTAGGATTGCTGTCAGAATAAATTTAGGTTTGGAAGAGATGTTTGATCTATCCGTTCTAGATGGAGTATTAGTTTGCACCTAAATAAGTTTGTTCAGGGCTTCTGACATGTCTCAACGACCATTTTAGGGGTAAGATGACATTGGCTTTCAACTGATTTCCTCAGGGATAGTAGCTTGAAGGACAAGTTACTGAAGAACAAACAGATTAGTGGCTTTCCGCTTCACACCCACTACTGTAGTGACAATATTATGAATTTTAGTTTCTTGAACGAGAATCAGCACAGACTAGATACAAAGTTATAACTAGTTATACCTGGATTATAGTATTTCTAAAGTTTGGGTGATGAAACTATCAATGTTATCATCTAATTTGTCATTTGACTCAGTTTCTCTTGAACAGCAGAGTACTGATAATAAAGTCCATCATGAAAGATCTGTTAAATAAAAGTGGTAAGATTACTTTAGCTGAATTGTGATAATGAACAGTTCAGTTGTGATAGTTGAGAAACTGAATACTGTTCAGTTTATAACTCAAGTAAAGGTGAAAGAAACTACCACGGTACCAAGAGATTTCGTGGTTAAGTGGTAGAGTGGACATCACTGTCCAAACTTCACCACGTCAGTAAAAAAAAGAAGTCATTCTATTCTATTCTAAGAGGTAGGCTCTCTATTGACTATCTTTACAATAGCAATATATATTAACTTTGTCAATCGCCATGGTTTTTCAAGAATCTCTTCATCACGTTTCATTTACCTTGTAATAGAGTTTCAACAAATACCAATTGACGCTTTTAATAGATTATTTCACATCACAGGAGATCCGAGATGAAAACTTTGGTTAATTCGAATTATTCACCCAAATGGAATCTAGCCTCTATATGAAACAAGATAATAAAACACATGCGATAGATTTAAAATGATAATGTGCCTTACCTTTCATCGGAAAAATGTTGCGTACGGTGTTAGGGTTGTCGGAATCCTTCTCTTTGCCAGCATGCTCAGTGGTGTACTTGCGGAAGAGATTCAACATGTGCCTGGGTGGTGGAGTCAAGTGATGCATTTCTGGTGGACTCAGACCGAAAAACTCTTTGAAAATATCCTGGATGGCCGCTTCAAGTTCGTTACGTTCAGTGTTCTTGCCTGCTGCTAAGCCCGTGCTTAGCGCCAAAATTGCGATGAAAATCACGGCTAACGCCATTCTTGTACTTCAGTTGAAGACAAATTGAGTTGATTTATGGGTGGGTATGAAGAGTTTTTCTTTCCAAGAGGTTGCTTACTCGTGAATTTTAAATAGTTCACTTGTAAGGTTCCTTAGAGTAGCCATTTTTCGAATGTTAGGAGAGTATTATACAGTATAGTAAGTCACGATTTTTATAAAGCAATTTTTTATAAAATAATAGAAAGATTAATGCAGTCTGAAAAACAAATTCTGTGGCAAACAAATAATCTCAGTTTAAAACTTTTGATTGATGTATCAGAAGATTATTAACGTCCTAAACTGTTTTTTAGTAGTCTGTTAACTGTTGAACTGGTGTGAAATATAACTCCGAAACTCGTAGCCTGAATTCTACCTGCGAAGATAACACAGATATAGCTGGCTTGCTGTGGGGGTGGCGCGGATAAAACTGAGCTTTGCCGCTCAATCTCAGCAACTATAAAGACAGAACAAATGTGAGCCAGAGTCTGCAGCACGCATGCGCCCATCACACACTCCGTATTCTTCCGTGTCAAAAACAATTTTCACGCTTTTACTCAATTACAGATTTTAATAGCCGAAAAACGCTTAGGCTGAAAATATTACCGGATAACCTCTCATTAAACGTAAACTACACTATTTTCGGTAAATCCAGGAATGGATCTTTCACACGGTATAATTTATAGTTTACAAGGGCAGCTCAGATATATAAATTACAGGCAACAGTTTTTAGACTTGAAAAATTATGAGTTTTCACGTCTCAAGTGTTCACTTGAGACGTGAATCGAATTTCTAAGAATAGGAGGCATTGTACACTGAAAAAGCCACAGACAAGCTACGGTCATAGTAATATTCATTTAAGTTGGCGTATGGCGAATAACTTTCATTAGACAGATAGATAGATAGAGTGATATTATTTCTTTGCCATCGGACTCTAAAGTCATCAGCAACGTCAAGAAATAATATCTCTCTATCTATCTATCTAATGCTATCCGCCAACTTCAATTAATATTAGTCTGCAAGAATGAAACATTGTTTTGAATTTCTTCTGATGTAGTCTTCTTATGACATGAATTTGGACAGAATTACATTACATATTTATGTTAGGTATATTTCTTATGGGCAATATTTCTCTCTCATAATTTATTTATTTATTCATCCATTTATTTATTTATTTATTTATTTATTTATTTAGTTTATTTATTGATCGAATACATAATATAACTTATAGGATGAAAACACAGATAGAGTCCAAAACGTCTTCTCTTCCTGATTTTGATAAAATTTCAAAAGAGGGTTATGTTCACATTCACAATTCAACATAAATTTTCACTCCTAAAAATAAAATAAAAACTGTGATTTATCAATTTGGAATTTGGAAGTATGTAATAATGTTCATAATTAGCCAATATCTTGAGATGTGGTTATTCTGCAATTCATGGGACTATTTTAAGTAAACTAAACATTGGTACTTTATTGATCAGTACAAAAAATCAAGACTTTTTAATTGGTCAGGACTCTGTGTAAGCAAGAAAGGCCTACCAATAAGATTTCTCAAGAGAATTTTATTCCTAAGTATCTCTCTTGTTGGTCTTACTGCTTTTGGATTGGCTAATAACATGATACTGTGATTCCAAGGTATCACAGGTATCAAGGATCACAGGAAGGAAACCTTGCTGTGATTCATGCGTATGTGTAGTTTGTTGAGTGTGATGGTCAATTTTATGAGCATTTTACTACTTGAAAAGAAGAAGATTTCAAAGTAGATAGGTCTCTTAGTAAGTAGCTAGGCCAACATTTAAGTAGCTTTCAAGGGGTGATTCCATACTTATCTACAGTCTTGAAAATATGTTGTTAGGGTTGTTGCGGATAAAACACTACGATGTTATGAAAGAACTTAAAAGTATGACTCGACTGTCTATGTCTTGCGCCCTATCGTTTGTGTAAAACCAACCAGTGTCGAAGGAGTTGAGTTGAGTCAAACCCTTGAGCTTTGGAATGGATCTAAATTGTAGACTCTCCTTGACTAGAGATTGTTCAACTCAATTGAAGTTATGCAGTTCGAATAGCTAAACGTGGACATAACTAATTAATTAGCAAGGTCCTATCGGTCAGTTATGTAATTCCCAATTCGATATCAAGCCTTGAACTGTACGAATCCATCTTCAAATTAAGAACAACGATCATGATTTTTGAACATGTTCTCTAGTTTTATTCTTCGACACGTGACATTTTTTATTCATTAACTTTTTATCAACACACACACCCACATAAAATTAATTTTCTTCTGCGTTTCATTATAAGACTAATAATGATTTATTTGACAGAAAATATTTGCAAAGGTTCACATTCTTGCATTACAGAGATTTCAACAACAAGTTCCCAACAACAATAATAATTATTATTATGAGGGTTTCATGAGCAATATTTTTACATGTTTTCCAATTTGATTGAGTCTTAAATTTTATCATGAAATAATGAATATCACTCACTACATTCTCGTAAACATTATTTATTTAAGCTAGTGCAAATAATTGATAGAAAGAAAAACACCAAAATTCTTCTCACATGATCCTCAATCAATCCTTCTATCACTCAACATCCCCCTCCAATCTTCCTCCACAGTTCATGCATACTTACCAGTTATCATAGCCTACCTTCTCTTCTTCCATCCTTCACAAGTTCCATGATAATGAATATTGTTATATTTTACTGTCTCTACTGTCTCTCCTATACATGAAAGAATGAATCGAGTCGACCACTCAGCCTATTAATTCTTCACTGATGAGGGATCTCTACTCTTCTGTGCGGTACTCCAAGTTTAGTGAATCTGGATTCTCTCATTTTCCATTCATCACACTTTTCTCTAGTAATTTGTCCTAGAAATTAGTTAGCAAGAAAATGCTTCGTAGAATTGACATTGTTTACCAATTAATGAAATATTTGTGAGACTCCTTATATCCTGAGTAATTCTAATGTGAACAAAACAATCTACTAAATCATGTAATTATGGTTTCAAAATGAAACCTCCATTTCATAATTATGTGGTATTCGCTTTTCCTTTTTCACCAAACTATTAAATGTTGGTGAGTTTCATTGAAGTAATAAAATATCCAAATTAAAAACAAAATAATGGGATTATTCATTAATATAATTGCTCTATTCTATTAAATCTATAATTTAATCACATTCAATTTACAAAAATCGGGAGGGGGGTCAACTCTCTTAGCGAGAAATAGAACAATAATTTTTAAGTTGCCATTGTAGATAATCAATATATTGTACTGCAATTACATTTCATTCTACCAGCTCATAAAACACTCTTTTTTATGATTCATTCTTTTCGATACAATTCTTCTAGAACATTCAATGTTACAAAGTGTTCTGTAATACATTCTTGAAATATGGTGCATAGATAAAAAATTCATTCCTTTTTTATTCGTAGAAATAATCTACATTTGTATCCCTCCCAATTTCTCGATAACCATAAAACTTCTCTATCGTTCGATATGTCTAAAATATCGATTTATCTTTGAGAGATATGTCTAAAAACTGCTCTACCATAGGCTCACGCGTAAGGAGAGCCATGATTGGGGGTTGAAACTGAGATTGTGGCGAGCCAATGATATGCAAGAGCGCTTGAGAGAAGTTTATTTTCTCTAAAGTCAGCATGAATTTGAGCATGAGAATCAAATGTCTGGTTTCAACCTATATTACTATTCCCAGGAGCAAAATTGAAGTTCTATAAACAAGAGAATTTATTTTTAATCTCTTCCAACACATAATAAGTTTTTGCAAAAAATATGTAGGGTACTCAATTCATACTATAATCTTATATTTTGATTGGTAGCTTAGCTTCTAATCCGTGACTGGTTGTAACTGTGGATCCGTATTCTGGCTGTAACCTAGTAACATTTTATAATGCATATTATAATAACGATCTTTTTTACATACCTCAACCAATATAATAACAGGTTTGTAGCTGGGTCAAAAGTTTACATCTTGATTAATTTGTGTAAACAGGAGTAAGCTTGTTGAACCATCCATTAAGTATCGATATTGTATATTTCTGAATAAATAAATAGATAAAATTATACACATAGTACTGTAGTGTTGTTTTCTTGGATCTTCCTTCCAAGGGAATCATGAGCAAAAATAAAAACTAAGTAAATGAATTGATCTTTTTAATTATTTTAAAACCTCCAAGGTTTTGATACTGTATCATGTTTACATTGTGAATTAACATTTTACTGTTCTTCCCCCACTTTGATTTTTACTCAAGGTAATTAGTTACCTATTCGCTATTCTATTTACTTGCTTCTACCTACTTTCAAAGAGCTAAGCAGCAGCCACAATAGAAGTTAATACGAATATTGGTTTTTGTGCCTAATATTATACCACCCTACAATGTATTTATTATATATTATCTCATATATATTATATTATGTATTTATTATAATTATATAGTTAAAAATTGATTTATTAGACTATGATTATACTGTGACTAAGCATTCAGTACGATAAGTTAACACATTGATTCTCTGCCAAAGGTCTAATTTCCATCGTGGTAGGTTTCTAGTGATGATAAGAGGTCGTTTACAATCAAAACAGTAAACAACATTGCATCATTAATTCATCTCAATTGAAACATTAAACATTAAAACTGTAATTGGAAATTAAGATTTGTGTTTTTAAAAACTTACTTATGATTATGGTTAATAATTTTTCCCCTATCCTTGATTGATTTATCCTTTAGTTAGCATTAGTTTTTATAAACATACTACTTGTGATTATGGTTAACAATTTTTTCCCTATTCTTGATTGATTCAGTTACCTTTAACTCAGTTAAGTAATATTCTACTACGTTGATCTCTATTCTACTACTCTTATTTATGCCAGGTTTCTCAGTTGTTTAATAAACTATTGAATCAATAAACAATTTTGCATTTGAAAATACATATTTATTGATTCAATACTTATATTGGATCCATAAACTGTTTATTGAACGACTGAGAAACCGGGCATTATTCTACTAAGTTGTCACTCTTTTTGAAAAAGCTTGCTTTGCAATTCTCTGCTAAACTATCGATGTTTGAAATACAAATTCCAGCAATAGGTTGCATTAAATATAAAATCCCATTTTGATGTTATCATTTCTATGAATAGAATTCTGTCGCCCTATTACAATGTAACAAATTGCGATAACGGAACGTCTAGCAGGAACTGTCTTACATCTGCTTCACAAAAAACTATCCAATAAATTATTAATTCATTAATTCATATGTCCGAAGAACTGATAGTCAGCACATGCATGAATTATATACATGAGTACTTGGTGTTACTTTTTTAATTAATCTATGAATAAAGGAATGTGGAACACGCGACTCAATCATGATTCTATGGCTTTTCCGTATTTTTATTCAAGCATCCGCTTTGTACTTTGATCTGCAAATCCAGCTTTATTTCATTTCTGAACTGGGCATTTCACACGGAAATCACTTCTGATAAAATATTTGGACGATTGCATCAACTTGTCGACATTGTGGAAACTTTTGGTTTACCTTTTCGTTAATTTTTGTACTTATTATTAGTGCCCTATACTGAAACTTTCTTCTCATAAGATCGATCATTCATTATGTCCTGCGCAAAAATCAGAGATACTGGTGTAATCAGAGTATAGAATAAGAACTTATTACTTACTTTACTTCTATTCTCTCTGAGTAGGTATATAATTAAGCCAAATCAAATAAAACCATAAAATAACTAGACACTTCATGTAATACGGGTAACACTTCAGGCTAGGCGTACACCGGTTAGTCAAGACAAAACAATATTAGTCACGTTTAGTCACAATAATTCACATTGTTGCTTATGAAGCAACACACACCGATTAGTCATTGCATCAGTGTGTGCTGCTTCATAAGCAACAATGTGAATTATTGTGACTAAACGTGACTAATCTTGTCTTGTCTTGTCTTGACTAACCGGTGTACGCCTAGCCTAAGAGGGAGTTATTTGTGAAATAATAAGACATATCTGAAGAAACCCGATTGGATGAATATATTGTGAATTCATGTATTGAGATCAAACTCAAAGATGTCTTAAATTAACTGGAAACTATAAATTAATATAATTCCGTATTGATATTTTCAATGCAAATTCTCCTCAAGCTCAACAACTTGATCCTGAATAATTTTGAACTGATTTTCAGCTTCTAATCGCTTATCTCTCGTAAGATAACAGAGTACAATAATTTGTATATTTGATTAGTTGATGTGTCAGTCAGGCCATAAATCAATCAACGGGAGAATATAGTTGCAGCGTAGCTTGTTGATTGTGAACTCTAATTAATTATGTAACATAGGATAGGACGTGGTAATCAGTAGGCGTTGTCGGTGGCAGTTTATCTCTTGAAGCACGACGATTCATGATACGTTTGCTGACGTTGTCCTCAAAACGGCAAAACCCGGGGTGAAAGCTGCGAGTGCATCCTGGTAAACGGTCCCCGTTGAAAGAGAAAATACTAAAATAAAAACAGAAGTAGTCAGATGAAAACCTATGGTTTTCCAAGTATATAAGACTTTTTGAGTTTTGACAGTTTAATTGAATTCGACATCGTTGTAGTAGAAGTAGGCCAACAGATGAATGAGTTTGTTCTGAAATGTAACTTTTTAGCAAGGATGGAATAGCTGTTAGATCTCATTCAAATAGTAAAAGTGGGGCAAACTTGAATGACAGTGGAGTATATAAGTGAAAAAAGAATGAAAGAAGTAGCCTACCGTAGAAGAGGAAATGAAGTAGAGATTGTGATGAAAAAACACAGAAGATGAATAAAAAAGAAAATCGCCAAAAGTTTGAGGAAGGATAAAATAGGAGTGCGAAGGAATGTGGAATCCCCTTACCGTTCTTCCTTCACCTTGGTATAGATTATTTTCTATACTATTTTCTGTTCTAGACTACAAAATCATACAAAATGAATTTCGACATTTTCAATACCAATTTCATGAGCTGTTTTTACTGGTGAGGAAGAATATTAATTTCATACCAAGTCTCTAGAGCCATCAGGACTAGTTTATGATATGAAACGGCATCCCATATTGCATAATCTAATTGAAACGGAAAAGAGCATTCCATTACGCATAAATTTTGAATTTATCAATAATTGTCATAGTAACATGATTTCCGTAATACATCATTCCATTGAAGTTATCAATTGATATTATATTAGAAGTTGTTTGTTTTCTTCTTATAATTTCGTGAGATCCGATCCTACAAGTTGTCGAAATTATCTATTATCAATAATCAGCAAATTGGGTGTTTTCTTTTGACTCTATACATATTTTTCACCAGTTTAGAAGAGTAGTTTAATTAGCGGACTTATGTAGTTAGCGGACTCATGTAGTTGAAGTTCAATTTTATCAGCAATATTATGTTTGATGTTCGTATATCAGTAGGTAACAACAATTGTTTACAACGTAGCTAGTGAATAATTTATTATTATTTGTGAGATGTGTTAGCGACCTCTGGCCGATAGTGGCAAGGCATCCATGCCACGTTCTGTCTGCGGGTCTGCGCCAATTTTTTAGTAGATTGTCTCGCCAATCACCAATTAATTTATTGGTGCAAGCGCCAGATCACCTAAACGAGAAGTTTATCGATACAACAACGTGTTCGTGTTCAATAGTTTACACTAGACGATAATTAAAATTCCACTGCTATCAATGCACACTAAACTCAACACTTTCAGTGCTAATTAAGTTGGTTTGATCATTTCACAAGTCCGAATTATCTATTGCCGTGTTAATTATTATTATGACTTATCGCTTCAACATCCACTAGTCAATTAATCACATGATATTTTGGTAGATGATTGCATCATTTTTACAACAATTTGGTCTTATCCGATATCTGTCGAGATTTTGAAATAAATTGCTCTGAATAATAGGAGTTCCTGTCAAATAAGAAGAACAATGAAGCATAAACCCGATAGCATGAACTCAATAAAAGCAAAATGCACTATCAATTATTGCCTTTAAGTCACACTCTGTTTTATATTGATGAAATCTACCTTCAATTTTGAAGGATTCATGATATTTTTAATTGGTGGATTACCCCCGTCTTGAATTGTTTTTTCTTACTTACTATACCAAAATACAATTACTGAAGTAAAACTGAATTTAAACTAAGCTCTGGTAACAGGACACATTTACAATGAAAATTAAAATAAAAACTGCAGACCTTTGAGAAGTCAAAAGTTCTCTTATTGATTTAAATACTTTTACGCTGAGACAGTATTGAGATTATAAAAACTAAATCAAATTTAAATACGTTTTAGAGGAGAATAAAATTTCTTCCCATCCTATCGTTATACATTAACAATGATAATTTATGAAAGTCACATAGACTACATCCACAATGTGAAAAACGATAATGTACAAGATTTTCTATGATCGTTCAGCACAAACCCTCAATATGGTTGGAAACCATCAACGCTAGAGTGACGGAAAGACCTTTAATTTATTATTATCAGGAGGGGAATACTAATAAGCAAACCTCTCAGGCATTCAAGTGAGGAAACTCCTGCTTAAAAATGAGAAAAATCATAATATTCAGGAAAAAGTATGGGGCGAGGGCGTATGGATGGTAAGCCAGGCTAATAAAACTGGATTATCCCTAACACAGGCCAAAAACTGCTTGTTTTAATCTCACCATGAAACACATTATTGTCTTCCACCAGACCGTTATCAATATATAACAAAGAAGTTGGGATTATCAAAGGTAATAAAAAATAAGCCTTTTGCGGTAGCGTGAGGCTTCTTGAGAGAGATCCTTGATCAATATCAGACAGAATCTTTAAATACGTTAGTTTATTAATTACAGCTAATTTAGATTCCATTCTTCATATTTTCTTCTACTAGACCATGAAAACAGTACAAAACCTAACAACAGAGCATTTTTTCATACACTGGTGGAAATACAGTAAATGCAGAATGCAGTGTATTCATATAAAATTAATTTTTTTCTGAAGCGATACAGATTGGTGACTGCTGGAACAGAACAGGACGCACTTTCTATTCTTTCCTTACTTTTCTATGGCGCGCTTCAATCCTTTGTTGACCCATTCCAGTTCTGAACCAGAGTATGTGTGTGTATCTTCTCACCTTCTATCATTCCCTGATTGCTACTCTACTGGAGGACAAGTTTTTACTTATGCCAGTAGTCTTCCACTATTATTATTGTTTTTAGGAATATTGAAGTGTGTTGTTTAGTTTAGGAAATGTTTTAATTTTATTCATTGGTTATTCAAAGAATATTTTAATTTAAGGATATTTATATATTTGCAATCAAATTTGAATATTTGTGATGTTTATTTGAATTTTTGGATGATAACATAGAAATTTCTATCTTTAGTGTATTTTGTTAATTGTAATGTTTTTAGTGGAAATGAATTTGAATTCAGAAAATAATAATAATAAACTCATTTTAGACTATGCTTTGTGCCCTTCTTTCTGTTTGTCTTATTTTCTCTGTCCGGTCTTTCTTGACCAATTACTGTCCTCTTTCTCTTTTCTCATTTTTCATTTTCTGATTTTCCGGCGCCCTTCTTCTTCTGCTACGGTTTTTTTTTACATAATGTTTAGTTTGTTTAGTTATAGTTTCTATTCTTTTTATTTGTTTTGTTTTGTTTTTTACGATTCTTGAGGGTTTTGGGTTTTGAAAATTTTGTCTTGAAGTTAAATTCAATTAATTGGAAATATCATATTCATTTCAGAGCACAAGTTCCAAATTGACAAGCTATTCATTTCCCATAAGTATCATGAAATTCTAACAAGAGTAAATTATTCATCCAATCATCAATGTTCCACTTCTCATTTCAAATTATAAGAGAGTCAACAATAATAAATTAGTATTACGTTATGGATTAATCTATAAATTGGATCTTGAATTGCACCTTTCATGTTAAGTTCCAACAAGTATAATAACCCTAACAAAATATTCATAATTAATCAGAGTATTACTATTATATTTATGTTTCAATAATAAAAATACAATATTCAATTTTTTAATTGAATTAAATATAAGTTTGTTATTCAGTTTTGATCTTAATTCTACAATTAATACGGTATTCAAACCACAAAAACATATCAACCCTTCTCTATAAAATAGCAATTGGACTGGAGTTCTACCAGCTTTTCCAAGTACGTTCAGACAAGTTGTGATCCCAACAACGAACGTTTCTTGAATTGTTGGTTTCTGTGGAAGTCTTCACCACAATAAGGTGCATAGGTGACTGTTGGAGGGTTGCTCGCCGTCAAGACGCTTTTGTATGTGAATAAATAAGTTGAGATGACGAGGAGGAGAAGAAGAAGAAGACATTGAGCGAGCATTTGGAGGGGGAGTGGTAGGAGGAGGGAGACATGGACTCACTCACATTGTGGAGTCCGCGTCCATTGGTCTGGCTATCGACTAGTTGTCAGCTGCAGAAATCACACATCTCGCTCTTATTTCCTTTCCACGTGCACTTTCCATATTTTCACCCTCGCCATTCTTTATTCCTTTCTCATCACATCTGATCTACAAGACGCCAGAGTCTTTCCGGTATTTGTCAACAGACGGAAGACTGACAATAAGATTTATTAAAGGATTATTATTGAAATATGCATTTCTTTACTTCAAAATCAATTTCCATCTATGTTGGACCTGATAATAATTTCCATTTTCTGAGGAAGGTGCCCATATCATCAGCTCTTGGCCTGTGCATGGCTGATGATGAGAAGGATTAGTCACCTTAATGTGTGTACTTATTGCATGAATTATTTGGATTAGCTTTTGTTGCTATCCGTTACTATCTCTTGAACAAAGTTGATATTAATTGTTTGAACAAAGTTATTATTATTATTCTTTAAATACCTCTTCCATTGTTTTTCTGACAAAAGGCTCTTTAATAGTTTAATAGTGCTGATAAAACAGGAGTTATTCAACACCAAAAGAATGTTATATGCCTCAATACATATAGCAATGTGTTGCACATCAACATAGGTATTATACTCGACATCGATTGTTAACAATAACTTTGATGTTTGAAAATTATACGCTCGACCACCAGGACGGGAAGCTGCCTACAAGTGCGTGAATGGGAGGCAGGAAATCAAACTTTTAATAATCTTCTCTCTTTCCAAATTAACAAGAGAGAATAAGATAAGAATATTGAACCTGTCATGGATTTACAATCAACTACTATAAATTAGAATGGGCTACATATTGATATCAGAGAGTAAACTTAGTATAGTAATAGCAAAACCATTAGAAATTATTATTGGTATGTCAGAAGATGTCATAGATTTACAATTAGCTACTATAAATTAGAATGGGCTACATATTGGATATCAGAGAGTAAACTTAGTACGGTAATGGCAAAACCATTAGAAATTATTATTGGTATGTCACAGAAGATGATTCTATTTCAGATTTATAATTATTATTAATATAATTTAATCAATATAATTTATGAAAGAACAAACTCACTTCCCATACGAAGTCTAAAAAAGGATTGATTAAATCCTTCAATCAAGTAAATCAATAATCAAGTAAAATTTATTATTTTTAAAGACGTCGACTAGAGGGGGCTTGACACAACCGTCGGATTTTTGTTATAAGATATCGCCATTGCAGAAAAAATGGAAATAGTTGATTTTTCTTCTCAAGATATTAACTTTGTTAAAAAATTTTATAAGACTCAATAGAATCTATTGCTTTATTTGAAGAGTCTATTCAAGAGTAGTAAAGTTTAGCAGGAATAATTTTTCAATAGCTTTAAATCCTTTCACCAACTTGAATCGCATATAGAGCATTCGCAGTTGATTCATACATATTCCTGAATAATTCATATGCCTGACTCTTTTTTCTGTGTGGCTCTAACAATCGAAATTGTTAATGTAGGCTACCCGATGATTTAAATATCCAATTCCATAATTATATTGTGATTCGTATGAAGCAATAACAGCGTGAATGCTTTTACAATCTCCAATAATTTCTGCTGATGAGTATATAGCACACTTTGCGTATGTTTAAAAAATAAATAACTAAAAAATAAAATAAATAATAGAAAAGGAGTTAGCTATAAAGCCAATTAATCAATCAGTCATCAACAGACGACGGTTTCTATCTGTTTCTTCTGCATATCTCTATGTTTTTTTTTCATCCAAGATCGTACGGCAACTGGAAGTACATAATTACAACTCTAGAAACAGGGATACATTCTTAATTAAGGAACACAAGAAAAGAAAAATTCAAACAAAGTCCGTCTTATATAGGAATAAAATTTATGGGTTATCTACCAAGTGGTATTAGAAATGAAAGGGATAATAAAGAGATTTAAAAATAAACTTAAGAAGTACCTGACAGAATTAGTTTGTTATAATTATGATGAATTTTATAATGCAAGACGATGATTGTATTATATTGGCCTATGCCTATATGTTATATATTGTAACATTACTGTGTTGTGGGTCATGTGTGTAACGCTATTATTTTTATGTTGTATGTCCCGTGACGTCAGGATCAAGCAAATATAGTCAAATGTGTCACAAGATAAGGGAGAGCTAAGTGATGGACTATAGTCACGCATCAAAGACAAGATCTCAATCCACTTACGTAACACACTTGGCTAAGCATACTCCTTACGTGACTGGGCATGTCAAAATTTGGCCTTGCAAGGGCTCATCCAGGATACTGATATTTTCATAAATTAAATAAATTTAATGTATCAATTGGGATTGCCAAGACAGGTGCAAGAACGACTAGAAAACCCAGTAGTGGGTGAAAAACTTGGAGTATATTCTCCTGTTCCTTTAGAACACACAACTTGAACAATTAAATGAATTTTACAAATTTCGTTAATAATTGTTAATAACAATAAATAGCTTGTTACAAAATTTATATTTTCGGTAGAGCGTGGTGTGGGTATTTTGCCTGGCAAATAAGATTGTACAAAATCTCTAAAATTATGAATGTCTTAACTACTAGACCATGAGCTCATGTTTTATGTTTCACGCAGTATGATCATTTCCCCACTATTTCACTTTAAAAGAGGCTTTTCGCGCCTTTGGCCAAAGGATTAATAAAACGGATCACTCACAGTATTGGCGATGCTTTGACGTCGGTTACCGTATCCTGGTTTAGGCAGCCATCTCAGGGGTAGATTGGATTCCGTGTGTCATCTCACGATGCTGCTTGGCTCTGGACCATGGTTTATAACATTTCCGCGACTTTACATGAATTTAATCAATTATATATTGCCACAGCAATATATCACAGCTTGAAAACATTAAAATTGAAAATGAAACTGATTACATTTTAAAACAGTTAAACTGCACGTATGTGCTCAAAAGCAACTGCTCTCTAAGGAGTCTCAAACGGAAGAGTTACCCTTGCTAAAATTCAAGGAAACAGAATTTTCAATAGAACATTCTAGAATTTTAATGAAATGCTGGGCTGTGATTGGTCAATTTAATATCGTGTTTTTGACGTCAGTACAATGCACACAAAGTAGTTCAACATTTAGCTACAATAACCATTTAAATAATATGCGATATATTATATATAATACAAAATAACATATAGGACGTTAAAATCCTTTCAATTTTTATTTTTATTTTTGGAAGATGCCTTTAAAAATATTCTTTACTTTTCAACTCCACTGCCAAATTCAAAAGGTGAACTGAAAGTTTATTGCTAAATTAATATACATCCAAATGTTTTATGCTATAAAATAACTGACTCTAAAATAGTATAATCTCATATACAACAAATATTTCCAAAATATATTGCTATGTTCGTGAAACCACCAAAGATATGATACCTGTAGAGACATTATGTCACCGGCTTGGGATGATATTTTGGTGAGTAAAAATAATAATATGCATTATTTAAAAACAAGATAACATATTTAGATAAAATATTTATAAATTTTATAAATAATTGATGAATCATAATTTTTACAATGATTTTATTGGCATTGACATCTTTCAGTAGATGATTCATATAGGCAGTGGTGTGTTTTGATATTTTTGGATGAAGGTTATGGCCATCTTCAAGATTTGGATTTTTCAATTACATAAATTAACATCAAAGAATACAAATAAATATACAATGTGATATGAGTCAAGAGACTTTTGGTGGTGAGTCAGACTCGCTTCCTTGTTATCATTATTTTATCAATATTGGGTACTGCTAAATCAGGTCAGCTTACCGTTAATTGTGCTATCTATTATAATACCAGCACTTAGTGGTCATTGACAATATTTTATTGAGGCTTTATTTGGTTGCCAGAATTTGTATCGTGACAGAAGCCCCTATAGTTATATAAATGAGCGAATAAATAAGCTTTTAATAAGCTGCAGATAGAGCGAGGTTTGTATAACTATACAAAGATAACGATGCAAATTTTCTAAGATCTCACATAACATAAAGAAGGCTCTATAAAATATGTGTACACAACTGTCTTATGTTAGTTTACCTCCCGACTCGAATTCGTTTCGGAATCATTCTACGTTACCTACTCATAAGATTTACAGAAGCGTAACATCTAATCATGGCAGTGATTTACACAAAAAATCAAGCATTTAGCTGAGAAAAATAGAGCAAGGATAATACATCTAAAAGAGCAATATGAGAATTCAAAAGTTGGCGGCTAAACAATACTATGATGACGACATGTCAAACCAAAGAGTATGCCAGGTGCCGAAGGAATCTCTACAAGCGCTGATGCACAAAAGGTATGTGAGGTTATCTCAGATGACACTCGAAAATACAATACAATTCAAACTCATAAGTTCTGCTAGACAATAAATGACATAAATAAAGCTCTCAAACAATTTACATGGATAGATTCACAATAACTCCGGTAACTGATCTGAAGGAAATAGCAGGTAACTTAAATGGGTGCCGACTTGTTTTATCGATTGACAAAGTTATTAGCCTAGGGCTCACAATCGTAATCTGTGGTTTCACCACTTGACTCAATATTCACTGCCATGCAAACACTTATGGTTACAAATAAATAAACATTCAATAATAATATCAAAATATGTGTTAATCTTAGTTTTAACAAAATTTACTTAATAATACTGGCTACGTTATAACAATTTGATTATAAACTTTCACAGCTGTGAAGTATGGGATATATACATGCTGTTTGATTTGTGTGGCCTTGGCCTATCGTATGTGTACAATATATCGTCTACACGCACAAGTAGACATCATAACATATGTGTTTTTTGGTTATGTGCATAACGTATGACTTCGTAGAAGCTAACAAAAAATTCAGATATTTACTAATACTAACAAATATATGATATAATAACATAGTAAGTCTTGGAAAAGAAGGTAATTTCTTACTAATATTTGAAGTTGGTAATAATTTACCGTTAGGATTCCGTTTGGTTTGATTAGAAAATATGGCGATCGTTGGCCATCAATTATTTTATTAACATAACTGTGTATTTTTCTAAAAAGTTCAATATCACTTATTTTGCGTAATTAATACGGTCAGGCGTCGTAGTACATCCTTGGGACGATCTCTGGCTCATGTTAGTTTGAATCCTGTTGTAGAAAAATCACCTTTTTTCGTTTATCTCCAAACCGGAAGCATGTGGTTCTTAGGAATGGTGTTGTTCATTCTCTATAGTAGGGTTTAATGTTGGCAGGTTCTCGTACCAAATAGACGAAATATTTGAGGGTCCTGGGCTGCTCTTATTAACCTTTCGCATACCAGATGTGGGCGATTTAGGTTATGTTGGCCGGTTTGTTGTGGGTAGTTGATCAACGTCTCAAGAGAGGTTAGGTTTTGGTGTCCGAATTTTACAATCCCTTGACTTTATGGCGGGCTTGAAGCGAGTGTGCCGCGGATGAAAACATGCAGAATGCTCGAAAGCTGTCGACTTTTTATATTGAGCATGTTTTTTACAATCTCTTGGCTTTAGGTCGGGCTTGAAGCAAGTGTGCCGCGGATGAAAACATGCATAATGCTCGCAAGCTGTCGGCTTTTATATCGAGCATGCTTCCGATGAAAGCCTGTGTTGTGATACACTCTCCTGTTTATTTTGCTGGACTGCCGTTTAGCTTTGCTCTGGGCTGCCGGAATTTGAACCGTCAGAGTCTTATAAGTTTTCTCTCCTCCTAGTCTTGCATGATGGTTATTGCCGGAATTTTTTCCTGATGGATTATTTGATTTTCCATTTGTTTTTGATGGTGTACTAGTAGAAGGTGGTGGGTTATTATCTTTATCTGTATTAAAAGTGGTATTTGGTGATGGTGATTTATTTGATTCGTTTCTAGAACTACTTGTGTTGTTGTCTCTATTGGAGTTCATGTAATCTCGGCCATCATAGAATCTATCTTGATCATGGTATCTACGATCTTTATTCCTATTAAAATTGTTATTATTTTGATTCCTTCTGAACCCATTTTTGTTTCGGTAGTTGTTATTTGGTGGTAGTGACTCTATTTCAAAGTCCTGTGAATTATTATTTGTATTGTCAGCAGTGTTAGAATTTTCTCTTGATTGATTTGGTGGCGGGTTGGTTTGTACAAAATTATTATTATTTCTATGGTTATTATGCTGTATATTGCTTGTGGAGACAGCTTGAACACAATGAAGGTGGTTTTCAAGGTCTTTGAAACTTTTAATGGAGGCGGTGGCCAATGCTAGTTGGACGTGATACGGCATCTTCTTAAGTGCGATGTGAGCTAAGGTAATATCGGGAATCTGGTTGTCTAGCTGCGAATTTTGATAGCGTAACCGTGAGACGAATGCGGTATATGTCTGACCACTTCTTTCGTCAAAATTGGAGGATATTATTTTAGATAACAATTCTTGTTGTCTATCTAGGCTCCAATATTGTTCGAGGAAAGCTCTCAGAAATTCTTCTAGGCTGTTGAATTCATGTGCACGTCCATGAAGGAAGAGCAGAGGTTCCGCGATTAAAGAAGAGGATAGCCGGAATCTGCGGAGGGGCCAGCTGATTGGAACTAAGTCCTGTACCGCTTTTAGCTGTTCTGCAAACGCTTTATATGTCATGTGGAATTTTGTGTTATCAAATTTTGCTAATCCACTGATTAGTTGTGACACATTCTGCGTTTGGTGCTACTATCTCACCTCCTCCTCTCACTCTACTCATATTCATTTCAAGTTGTGATATTTTGTGTGTGTCTGTTTTATTTTACTATTTAAATCGATTTTAGTATCTTGCAACTCGCTGTCTAGTTGGGTGATGGTTATTTGGTGTTGGTTTAATTCTTTTCGGTTTCTTTAACTCTATTGTGAATTAATGTATGTTCGGTTACTAGACTTTCAACTTGGGTTTGAGTAGTATTTAGAGACGTGTTTGTTAGGCTAAGTTGAGTGTTAATTTCTTGTACAGATTTTTCTAATGGCTGGGTGGAATCTCTAATTTGCTTTTCCAAATTCTTGCAGGTGGTGACACACTCTGTCTTCTGTTTCTCTACTGCCTGTTGTATGTCGGTTTTGGTTTGTTTTACAAGATTTTCTAGTTTTTTGTTTAATCCATCAGTGTGTTCACTTACGTTTTGCATGACCTTGTTTTCCAGTTCAATCGCATGCTTGCTCCAATCTTCACTCAGTTCCTTCCTCAAATTCACCTGCATGTCATCCATTCTTTTGTTGAGGCATACAGTAGTGTCATCTAACTGCTTTCTCATATCTTTCATCTCTCCCTGATGTCTCTGATCTCTACTCTCAATCCTCCATCCATTTTTCTATTTGATTATTCATTTGTTTCATGTCCTCTTTCAACTCCTATCCATCTTCTCCATTCTCTCCGTTTGATTATTGATTTGACTATCTATTCGACTACCCAGTTTCTCTTGGGAATCTTTGAGGTCATTACTTATTTTGAGCATGAGGGTGACCAAATCGGTTGGAGTGTCATTTATTAATCTGGAAGTTAATGGACTCAGTTCATCTGGCGTGAGTTGTGTAGTAGGATTGACAGTAGTAGGTGACGGCGTACGTGGAGGCACTTCTGTCGGGCTGACATCTGGTTCCAGGCGGGTGGAAGACAGCTGACGAAGATTTTCAGGGTCGAAGTTGGCGCTAGTGACACTTCCTGCGTCTCGCTCCCTGGGCGCTGTCTCATCAGTGTTGTTTGTTGCCTCGGTGTTAGGTGTGGTCACTTCTCGCAAAGTGTTGTTGTCTCCCAGCTCTATGTAGGATACAGATGAGTTGGCTGAGAGGTTCTCCATGATGGTGAGTTAGGATTTGGACAGCTGGGCTAGTGGTGAAATCCAAGGATGTCGCGGTCCGATGGTGTGAACGCGGCGTGAAGGGTGTAGGCGCGGCGTGGAAATAGATGCGCGGCACGAAGGGTGTATGCGCGGCGTGGAAATGAATGCGCGGCGCGAGTGCGATAGTGACTCAAGTGCAGTGAAATGTTGACCGAAAGGATTAAGTGATAAGTGATATATACAGTGAGACAATAAATTTTCCAAGACTTATTACAAATAAACATGCACAAAATAAACAGGCAATGATAGTTAAATCAATAGATACCTGGTAATTACCAGTAAATAAATTTTTATATATGGTAACTATTAATAAATAGCCCTATATTCAATGCTCATTAATAATCTGGCGATTTTCAAACTATCACATATAAACAATAAATAAACAGTTAATACTCTTAATATTTTGCCTATGATATCGCTTTTTTGGGGATTTTGCTTAAATTAACAAATTGGTTAACAAATTAATAAGCCCCCAAGACCTTAATGCTCTTGGTAAACTAATAATATTTTGGTACCTTTAAAGCTTTAATTTCAAGGTTAAATAAGCTAGCTTTCTTAATAGGCTACCTAAAATAATTATTTGAATGATCACGGAATGTGATTCGAAGCAATAAATGCATATATCTCTTTAAATCATTGGCGATATTTCTGAGTATACTCCTCCTCGATGTCTCCTCAGGAATAATTTAATAATGAAATCAATATTCCAATTTATTAACTGCTTTATTAAAGCTTGGCAATTCCATAAGGTGTATTTTCAATTTCAAAAAGTTTTCAACCATCAACTCTGTGATTTCTGAGTTCAAATTTTTTGGCTTTCTTAATAAAGAAATCCTGTACATCTCCGTCAGGCCGCCATGTTGGGTGCCATGTGTAACAGCCCCACGTTATGGTGCCATGTGTAACATTACTGTGTTGTGGGTCATGTGTGTAACGCTATTATTTTTATGTTGTATGTCCCGTGACGTCAGGATCAAGCAAATATAGTCAAATGTGTCACAAGATAAGGGAGAGCTAAGTGATGGACTATAGTCACGCATCAAAGACAAGATCTCAATCCACTTACGTAACACACTTGGCTAAGCATACTCCTTACGTGACTGGGCATGTCAAAATTTGGCCTTGCAAGGGCTCATCCAGGATACTGATATTTTCATAAATTAAATAAATTTAATGTATCAATTGGGATTGCCAAGACAGGTGCAAGAACGACTAGAAAACCCAGTAATTAGGTGAAAAACTTGGAGTATATTCTCCTGTTCCTTTAGAACACACAACTTGAACAATTAAATGAATTTTACAAGTTTCATTAATAATTGTTAATAACAATAAATAGCTTGTTACAAAATTTATATTTTCGGTAGAGCGTGGGTGTGGGTATTTTGCCTGGCAAATAAGATTGTACAAAATCTCTAAAATTATGAATGTCTTAAATACTAGACCATGAGCTCATGTTTCTATGCTTCACGCAGTATGATAATTTTCCCCACTATTTCACTTTAAAGAGGCTTTTCGCGCCTTTGGCCAAAGGATTAATAAAACGGATCACTCACAGTATTGGCGATGCTTTGACGTTGGTTACCGTATCCTGGTTTGGGCAGCCATCTCAGGGTGGGTGGGATTCCGTGTGTCATGTCACGATACAGCTTGGCTCTGGACCATGGTTTATAGCATTTCCGGGACTTTACATGAATTTAATCAATTATATATTGCCACAGCTTAATATATCAGAGCTTGAAAACATTAAGATTGAAAATGAAACTGATTACATTTTAAAACAGTTAAACTGCGTATGTGCTCAAAAGTGACTGCTCTCTAAGGAGTCTCAAACGGAAGAGTTACCCTTGCTAAAATTCAAGGAAAACAGAATTTGCAATAGAACATTCTAGAATTTTTAATGAAATGCTGTGCTGTGATTGGTCAATTTAATATCGTGTTTTTGACGTCAGTACAATGCACAAAGTAGTTCCAACATTTAGCTACAATAACCATTTAAATAATATGCGATATATTATATATAATACAAAATAACATATAGGACGTTAAAATCCTTTCAATTTTTATTTTTATTTTTGGAAGATGCCTTTAAAAATATTCTTTACTTTTCAACTCCACTGCCAAATTCAAAAGGTGAACTGAAAGTTTATTGCTAAATTAATATACATCCAAATGTTTTATGCTATAAAAATAACTGACTCCTAAAATAGTATAATCTCATATACAACAAATATTTCCAAAATATATTGCTATGTTCGTGAAACCACCGAAGATATGAGACCTGTATATACATTATTTCACCGGCTTGGGATGATATTTTGGTGAGTACAAATAATAATATGCATTATTTAATAGCAAGTTAACATATGGGGATTAAGTATTTATACATTTATAAATAATTGATGAATCATAATTTTTCCAATGATTTTATTGGCATTGACATCTTTCAGTAGATGATCCATATAGGCAGTGGTGTGTTTTGATATTTTTGGATGAAGGTTATGGCCATCTTCAAGATTTGGATTTTTCAATTACATAAATTAACATCAAAGAATACAAATAAATATACAACGTGATATGAGTCAGAGACTTTTGGTGGTGAGTCGGAGCTCGCTTCCTTGTTATCATTATTTTATCAATATTGAGTACTGCTAAATTAGGTCAGCTTACCGTTAATTGTGCTATCTATTATAATACCAGCACTTAGTGGTCATTGACAATATTTTATTGAGGCTTTATTTGGTTGCCAGAATTTGTATCGTGACAATGTTTTTATATGTTCAATGACGCATTCATGTACATAAATTGTATGTGTTGAATAAAGAGTTTGATTGATTGATTGTACTTCAAAAATATGGTATCATAAACACCTATCCCAGGTTCAATTGTTATTTTAAATTAACGTCTGAAATGTTTTACTTATTGTATCATGTTTCCCTATCGACATTATTTGTAACTAAGTCGATATTGATGAATGTAGAATTTTCTATTAATATCGTATTATAACTTTATTTTGACAACTCATCGACATTATAATATCATCACCATTACTAACACATGTTGAGACGTTAATCAAGCAATACTATATTCTATTCACACCCATTTCTAAATAACATCTCATCTTCCATCACAATCCATTATTTTTACTAATCCATTATTTTTCAGCTATTCCTTCCATTTATAATTATTTGTTTTTTTTTCAATGACTCGTTTATTTCATATTCATTCCATATAATCTTTTTTGTTTTATTATTGTACTTGTTTAGTTCTAATTTAGTTTTATTCTCAATTATTTTTCATTTCAGTCTAAATATGTAAATAATTTCAGTCTAAATATGTCAATCTTTATTATTTCAACTAACGAAGGTCAAGTGTTGATGAAAAGGATTTCTTTGTATCTCCTTTTCCAAGAATGGACATTCATATGTCCAAACTTCGCCTTTTCATCTAGATAACTCACTATTATTAAATCATCAGTATATTTTTGCTTCATATCTACTCATGGTATAATTTATAAGCTAATGTAAATTTGACGAATAATCAATATTGTATATTTGTTATTATAATCTAGAATTTAAGCCGTCATATTTGTTATCTACATGAATAAAGTAATAAATCTAAATCTAAATCCCATTTCTTCTGTCGGGTATCCATATCTCTTATGTTTTTTCATCCAAGATCATTAAACATATGGGATTATGAAACTCCTTTCTATGGGTAGAAATAGTTATCAACCCATATTTTTTATTTCTATGAAGCAAAATTTTACCAGGAGTGCGATTTTTCAAATGATATGCATTCAAACTCGATTATTCATAATATTTCGAAAGCTGAGATTAATTTTTTTATAGTGCAATGATGATTCAGTGCATGAGACTGATGGCTGTACTTTAAAAAATTGTTTAATTTCATTCCTTTTTTCCTTTAAAATTTCCATTCCTGTGCCTTTGTAGGCCTACCCCCGAGCAGAGCTCGGTACCCCGATACTAAATTTTGAAAATCCGCATCGATCTGCGGTCCAGAATTGCCAATCGATTTAGGTTAAAGGAATCGATTTTAAAAACGGAATATCAAAAATGCGTTTGCATAATTATATTGCCTTCAGAAAAACACTCATCTTATTTTAAATATAATGTTGTTGCATCTGCACTGTTATTTTAAGATTTATATAATGTTTATTGATTTTCCATTATTATTGAATTTGGTGGCTGCGACGTTATCCAAACATACAGCAAACAGCTGCTAGTGACGTCATTCCATGTTGAGTTGCTAAACATTTCTGGTCTGGTAGGGTGACTGACATTTTTGTTTTCAGATAATTACTGCTGAGTAAAACTGGAATTTTCTGTGTTCATGAAAATATTTGTGTATATTATCTTCCACAATAAATCACTGTATGGATAGAGAATCAACTACTCAATTTATTTTGATTTTGGAGTGTTTTAATTATTAGAAAGGAGATTTAGCAAAAGTTGAACAATGAGTGAACTGACTCAGGAAGAGGTAGTGACATAGCCTTTGTATCATTTTATTTGTTTTGTAAAAGGTTATCCTTTTCTTGTTGATTGCATAAAATTTTTCTGGTGGAATTTTTCAAAATTTTTGTCATCCAGGACTTTGAGATGATTTAGCATGAATATTTTCCAATTTATTGGGTTATTATTTTTATTCAACATTGCAGTGATTATTATCAGTGACATTGCTCAATTTATCTTATTTTCTTAATATTTCATTAATTCAGACTAATCAGTTTTGTATTCATGATGAAATATTCGATCAGGGACTCTCGTTCAATGTTTTGTTGGCTTTGTTCTACTTGAGTTAAAAGTTTTCTAGAAAATAAATTCAAAGGAAGTTAGAGGACAAAAATATGTTGACAATTACTGAAGTTTTTTTCAAGTAGGTTATAATATTTTACATAGTTTGAAGATGAAGTGCCTACTTTATCAACTAACTTGAGTTTTGATGCTGTTAATGTTTTTCAAACGTAGATTGTGCTTCATTATACGAATTAGAAAATAATAGCAAATTGAATTGAAACTTACTAATGTAGGCACATTTTTTTTTGAAGGTTTATTAATTCCCGGATTCCCCTGAAACTCACTCAATAAAACAGGATTAAAGGATCATATTTTGTAGCTATGGTGCCTATTACTATTCAATTTAAATCTTATTAAAATTTTCTTCGTGAATAGTTCATATGAAGAAATTATGATGTGAATTCCTTTTAGTACACAATAATTTTTATACCACCATTACAATACTTGAATTGATTATTCTTCAGAGGGCCTTTGAACCCGTTCATCAACTTATTTGCAACTAAATTGGATGCATAACATGCTAACCCAACTTTGAGAGTAGGCTACAAAAAGAATCATCAAGATGATTCTTCAAATTTATTATCTTGTGACAAGACTCGGCTGTGAATGAATGAAAGTACTCTTGGTTCAATAACTACAGCCTCTGTCTTGTCCCAGTAGAACCAAATTTTAAAGTATGAAGGCTTCAATGTACTACTCCCTAAATGCTCTCGAAGGCTTATCTCAATAAATTGACACAAACTATCAATCTCATTCATTTGAGATGGGATTTAACTTAAATCTTTAATATCGTTTTGTAGCTTAACCTAACCTTGTTGGGTCCTGTCTGGTAGTAAATTGCAATTCAGGTTGCCTTACTCTTAAGGTAAAGTAAGTCACTGGTACTTTCTCTTTCGATCACTGAGAAAATTTTTAATTTCAGATCCGTAGACGGCGTTTAGCTCACTTGGCAGCTTTGGAGACGAGCCCAGGACCTGTGCCTTCCACGTCAGGCGCTGCTGCTCTGTCTCCGTCTGCATCCACTTCATCTGTGATAACTCCTTCTTCACCTTGTAGTCTCACTCCTAGTATTAGCAATGCGTCCAGTCGAGGTCAGTTGAAGCACTTTCATATGTCAGATACGGTATAGGCCTATATTTAATGAAAAATTAGTTCTAAATGCATTGCAAGAGTAGACTATTCAATTTTTGTGAATTAATTTAATAACTTTTCCAGTTCTTCAACTCCTTAGCTTGCTAACTAAGGCTTAGCCTTAACTAATCTTGTTGATTACTATTTTTGTTTTTTTCACTAGTCTTACTGTGTTCATACTATCTATCAAAACAATAATATAATCTACAAATCAGCTTCTATTATCAAAGTTGCAGGTCCAGAATGTTCAGTTAGAAAAACACCGCCTCCTCAGAAGAGTGACTCACAGAGCACTGACACGTCCTCGCAAATGGAGGTCGAGGAAACCCCGCAAGAAAAGTCAGGCTCACAGTCACAGGTCGATGTCGACTCGGGAATCGAGAACATGGAGGTTGAAGAAACACAGAAAGAGCCACAACACAGACATAGGGTATGCTTTAAAACTAGTACTGCATTCTTCTAAATCTCACACAATATAGCAGGATTAACAGCATTGCTACTATACTTTTATACTTGAAATCTTTTATATATTTTGATAAAAAGTATCAGATTGGTTACAAGCAAACTATTGTAAAATAGATTCAAATTCTTGGTTGATTCAAATAGTAAATTCAGCTTATTTCATAGTATGCTCAAATTCCTTAAAAATTCATGATTAAATTCTTGTAGTCAAGATTTAATTTCTATGACTTGTTGTTTTACTCCCGGATAACTCACAAATAATAACCCAATCACATTCATTTTGGTCAGTAGTTAGAGCAAACATATATTAAATTTAGTTCTTTGTATGTTGGCGTTGGCCTCATAATGATACCATGAACCATCTTCAACCAGGTTAATAATACATGACGAGTTCACCCCGTGCAGCGCAAAGCGCCGCTCATTTGAATTTTCTAAATCTCTTAGTTTTAAATACAGTAGTTGCTATTTTGACTATCTGCAGCTGACAGCAGCTCAGTTGTACCAATGAGATCCTACCTTGTACATGTACAGTGATTACTGTTCACTGTAGGCTACTACTTTTAGGAAAAAAACTGTCCAAGCTCTATCCATTAAGCCTGGTTTTCATTAGTAGAGTTAGGGCCGCTTTCCTCAACGCTGCTTAAGCAATACATCTGGCTTAAGCCTCATTCGGAGAATAGGAAAAGTATAGAAAAAAAATTGAGCGTCAGCTGTTATTACTTAAGCAGCGTTGGGGAAAGCGCCCCTTAGTGGTAGAGTTCCCTGGGCAAGTACTAACTATCTTGTGAACTCTCCCAATGAAAACGTTTATAGTAGAGTAGAGTCATGGTTGAGTGCTTGTTTTTAGTAGAGTAGAGTGGGATAGTACTCTACCACTTGCCTTCCCCCCACCACCGCTTCTCACTCTACTCTACCACCACTATTCTAATGAAAACTGTCTCGAGCTAGTAGAGTACATTTCCGTATCGACATTTTAAGGTTAGATCTGTTCACTAGACAACACACTTTACCTACTATTCTCAATTGTAGTGAAAACAGTCACTCGACCAAGTAAGTAGAGTAGAGTTAGTATGCCAGTTACTCGACCACTAACTCTACTAATGAAAACCAGGCTTTATGGAAAATATATATGGGAAATTTAAAAAACTAAACTCAATACATTTAATAACTTAGTACATTTAATAACTTAGTACATTTTATGCCAACAGATAATGCCACAGAAAACTATTTTATGTTTTTATCAATTTACTCCAATTTTAAATGATTATTTTTTAAAAACAAATAGAACCTGCAAAACATGGATTTTTCATCTTTCTTTCTGACCGCATCAAAATCGGTCCACTCAATGTTCTCCACGAACTTTCCAAAGTCGGACACGAAACTCTTTTCATATATAAGATTGTGACTCCACATGATTGTTTACACATAGTGACCTAATTAAGTTTAAATGGCCAATGTTTTAAATATGGTGATGTTATTATTTTTGAATTTAATTGATGACTAAACGTTGTTTGCGTACTTTCATCATTCATCAGTCTCTTTGTTATTGAAGCTGAGGATGGTCTCAAAAATTCTTTATAGGAAAATTAATGAAAATAAGTCATAACTTTAATGGGATATTCGCTTGATGTAATCGAAATTATTAATATAAAATTTGTTTTGTTTCTGTTCTAGACTCTAAGCTCCAGTACAGAAATTTCAGAAGAGCAAATGTACAGTGTCGGTTCAAGAGTTTTATGTGTCTCGTGGACTCAGCAGTCGGAATCTTCTATTGTTCTGCCAGAAACCGCTGCCACTATCAGTCAAAGGCCCAGTATGAATTGCCACCTGTGGAAATGCAGGTAAGCTAAGGTTATTTGTAATCTTATTTTGATGAGGAAATGTGTTTGAGGATACGATACACAATGGGCTGTATGAATAAAGTTGAGCATTTGCTTATACTTCTAAAATATTGAGCATATGCTTCATTTTCTATGTGTCATTCACGAATATTGTGTAAAGTGATAATGAGTCCAGTCATAGATGGGTCAAAATTCCTTGTCACATAGCCAGACCCGGTTGGGCTATAGCGAGAAGGGTAGCTCGAGTACTTTTTTGAAAACATTGGGCTAAACATATGAATCATGATTATTGAGCTAAATTATCCACCTGGAGACACCAGTGATTGAACAAGCTGCGTTCCACCTATTTTTTTGCAATACATATGTGTTGATTTGAACTCAGATTTTTCAATCAGTGGTGTCTCCAGTTAGATATTTAGCTCAATGAAATTTTACAAATAGATTACTAGATTGAAAAGCGAGATCGAAATTTTGTGGCAGTGGAATAGAGCAGCAGGCAATGTTTTTAATGCGTTTAGTAGTAGCCAGCCGTCCAAGTGCCAAGAAATGTCCATCTGTACTAAGCCGTGGCCGAGAGTTGAGTCTAGAGTGTAAATGTGAGCACACGTTACGCCTTCAGTCGCGGCTGCCCGACATTGAAAGCGTTCATTAAATTTATCACCACCACCTTTTCCATTACCCAAGCGCAAGCCGAAAGCTCATGTGTGTATTGGCTTACTATTGTTAAAAGTATATTTTTATACATTTTCAGATATAATTATTTAGATGTATATTGTATAATTTGTCTATTGTAATATTTATGAGTATAGAAGTATGCTGCTGTGAGAAACCAAACTATACAGGATATATATACTCAGTATATCCCAGTGCTTCTGCTGTATAAGTTTACTTCTTGAAATGAATAATGTAATTACTTAATTTTATGTTGAAGTTTCTTAATCGATGGTTGTTTGCAAATGCTAAACAGGACCTAATCAGCCAGTTTGATGGAAGTGATGTGTCAGATAGCGTCTGAGAGAACCCACTGCAGGTGCCGCTGACTTGCTCGCCTGACGCGATGAACCAAAGTGACGACGGCCAAAGTGGCGTCCTTGGCGGGTGGTGAGTTGGCGGTCCAGCAGCCGTCCACCTCTTCCGCCGCCGCCGCCGCACCGGCCAGTACCGCCCGTGGCGAGCGCTGTTTGCCTGAGGAGGCACTTGCCTTCCTGTCCGAGTGCTACTCGCGTGTTGCCGTCGAAGAGAGGAATCATCCCAAGGTATGTAACAAATCAATCAATCAAATTTATTGCCTTAAAAACAATATAAGTACAAAAACAATACATAATGTACTTAAAATTAGGACATGAAATCTTTTTACAATATAGGCATTACAATCAAATAGCCTACTTGGTTTGTGTGCTGGCGACGAGTAAATCAAATCCAAGTTTATTTAATCAAATTTACTATACAAAGTGAGAATCTCTAACATAAAATACCAGTAACTTAGTACAAAGAAATTTTATGCTTTGAGTCATTTAAAAGTGTATATCAACGTTTAAAAGTGTAGGATTAATTCAACATTATATTAATCCTACACATAAATAGTTTTTCTTTTTCTTTTAATCATATTAAAAAATGCTACTCAGTTGAAAGTTTATTCAGGTAAAAGTAAATAGGATTAAAATTCATTAAGGACGATTAAAAAGTTGATTGAAAATAAATAAACAAGTTGATATGAATAAGTAATAATAAGTATTAATGTTTACAAGGAATCAGTAGAAGGTTAACTGAAAATAAATAACATTACTGGATATTGTAGTATATTTTACTTGCCCCAAATCGCAAGGGGCGTTTAGTTCTTAATTGGATTTAAAAGTAAAATTTTTTATTTAAACATTTGAATATTATTTAAAATTTTGTCCAAAATTAACTTAACTTTTAATTACAGCAAATTTAAATGTTTTATTTTCTATGATTAGTCTAAGCTCAGCGCAAAACACCGCTTGTTTTGTTTAAATTTACCGACACCTTATTCAATACTCTATCCAGCACACAAGTCCAAGAAGTTATGTCAAAAAGCTGAGAAATGGTACCATGCAAACTTGAATTTTTTTAATTTTTTACCAATTGAACGTTTATTTTTTTTTTTTTAATAAAAATGAAACCTGCACATCAAGCACCGCTAAACTTCATTTTGAGGGGTTATTATTATTGACAAGGGTTTTCCAGAGGTTTCAAAATTTTGAAAAGGGAATACCAGGTAATTATCTCGGATAATTAACAAGCTCAAATACCCTCCATTCCGGAAGGTTAAAATAATTTTTAGCTACCACGTCGATTCTGAGTTCGAGTTTCAGAAAACCTAGTGGCTTATAAACCGATCACCGCAACGGCCGTGGGCGTTGGTTGTGGCGTGTTCTCCCTCGTGTCTAAGACCGAAGGGTTCAGTTCCCTTCGGGTTCAAATTGATCCTCCAAATTATTGAACTTTCATCAAAAATTAATTATTTGCTTTTTTATCGAAATAAAATTACTTTTAATTTTTTCAGTTATTTATTATTAAACTAACATCAATTTTTCCATAATGTAAAACAATATTAATTTATTCGAATTTTTTTTAGCGACTCATAATGATTGTTCGTATTTGAGTTTAGAATTTTTCAACTTTGATGTAGTAGGCTTATAACCGATCAAATTGCAACGGCTGTGTGTACGACAGTTGTTTAGGCGTGTCTCCGTGTCTCCAGACCGAAGGTTGCACATTCAAATAGAACCTCGGGGTTCAAATCAGATCCTCCAAATTTTTTTTTGACATTGAACTTCTCATCAAAAATTAATTATTTTTGCTTTTTCATCGAAATAAAATTAATTTTAATTCTTTTCAGTTATTTATTATTAAACCAATATCAATTTTTCCAATGTAAAACAATATTACTTATTCACTGACTTTATAATAGTTCGCATTTTGGAGATAATTTCAACTCATGCAAGTAAACAAATTTTTCTATTACTTTTGTAAATCTGTTACATATGCAATGTTTAAATTACACATTAAATGACAGCACCAATAAACCACATGGAATATGCCAAGTGCTGAGCGTCTTCTATGACAGCACAAAATTACAAAAATCTGATATGGAATTATCTGATGGAATGTATCATGAAACTGCAGCCATGTACATTCAATAAATTTGTGTAAAATGAAGGAGATGTATTCATCGGGGATCTCAGTTGTTCTCATATACTCTTTCGCAGTTCAAGAAGATTTTTTCGCAGTTCAAGAAGATTTTTGTATGTGATGGTATCGTAAAAAGAATAGAGGATTAATGCTGGCCTCTTAAATAAAATGCTGACTGCTAACGGCTATTACCGTTTGTGCGGGAATACAGCTACTTGACAAATGATGAATGTAGCTTACATCGTAAAGTAGCGAGAATACTTAAGGTAACAAGTGTATGATAGAGAATATTAATAATAAAGAATAACATTTGGAGCTTACCTGGCAAAGAATACTTTCGAGCTATGTCAATAACAAAATACCATTTCCTTCCTAATATTTTTCCTTCCAATTGTCGAATGGGTCCGAATTGGTCCAATTCAGTAGGGTTACTTTATTGGATGTGATGAATTTCCATGGTAAAATTTTTAAACCAATTATTTTTGCCTATGCTTATATCAAGTTGTTCAGTTTTAGTTACAAAGCAGCATTAAGGCTATACAATATTTTTAAAGGCTCAATCCAGAAAAAATGAATAATATCTTGAGACACAGAAGAGAAGAACAATGTAGCTTTGTTTGTGGAGCTCCGTTGCGAAGCACGGGTGGCTTTTAGTTATTTAGATAGCTATACTTGTTATTTATCAAATTCCTCCAACACATACCTGCAAGTTATAATACAGACTTCATTGAATGTCACGGTGTCATTTTTAAAATGATGGCTACATCTTCAACAAACGTATCCAACAGAAGTCATAGTCAATTGTTTGACTTTAGTGTTATGTTAACACAATCCAATATTATCAACTATCTTTTATAATACATTTATTTTGTTATCAACAGAGAAGCAGTGTACCGGTTAGAGACTTGTTGGCCGAGACACGCGCCCAGTGTGTTCACACCACGTGGCTACATCTTCAAATAAAACGTAATCCAACAGTCATACACTGTTACTTTAGTGTTATGTTAATATTACTAATCCAATATTATCAATTCATCTTTATATCACATTTTTATTTTGTTATCAGAGAAGCAGTGTACCTGTTGAGAGACTTGTTACCGATACGGGCGTCATAGTGTTCAATTCACGTCTCTCATGCTGCAAGATGTTCTCCCTGAAAGACATGGACTTCCTCAAGGAACTGCTCGCCTGGGTCCCTCTCCTCCCCTGTCCTCAAGCGTAAGTCGTTGCTCGTGTGTCAGTCACCGTGCCGAGGGGCTTTTGTGTTCTTGCCAAGCTCATCTTTCGAACCTGACTCAGGCCAACCTGATGTAATACCGTAAGACTATAAGGACTATTATTGAAAAAATTATCGTGCGGATTTCAATTAATTGAGTTAGGCCGGCACAAGTCTGGGACCAAAATCAGAGTAGCTAATGTTCATCATGTGAGTAAACACCACTTCTATCTTTAATGTCCACATCTTGACTTTTCAATTTTAGTTTCAATAATATAAAATAAGGCAGTGATGCGATTTTTCAATATAAGTGCAGAGTGATACGAATTTTAAGGAATTTAAGATTAAATTGAATGAATGAAAGTCCCCACATGATGAACCCACCTATATGTCAAACTGTTTCTGTCAAAGATATTTAAATTATTAATCAGACATATGTCACATTAAACAGAGTGGTGGTGAGCACAGAACGGTTTTATTAGAACGGCTGATATTAAATATGTTGCCAAAAGTAATTTGATGGTGGGGTGATTGAGGATCCCACTGGCTATCAATACCTTCACTTTACCGTGACTATGGCCGCCATCTTGGATTTGCCATTATTTTTCAGGTTACAGGTGATGCGAT
The DNA here is from genome assembly GCA_017141395.1 of Laodelphax striatellus. Classification (NCBI taxonomy): domain Eukaryota; kingdom Metazoa; phylum Arthropoda; class Insecta; order Hemiptera; family Delphacidae; genus Laodelphax; species Laodelphax striatellus. Next base: position 40,339,271 of record CM029532.1, on the reverse strand, counting down.
GCCATGATTTTAACATGGAATTTTAAGATATTGAATGATGCTACAAAACTTTACGAATTTTAAGACAAATTGAATGGCGGAAACCGCACGTTTCCATGTTGACCCCGTTTTTGGAGCATTGCAATCGATTTCGTGATTTAACACATTGGTAACTGATGATTCGACGAATATATCGGATTACAATTGAAATATTTTAAAACGGAATTGTTTCAATATATCGATGCAAGTGCAAAGCCTTCGCCATTAATTTTATCTTGAAATTTCTGCACGAAATTGAACCATGTATAACATGACTACCTTCCCATTCACCTTCCCATTAAAAAAATGAAGTTAGAATCAATATGGCGGATCCAAGATGGCGCGATCAGACTTTGTAGTCACAGTAGTAGTATATGGCTCAGTTTTTACGATTCCAATGTCACCCACGATTCCAAGATTGCCTCAGATACAATATATTTATTTATAAAAAAATATAATATATAAGTTATTTCTACTTTTCTACATGATGTTGTTTTCACTTAAAATGCTTTTTAATTTCTATTGTTATTATTTGAACATTTTTTTTTGTAAATTGTTTGTATTTTATTGTCACCATTTTGTATAATAAAAATGGGTTGTTTCCATAATTTTCTTCCAACCCTTGTATAATCCTCAAACGAATGTTATTCCCTTATTAGACCATTTCATAAAAAAAATATAATATATAAGTTATTTCTACTTTTCTACATGATGTTGTTTTCACTTAAAATGCTTTTTAATTTCTATTGTTATTATTTGAACATTTTTTTTTGTAAATTGTTTGTATTTTTTATTATTATATAAATGGGGTTTTATAAAGTTTTATGAAATTTATTTTATTTTGTCCGATTCTTATTTCATTGAAAATTTTAATGTGCACGGGTAGAAATCATATTGGGTTTAATGAGTTATATTCATTATTATTCATTTCATGCATTTAGTTCATCCCACATAAACTTTATTGAAGAGAAGTTATTTTTGAATTTCTTCACATTATAAAAATACATTTCATATGAGTCTCACCTTGCATATTGTTTTTATTTCAGGTGTTTGGGCCTCTCCTTCAAGGACTCTATCGTGAAATGCATGGTGCTTCAGTCGTTGGAGATGGCCACAGAAAGCCACTTCTTGCTCTATCTGAATTAATAGATCTTCGCAGCAGTCCTCTAAATCATAACGATCGTCCAATATGCAATCTTGTTCCTGTCCAGGTATGACTTGATTCATTATTATTTTATTTCACAAGTCCTATCTGGTTTATGTTTTTATTACTAGACTAATGGAGGATTTCAAAACCATATTCAAAAGTTCACGGTCAAATTTTTCATTAAACTCCATCCAATAAAATAACTTTTAATTGAACAGCTGACTTGATAAGGCACCCGTACACTTGACATAGATTGTTATTACGAAGCTTACCAAGATATAGATATCTAGTCTAGTTTGTAGGTATCTCTTCAAGTCGTTCACTTCTAGGTCATTTTTATTGAATAAATTTGATGGAAAATCCAATCGTTTACATATGGCTTCAGAACAATGGAAAAAATCTCGATATACAAGCTCTAGATTTTAATATTATTCAAACTATATGGATGGCCTTGAATCCTGACTGTTAACTGCGCTCTGCTATTATTGTTATCATCACTATCAATGACTATGAACATTTTACATTGTCAATGTGAAAAAATGTTCATAGTTGTTGTTTTTTTTTATTCAATTTTTGGCTGAATTCAATTCTATTTGAATTGGATTTTAGATTTACTCATTTTTTATTGTTTTTTTGGCTAAAAAATAATAAAAATAATACATAGAATTTAAGATTGTTCGTCGGAATTATAATTAGTTAATCATGATCAACTCTCTTATCGATTAAGCAATTTAATACTCTACAAAATCGATCCTCTCAATATCATTTCCTCTGACTCAGAAGAGAAATTTCAATTTTATTTTTTTCAACATTCAGAAAAATGAGGAACCAGTGAGTTACAATTGTTACAACATTGGAAGTTTTAGAGTGCATTAGACTGCACTCTGTCTGGTATTTATTGGAGTATAAAGCATTATGGCCAGGCGAGCAAGGAAGAATTTGTGTGGAACGTGTAACAAAAATGTGAATAAAAACAGTAAGGCGGTTTTATGTATGGGCATTTGCTCCAAGTGGTTTCACTTCAAGGATTGCACTAATCTCACGAATGATGAGTTTGAACAAATAAAAAAATCTCAATTTTCGTGGAAATGTTCAGAATGTTGTGAGATCGAAGTAATTGAAAATAGTGATAAGAATATGGACACTGATAATTCGGACTGCGGTGTTGTATGTAATAATGATGAGGAGGCAGAACTAGAAAGCGAATTAAATAAACTTCTTACAGAGGAAATTGAAAATCAGAATGCTATTTTGAAAATCCTCAGAGATGACTTAGAACATGCTAGGAAAGAAATAACAAGTTTGAAAAAGTTGGTTCTAGACCGAGAAGAGGAAATTATTAAACTTAAACATGACAATACCACATATGAGGTAATGCCAGCAGCTAATAGTAGAAGAAAAATAAGAAGAAGTTTACCGAGCAATATTGATTTTCAATCCAAAAACTACTATCGACCACTCCAAATAAATGAAGAATTAGAACAAGATAGTGAAGACGTTATTGAAGAACTCTCTACTTGGAATCTTTGTCAGCCTCACAGGAAAAAATATACACAAAAAAATAAAAAAACGATTCCTTACAAGCCAAATACTCGTAAAGCTGATAAATTGCTACTATGTGCGGACAGTCATGGAAAAAATCTAGTATGGCATTTGAATGAATTGCTCACTACGCATGAATGTGTAGGTTTTGTTCAACCGGGAGGCAGAACAGAGCAGATTCTAAATAATACAAACATCATGGGTGAGATCAAGAATAAAAACGACGTAATTGTTATAATAAGTGGCACAAACGATGTTTCCAGAAATGAAGCAGATAAAATTTTAACTGGCATTAAGGAGACTGTAGAAAGATTTCATGAAAATAGAATTGTCATTGTAGACGTACCTAATAGATTTGATCTCGCTAATTGGTCATGTGTGAACGAAGAAGTCAGAAAGACCAACCAGCGTCTGAAGGAACTCAGCACAAAAAATCAGCAAGTATCTCTTGTTGAAGCTAGTCAAGCAGAGAGACACCTACACACTAGACACGGTATGCATTTCAACTACTGGGGTAAGAAGTGGCTGGCCAAAATGATTAGCAAGGTAGTGAGAGAGGAGGGAGGTGCCGAGAAACGTGGAGTCCAACACTTTTTGACCAACATCAGCACACCACCACCACAAAGGAGTCTTCCTGATTCTCCACTTCAGTCGCCTGCTGTAGTGGGCCCACTTGGAGGCAGATCACCAACTGTGGAAGGTGTTGCAGCCCTATTTGGAGGATCAATTGATGGTGCATCACTGGCTGCTGACAACTCTTCTACCTCGGGAAACGATCATGTTCCCCTGCAACTACCTCAAACCTAAACACAGAGAGCTCTCAACGCGGCAGATCAACAAGTGCTTCTGACAAAAATAGACAGCCCAAAAATAAATTAGCTGATAAGAATGAATTTAGGATAGGATACTTGAATGTACAAGGTCTTGAGGGTAAAAACCTATTAGTTAATGAATATGCGGTTGACAATAATTTTGATGTATTATGTTTATGTGAACATTGGTGTAGGAAGTCTGAATTGCCATTTAAACTGATTGATGATTTTGAATTGATTCAGTCTTATTGTAGGGAAGCCCATATACGTGGTGGAGTTGCAATATATGTAAAGAGAGAACTTTCAGACCATGTTGAAAAGCTAGAACTTAAGTTGAAGAGTCATGAACTTGATTTCGAAATAGCTGGCGTATGCATGGAGAAAAGCAAGGTGGTAATTTTATCCATGTATAGGTCTCCTAATGGAGATCCATCTAAATTCTTAGAAAGTTTGGAAGCTCTCCTTGTATCTTACTCTAATCATAAATGGAGAAACTATAAAATTGTGATTGGTGGAGATTTTAATGCGCATTTTGATGTTACTGTCAATAAGAGGTATGTAGCTGATTTTAAAGACCTACTTAGGCAATATAACTTTAAAGCACAGAATAATATGCCTACACGAGAGAAAGCATGTTTAGATAATATACTTACAAATGCTTGCATCACAGATTTGAATCAATTATGCGAAGTTATTAAGTGCACCTTTTCTGATCATGACTCTGTATGTCTTAATTTAAAGAATTTCTATTTAGATGAATCTATCAATAAAAAACAGGCTAGAGTGGTGACTTCTAGGCCGATAGATATCTTTAAATTAGTCAGCTGTAGAGAATCTCTTGTAAATTATAATTGGCTGAAGGTTTTTACTTATGAAGAACAATGTGCAGCAGGTCAGATTTTTGATAATTTTTTAAATATATTTATGAAAATTCTTAATAGTGCTATACCTCAAAGGAAATGTAAAGTTAATAGACAGCTTAGTAAATACAGAGTAAATAAAAATAAGAACGAGTGGTACACAACTGAATTGACTAATCTGAAAAATAGAATGATGATTTTTTATGATTTAAATAGGGAACTTAACACGGAGGTAACTAGACTACTATACTTAGATGCTAAAAGTAAATATAAAATAGCTATTGTCAATGCGAAGAAAACATGTACTATTAATAATATTGAGACAGCACAGAACAAATGTAAGATGGCCTGGAAAATAATAGGTTCAGTAAGCGGTAGTAAGCGCAGAGACGAGGTTGCTATATTATCGCCTAATGAATTTAATAATTACTGTATTAGTGCAGTTGACAAAATAAATAGTAAAATAGTAAAACCCATAGATACGGCAATAGAAATGATGCAGAGTAATTTTACAAGAAATGAAAGTCAGATTTTTCAGTTTTCGGAAGTAACAGTAAATGACATCTTAAATGCTCTTAATAAACTTAAATCCTCTGACAGTGTTGATATTTATGGTCTTACAAATAATCTTCTTAGAAAATTAGGCGATTGCATAGCATATCCACTAGCGTATTGTATGAATACAATACCTTGCTGTATAGTGTGTAGGTGTCTCTCTGCTTGACTAGCTTCAACAAGAGATACTTGCTGATTTTTTGTGCTGAGTTCCTTCAGACGCTGGTTGGTCTTTCTGACTTCTTCGTTCACACATGACCAATTAGCGAGATCAAATCTATTAGGTACGTCTACAATGACAATTCTATTTTCATGAAATCTTTCTACAGTCTCCTTAATGCCAGTTAAAATTTTATCTGCTTCATTTCTGGAAACATCGTTTGTGCCACTTATTATAACAATTACGTCGTTTTTATTCTTGATCTCACCCATGATGTTTGTATTATTTAGAACCTGCTCTGTTCTGCCTCCCGGTTGAACAAAACCTACACATTCATGCGTAGTGAGCAATTCATTCAAATGCCATACTAGATTTTTTCCATGACTGTCCGCACATAGTAGCAATTTATCAGCTTTACGAGTATTTGGCTTGTAAGGAATTGTTTTTTTATTTTTTTGTGTATATTTTTTCCTGTGAGGCTGACAAAGATTCCAAGTAGACAGTTCTTCAATAACGTCTTCACTATCTTGTTCTAATTCTTCATTTATTTGGAGTGGTCGATAGTAGTTTTTGGATTGAAAATCAATATTGCTCGGTAAACTTCTTCTTATTTTTCTTCGACCACACAGGCTGTTGATACGCTAATCAGGAGGGTCCTTCGGGCTTTTGAGAATAGAAGTTTTGTGCAGGCCCCCTTCTGTGACCTCAGCAAGGCTTCTGATTGTATCGACCATTCTGTCCTTCTGGATAAGTTAGCGGCATTGGGATTCAATCCTAATGGATTATTGAAATCTTATCTGGAGAATCGTAAGCAAATTGTATGTATAAAGGGATCAAGATCCAAGGTATCAGTAATTAATATGGTGTGCCCCAAGGATCTGTGCTTGGGCCGCTCTTATTCATACTCATGATCAATGACCTACCAAGTTTTGTGACAAATCAAACAATATTGTATGCCGATGACACAACTTTTGTAAATGAAAATGTTGACATTGACCAACTTGAAACTTTGACGGCAACATCAATGTCTAAAGCGTCGGCTTGGTTCAGAGCAAATGGTTTTTTGTTGAATGAGAGCAAGACCCAATCATTACTGTTTAGTTTGAGGGAAGCTAGCTTGTTAAACACCTCAGTTAGTATAAAGTTTCTGGGTATTCATCTGGATGAGAAGTTGTCTTGGAGACCGCATGTTGGGCATTTGTCTAGTAAACTCTCAAGAGTTATATATCTTTTAAATAATTTAAAGGAGTATGTGACTGACAGGTATTTGAGATCAGCTTATTTTGCTTTTTTCCATAGTTTGCTGTCATATGGAATTCTATTATGGGGAAACTGTAGCGATGTGCAGAGGGTCCTTCTCATTCAAAAAAAGGCTATAAGAATAATTTCTAATGCAGATTTTCTCGCCCACTGTAGACCGCTCTTTATTAAGCTCAGAATAATGACAGTAATTAATCTATATATATTTAAGGTAATACTGTATACTATTGACCAATTGCCTCACCTCGAATGCAGACAGAACATACACGGACATTTTACTTGACAAAGGGATATGATCAATGTACCTTTCAACAGATTGACAAAATCAACGAAGAGCTATATGGTTGTTGGAATTAAATGTTATAATAAGCTGTCAAGATATGTGAGGGATTACCCGGCTGGCATTTTTAGACGTAAGCTCGAGGAGTGGTTAACTGAGCACTAAATTTCTAGCTTTAAATGATGGCTCCATCCTATTTTAAGTTTAAGTGTTTTGTAATGATGATTATGTTGATTTTTATTTGTTATTGCCGTTCGTACGTACCTGCTGACGTATTTTAAGATATTTTGTGACGTTGTCTATTGCTTGTTTTGAAAGTTTAATGACAATAAAATATTATTTATTTATTTATTTATTCATTCATTAGAGTTTCATTAGTTAAAACTTAGGGTGAGATAATCATTTCAAAAGATTATTGTCTCAAAGTATGTGGCAATCTCTAGGAAACCTTGGATCTTGGAAGACTAAGTAAGTAAGTTAATAAGTTTACGAAAATAAAAGCAGTGTATAAATTGAATGATTTAAGAAGGGGTTTGAAAAGTTCAAAAATAATCCATAGTACGATATTGGAGTACTTACAGGTAAATATAATTGTCACCACCGACAAAAGTAAGACTTGAACACGGATAGTGAGCTCTATTGAACGGAAATTCAAGTTGAAAATAATTATGAATAACAGTTGAGAATATTGCATTCTCGTCTGATATTAACTAAATAAACAGACTCAACTTGATGCCATAATTGATTAATAGTTTAAAAACCGCTAGATTTAATCAAGAATCGAAAAAGATTTTAAAAATGAAATGAATATTTGAAAAAACAAATTGTTATATATGAAGTTTTTACATTATTCCAAATCAACAACCCTTCAGATTCCATGCTTTTAAGCCTATTCAATTTTCCTTCATTCCAAATCAATAACCCGCAGATTCTATGCTTTCCAGCCATTAAAATCGAAAATGTTTGCCTCTGATTGCAGGTGCAGTTTTTGCCCGACATTGTGACAGCGGCCGCTGGCAGAGAGGTGGCGCAAATGTCGTTTTTCGGTCCATTTCTGTCGGTTTCTGTTTTCGCCGAAGACGACCCGAAGGTTGCCGAGCGCTTCTTCAGCGGAAACACAATCGCTGATAAATCTCTTCACACGACACTGCAACAGGAACTCGAAAACACCAGGGTAAGTTAATATTATGTAATGGCTGTAATGTTATTTTTTTAAATTTAAATTGGTTATTATCGATCTTCGACTCGATAAATCTGTAATGAAGGAAGCTAGGAAAAAGTGAAAAACTAAGGAGAATGTGAGACTGTCAAGAGATGATTGTACTCGAGTTTTATAAGGAATTATGCTGATGTAAGTACTGAATACTGTAATTTCCATATGTCTTATATTGAATGATTTAGCCTATATTATAAAATTAAATGATAGGATTGATGTTCGTAGGATAGAAAATGCAATGCCGAAGGACCTTGTAACGCGTTGGGAAAAATATGTAATGCTCATCGGTGACTATGGTGGAAAATATGATAAAAGCAAAAGATATACACATTATATATTATTTATTATTTTACATGATCCATTACAGTGATTTTACATTTCACATAATACATGATTTTGAAGCTTTAGGTTTATACTTCGATTTGGTTTCCACCCAATCGTACTATTTGTTTTTGTTCGCCTTCAACAAGCATGTGCATTATTTATCAGTGTACCCTATTACATTTATTTGAGAAATTTGTATTGTTTCTTAGAAAAACCAAGTTATACAAGTATCTGTGGCATAAACTTTATATTACTAAATTTATTGTTTTCAATATTAAATTTTATTTTAATTCAATATTTTTTGACGACATTTTGTAATTGTTTTGTAGATTAGTTTGCACAAGATATTCCACGGTGTGCTGGTGAACTCGAGCTCTCGGGAGCCGATGCTGTCTTACATAGCTGCCCTGCTGCACCACAACGAGAAGCGAGCTCAGATCCACGCGGAAGAGAGAGCGCTCGCCGGAGATGGATTCATGTTGAATCTACTTTCCGTATTGCAGATGCTCTCCTTCAAGGTAATTATTCACATTTGGGTTGATGGGGAATTGTATCAAAATCTGAATACTGAAAGAACCAATTTTTCAACGTTGTACGTTGTGCCTTTATCTCTTTATTCTTTTCCCTTTATTCCTTAATCATCCCTATTCATTTTCTCAAGCACCAGTTTTCATGACTCTCTTGACCAATAAATTTCAGTAAGATACTGTTTATCTACACATGATCGGAGTAATTTCTATTTTCAAACCGCAGATTTCATGGCTTTGATTTATGATTATGAGTAAGATACTGTGTACCTTTACCTGATGAGATACTTAGAAGGAATTTTTGAGTTATTCAAAACAACATCTTCATTTACCTACCAGAAGGTTCAAGTAAGCTATATTTAAAAACTTATACGAACAATTATCAATTTCACGTACTTGAAAATTCAATTACATGTACTAGCTAATGCGAAACTAATGGTTACTGTTTATTTTGCAGGTGAAACTGAACAAAGTCGATCCCTTATATCCTTTCCATCCATCAAGTCTGGTTGACATCAAGAATGATACCAAACTGAAATTCACGTCACAAGAATCGGCCGATTGGTTAGATGAACTCAGTAAGTTTTTCCTCTGTTATTCTAAAATTGTATTCATAAGATTTTCAGTAATTTTCATGTACTGAACAATATTCCGTATAATTGAATTAGTAATCACATATTATCTCTTGACATAAATTGAGATACAAACGTTGTGAAAACATAGTACTTTATCAAGGTTCAATCTAAATAGTTATCAATACAGAGACTGTATAATAACAGTGTGGACATTCGATGTTACACTTTTGATTGGTTTGCTCAGACAAATCCACTATACATAATATTTGCAGAAATGAAACGAGAATCATATGATATGTTGAGTGATTCACTTCTTACCTACAATTATTTGCCTTTGCCAGTAAAAGTGAATCATTTTAAGATTTTAACACAATACCAAGAGTAGACTATTTTTAATGTTAGGAAATTTTGATGTTTCTCTCAAAATAAGTTTGAAAAGGGAGTGAATGGGTTGATGTTTGCGTATTTTCCCCATATAAAATTCAAAAATTTGGCAAAATTCTGTTGGCGGCGAGGAAAAAATTATCCCCACATACTCTTATGGAGTGCTTCACACAAATGGCTACACTGTTATTATGCAGTCTCTGTATATGTCAATAAAGAACTATACGACTCGATTCCCAGCAATTTCGAACCTCAAAGTACTTGAATTGTTGGAAATTGTTTTCAATATGTATAATTTCTTCCAAATACTATGTTTTTTGTTGCTTGCTTTTCTGAGCAGAATAAAAACAATTGATTTGTTCTTTGTAGGTAAAAGTCAGAAGGGTTGGAAGGAGCCGAAATTTCCCACGCAGTGTTGGTTTCTGACGTTGCATTGCCATCACCTTGCTCTCATTCCGGCCTTCCAGAAATACAAGCGTCGTGTGCGCGCCCTTCGTGATCTTCAAAAACTGGTGAGTATTTTTAAATTCTTGATCATTCAGTAAAATTTATGAGGTAGTTCCTTAGTTTACGCCTCACAGTAGTTTCAGTGGTATTGCTGAGATTGGAATTTTATTTGAGCAGTACAGGCTCCTTGATATAACTTACTTATTCAATTTCTATTTTTTAGTCACCCTCAGTTATTCTGAAGTGCTTCACTTGGAGTCACTTAATATCTATTATTTGCTATTATTTTTTCAGATCGATGAAATGCAAAGCACAGAATCACAATGGAAGTCACTGCCATTCGCTAGTAGAAACAAAGAGCTAATAAGGAGATGGAAGCAGCAAATCAAGGTGAATAATGATCAACAAGCAGTTGAATTTCATTTTATAAAATTATTGTTGGTTTATTTTTATATTTTATTTCGGAATCGTTATGTTCACTAATCTCCTATGCATTGAATTTTTTTTGATGGAGTACTAATTGAAGAGATGAAATCAATGTTAATACTGAAACTGAAATTAAAACTCTTCTATTTTAAAAGCCTTCGAAAACAGCAATGGCATTGCAATGGTCTGTCTAATATTTCGAATGACAACATTAATAGTCGAACTAGTTATTTCACAGAAGAAATTTGGCAATAATAAATTCACAGCAGCAGTGACAAGCAATAAAATTAATTGAAGATGAATTGGAATAACAGTCAACTAATATGAGTCGGTACAAATACATAGGTGTATAATGATTTACAACAAAAAATACACACAATTCAGAAAAAAACACTAATGCCCGGTTTTTCAGTCGTTCAATAAATTTATTGAATCAATAACTTTTTTTTGCATTTGAAAACACATGGTTATTGATTCAATAGTGCTATTGGATTCATAAACCAGCGACCACATAATACAAATGGTATAATACATAATTATGTGGTCGCTGCCATAAACTGTCTATTGAGCGACTGAAAACCCGGTCATAAGACTGGCCATAGCCTACACATTACGGTATACTGAAATGTTTACCTGGAGGCAAGGAACCTATTCATATTCTATCGTTCTATATTGGTGTGCATTGGTCTATACATTTGAATGACAAGATATTGTATGTCACGACGATTTTTATTAAAAATCGTGATAATTGACAATATCTATTGTTTTTCTAAAAATCGTGATAATTGACAATATCTTGTTGTTTTTTCATTAAAAATCGTGATAATTGACAATATCTTGTTGTTTTTTCATTAAAAATCGTGATAATTGACAATATCTTGTTGTTTTTTCATTAACAAGAATTTCCTAACTGTGTTCAAGAATGTGTGCAATGTCAATGAATGTTTTCAGAAATTGACGCGCAGCAAGGCGTGCGCAGACGCCGGCCTGCTGGACCAGTCGCTGATGCGTCGCGCACTGCAGTTCTACTCGAGTGTGGCCGAGTTCCTGCTCGGGGTGCTGACCGGCAGCGGTGTGGCGGTGGGCGCCGGCTCGCACATCAGCCTGCCGCAGCCGCCCGCCCCCGCCCCCTTCGCCGCCCTGCCCGAGTGGTATGTCGAGGACATCGCCGAGTTCCTCCTATTCGCACTCCAGTGAGTACATCTCTTACATTTGGTCATCTCCCTTTGCAATTAGATGGATCTTATTAGATGGATCTTTTGTAAGTTATTAGTATTACCAGACCAGCGATAAACTAACTCGGTAACTGCCACTCCGAATTCTTTGTCATAAAATTCTTATCTCGTGTAAAATATTTCGCTTGTGATACGTTCCTTTAATATTTTAATTTCAATTTATTTATTCACATAATTATACAGTAGTACAGTACACTTTACAGGTGAAATAAAATGAATAATAGAACCCGCATAGACAGTGCCGTCTGTGTGCGGGAGCAGTTCTTCTATTATTTGTGTAACAAGATTATACATTATTACAAACTTCAAATAAATACAGTAGTCGAACTAAAATATAATAGATATTAAATAGAATATGAATTTGAGAATATAACGTAAACTTATAGATTAAGATTTATAGATATAGATTTAAGATTTGAGGAATAGGGTTAATGATAAATGTAATTCACAACTGAATTCATATATTATGCTTTATTGTGGAACTGGGACAGTTCATAGTTGAATTGATTACAAAATAGAACTTGGCTCCCATTAAACCCGAGATTAGTATCAGTCAGACACCTATTTTGTAGGTAATTAATTGTTCTACACAATATCTCTTAGACTGTAGTTATTGAATGAAGTATTATTATAAAGTATAGGGTGTAGGAAAGTGTAATATTGTTTTCGTTTGACTGACAGAGCTTATCAACCTTTCCTGCCTGTAATGGTCTTTTTCTTCAATGTATTTAATCGAGTTGAGTATTCGAGGATTTGATCGATTACAATATTGTTTTTCAGATCCACTCCAGGTGTACTTGTTGATGGAATGGAAGACAGCATGATAACGTGGCTTCTGGTGGCTGTTTGCTCACCGCACTGCTTCAAAAATCCGTATCTGGTAGCCAAGATCATTGAAGTGCTCTACGTTCTGAATCCTGGCATTCAAACGCGAACTGAGGCGCTGCATTACAGGATCATGGCTCATCCCATTTGTGAGCAGTACCTGCCATCGTTTCTCATGAAATTCTACACAGGTTAATTAGTGTGCTATTAATATTCTAATTTTTCATTTATTTGTTCTATACATCGATTCAACTCTGCTACAACTCGTTCATAAAAATTCATCAATTATGATTGTTGTTTGCATCTTGCTTTGATATTTTCAGTTAATCTTGAATTAATATAATAACAAATATCTTGCTATTACTCTTACAATTATTATTATTATTATTATTATTATTATTATTATTATTATTATTATTATTATTATTATTATTATTATTATTATTATTATTATTATTATTATTATTATTATTATTATTATTATTATTATTATTATTATTATTATTATTATTATTATTATTATTATTATTATTATTATTATTATTGCTTGTATTCTGCTTTCTTTGATATCTCTTGAGTGATTTAACTTGCTGTTTTGTTATTTTTCTTTCTTTCATTTATTACTTTTCTTATTTTTCTTATTCTTTTTGTTTTATTATTTTAATTTTGTATGTATTTTTTACCAGCTGTATTTACTTTAATTGTTGTATAATGCCGTTGAATTTTAATAAATGAATAAATAAAATATTCAAATGAAATGATTACATTACTTGGTTGGCATCAAGTATGGCAGCATCGAACTCATTTACTGTAGATGGGTAATGATATTTATAATCTTTTTCGCAGATGTTGAAACCACTGGGTCAAGTTCGGAATTTTTCGACAAGTTCACTATTCGCTACAACATCAGCATCATCCTCAAAGGAATGTGGGACAACCCAATGCATAGACAAGCAATTGTCAATGAGTCCAAGTAAGAAAATTATTATTTTTTTAATACAATGTGTTTTTTATTGTCTCGCGAGTATCCTTAATTCTTTTTTTTATTATTTTCAATTACTTTTTTCGACCATTGAGTTCTTCTACTTGATTCCAGTTTTTTAAATACAGTATCATAATATAATGTTAGTGAGTTTCGCCACCTCGATACGGGACTTTCATTGTACTGGTTCTCCTTTGTATCGACGCAAATGTTTGTAGTAAGCAAAAAGGTGTTTATGGTTTTTCATGTGGCACTTAATTTTGTTGATGCTATTAAGAATTATTGTAGAGAATTGTATTGAAAAATTTAATCCATTTTTTTATCGTATGGCTTTTTATCGGTGGGCAGACCCTTACGGGTAGGTTCCACCTCGCCTAATTGCACAATTTTTTTGTGTCATCCGAGAGCGGTCTTGAATGTTTGTTACTTAACCATATAATAACTTAGCAACCGCTCATTTAATACATCGTAAACGTTTGTAACATTGTAAAAGTTTAATACATTGCAAATTAAGAAATATTGTTAGAATTTTGAATAGGGTATGATGATATTGTTAAAAAGAATGTTTTTGCAAAGTTCAAGTGCAAATCACTTATAAAAAGCCATGTATTTCAAAAATCCATTCAATCAAGTATTATTCTGTAGGATAACATTCGATGAAATATCTTGTACCCAGGAGATGAGAGATGGTACAATTCAATGTACTATTACGATAGAATCAATAGTACAATTTGATGTAGTATGTAAACAAGTTTATCTATCTATTCTTATCTAAAATTCATAATCAAACATTCCACTTCATTTTTTTGAATTACCTACTTGAAATCGCTGATTTCCTTTTACAGATCTGGAAACCAGTTTGTCAAGTTCATCAATATGTTGATGAATGATACCACATTCCTTTTGGATGAGAGTTTGGAGTCACTCAAGGTGAGATGAGCGACTTCTTTAGTAACTTTATTATTATTAACTCTATTATAATAATGCTTTTCATCCTTGAAGACCCCTGAGCACAGAGACAGTCACCTACCACTTTCTGAGCTAGCAAATCACACTCCTGCAGCGTTTCCAATACTATAGGCCGCGAGGTGAAACATGGACCTTCCACTCCCACTTCATGTGACCGAAGATTTTTAAGAAGGTTGGTCAGTTCGTTCTCGATACCTTAGCTTCGAGTCCGGGTGGGTTTTATTGTCTGTATAGAAAACATAGGCGAGAAGAGGGCAGTGACCTTAGTGTCTCGAATCCAGCAACAGCTGAGGGGAAGGCGACCCGAAAGTTTTCTAAACTGACCGTAAGCATGCAGAGTGAGAGCGAATGATTTGTGAGAGAGACACTCCATCCCTACCATGCCAGTCACTTCTTCAACTGTTAGAGGGTTGAGGTTCATGTATTTCGCGGGCCTATAAAAAAATAGTTCTTTATTATTATAGTACTACTATTGATATTATGGTGCTGATCCTTAAAGACCCTGGTCTGCTTATTACGAACCAATCGGAATGCCCGGCAATGTTGTCATATTGAGTGATGTTTTATCATCCGGGCACTTATACTTATAAGATCGAAATATCAGTCTGCTATCATGACTCGGTGTGTTAACTTGAATTTGTGATTCGCTTGCTTGGAAATTTTTCGGGTACTGTCTCTGTGCTCAGGCGTCTTCAAAGATAAAAAGCACTATGGTCCAAGTTGTTTTCGAATAAGTCTCCCACTTTTTTTGTTGGATTTTAAAGTTTGTTCAGATCCTTCTTATAATTCAAACTAGTTATCATTTTCCATTTGTATACTTACCTTCTCTAAACGCTTTCGAACTTATAATGATCATAATCGAATGTGTCAACTCATTATCACCAATTTTACAGAGAATTCATGAGGTGCAAGAGCTGATGAGCGATACTGCCGCATGGAATGCAATGCCCACAGAGCAACAGCAAGTCCGCAACCGACAGTTGAATGCAGACGAGCGTCAGTGCAGGTTAGTATCGTTTCAATCCTATTCCCATTCCCAATTTCTATTTTTATTTTATTTTTATTTTTCATTTTTTTTTTAGAAGAGTTAATGTTTTGTCACCACCTGCTTATTCTCAAACATTGTTTGAAATTTCCAATATAGTTCTGAAAAATATATGCACATTGATTAGCATATGTGAAATGGTGTTTAAGTTAGCAAGCTTTAAATAAGATGGGAGTCCAATCTCTGTAGGCGTCAAATCTGCAACTGCAACTCGGTAGAAAACAATCTGTAACAATTCAATTTTCAATCATACAATTATAATGATACATATATAACATAATTTTAATTATACTATATGTATAGTTCAATTATACAGGGTGATTTAAAAAGAATACCACAACTTTAAAAATTTGTATTTAATGAAAGAAACATAATAGATCCTTCTGTTATACACCATTACAAAGAGTATTCAAAGAATCTTTTTCACTCACGAACAAGTTCGGAGATGTTCAATATACCCCCCTCCAGACATTTGAGCAATAGCAATCCCAAAACCTCCTTCAAAAAGCCATTCACACTCTGTGGCATATCAGGTGTAAACAGTGGATAGTTGTTGTTATTCTTGTTTCAAATTATCGATATCCATCCACCATTGATGATTTGAAACAAGAAACAACAACACCAAACTTGGTGCATGATCTGCTACAGAGATGTGGGCGAGGTTGGGTTGATACTCGAGTGTCTGAGGGTCATGTTGAACATCTCTGAACTTGTTTGTGAGTGATAAAACTTTTTAATACCTTTGTATATGTTTACCTTTCTAATCCTTATTGCCCAAAAGGAACAATACAACAAATAAAATAAATAAAACAACAGAAATAATTTCTATATTTTATTATATTGTGTAAAAACATAAAATTATGGCAATATCAATTATATTTGTATCTGTTTACTGTTACAGATCTTATTTGACTCTCGCTCGCGAAACAGTCGACATGTTCCACTATTTGACGGTTGACATCAAGGAACCGTTCTTGAGACCAGAATTAGTTGGAAGACTGTCAGCTATGCTCAACTTCAATTTGCAACAGCTTTGTGGCCCAAAATGTAAGTAGTCTCTCATATTTAATAATTCATTTTGAAAAATTATTATTTTGAATTCAATATCTGAAAATCTCTTCCCAAGATGAGTAATCTTGATTTTGAAATGATTGCAAACAATTGAAAGTTTATTGTGTGCTGCATTCCTATGGTACTGTAATAGAAATTGAACAACATCAAAGAGATATATTTCTAATCTTATCTTTAATAGAAGGTGTGGTAATCATAATCTCAACTGAGATATTATTGATAGTAGAGTGAAAGCACAGAGTCAGATTTTCTTAAAACCAGAGAGGCACATAGTTACAAAGCTTCTGCAGTCAAACGATAGAATTATTTCAGGAAAACGGAGTTCTGTTATTTTTCATTTGACCATTCTTTGACTCCTGACTTACATTTTTAAGACTTTGAGAAAGTGTTTGCAAAAAAGTATGTTAAAGGTTGTCTTCGACTACTTATAATTAATTATTGGAGACTTATCTTCACAGACATTTGTGCAACTGACACTGATGCTTAGTCTATCTCGGCTAGCTCAGATTTATAATTGCTTCAGA
This sequence comes from Laodelphax striatellus, assembly GCA_017141395.1. NCBI lineage: Eukaryota > Metazoa > Arthropoda > Insecta > Hemiptera > Delphacidae > Laodelphax > Laodelphax striatellus. The sequence goes on along the minus strand of CM029532.1, from coordinate 40,322,087 downwards.
TTATTATTATTATATGGCAGTTTATGAGACAATAGGCGTTTTTAAACAGCTAGAATTGACAGGTTTCACGTTTCCTGTGAGAAGTATCCAATACTTCGAGCTTTTCTTGATTGACGCATATGTTGCATTAGAAAAGTACAGAAGTAAAATGAACAGATTTCTTAATTTTGTTTCAAAAATAGATTAAATGTAGTTCTCTCTAAAATCAACATGATTTTCAATATTTTAGTTTGAGACCTAACCTACATTTTAAAACTTGATTCTTTTTATTTTCAGGTAAAAATTTGAAAGTCCAGCAGCCAGAGAAGTACGGCTGGGAGCCGAGACGCTTATTGGGGCAGGTGGTCGACATCTACCTTCATCTTGACTGTGATCAATTTGCTGCTGCTATTGCAGCTGATGAGGTTCGTTTTCACATTTCAATATTTATTCAATTGTCTATTATTGTATCGATTTCTTATCACTTAATAAATAATTATCTACGAGTAATATAATGCATTTTCTTGAATTTTTCATCATCATAAGATGACGTTCCTATACGAAACATATTTGTTCTTATGAAGTATTAGGCTAAGAAAAGATTTTCGGAGAAATGGACGGATACCATTAGGCTACATTTCAAATGAATTTTCTTCATCTTATGCCTTATTTTTCTCTATCCTACAAAACGAAATTCAGCAGTGTAAGGTTTGCAAAGCGTACTGAAAACTCAATTGGCCCCTCATCCTATCCATATCATAAATTGATGGTGTTATCGAATAGACTCTTTAAACTCCAATTTCTTTTCAATTCAATTCAACTTTATTCCAAATAAAAAAAAAGCACAGTACAAAATAAAAACAATACATGGAATAATTATTTCCCCGCATGGACTATTGATCCGTGCGCGGGGAAAGAGCTCATAATCTAGAACTAGAAGACAATTATTTTACAATAAACCTACAAAAAGGCTAATGCTTGAAAATTAGTTATACAAACGAAACACTAATAGACTAGCTTTATCAAAGCACTTCATCTTTGTGCACCATCGAATGATAATTCCTCATTCAGAGGTGATTATAACAACTCTGCTTATAATCAACATTTATAATGTATAGGCTATTAATAATAAATTGAAGCTGGCAAGCAGGAGTCGAAACCACGAGCTCACAGCCCCATACACTGGGTATATATCATCTGTGGTAGGCCTATATCACCTGTAACGCGATTGCAGCAGCGCTGTAGCGGCTGCCGCCCGGCCAACTGAGCAGAGCCAAATACTCACTCAGTTTTTGTAGGCTGCAACCCCAAATTCTTCCGCCTCTATAACTGCTTTGCGGAGGTTATGTATAAAATATGGGCAAGTAGAAAAGGATTACTATTTAATGACGTTAATGTTGATCTAGGAAACTTGTATCCGTGATGAATTCGGTGTCTGGTAGGGTAATTGTGTTGTAAATTTGTGAAGATTCTATTTTTATTTGTTTTTATGAATATTAGATATGTTTTCAAGAAAAGTTGGCGGATATCTAGAACCTGGAATTCGGAATAAAGCTGTTCTGACGGGTATCTAACTGGTTTCTTTAGAATAACTTTGATGAGCGCTCTCTGAGTGACAGCCAGAGGCTCGAGCACAGTGGCCGGGGCACCGCCCCAAGCCACTATACCGTATTGGAGCAGTGACTGCACAAACGCGAATTAAACACACCTGCACTGATCCACAGTCAGCACCCATGCAAGCTGCGAGAAGGCATATAATAGTTTCCTCAACCTCCTCTTGACGTTAACAACGTGCGAGGTCCAACTTAGTTTGCTTTCGATTGTGACAAGTAGCAATACTGTTCCACGCGCTCAACCTCGTCACAGCCGCAGGCGCTGACTGCAGGTCACCACAGGTGTGAATGGCCAACCGTCTCAACCCCGGATCGCCTTCTCGTCTAAAGAATATTGAAGGAATTTGGTCTTTCTGATATTCATCGACAATGTGTTCTGTCAAGCCAACGTTTAATTTTTGATAGGTCTGAGATGCGTGTTCATAAACCTCATCAAATTTCCAGACGACACCACCACGGTGTCGTCTGCAAATAATAGTTTCTCTTTACTTTGACTTTTGTTAGGTTGTTAATATAAATCGAGAATAGGAGGGGACCTAGGGTACTTCCGCCCTGAACCACTCCGTAGTTAATGTTTGTGATATTACTTTTTATACCGTTTATAGAAATGAACTGTGACCGGTTTTCTAGGTAATATCAAAACCATTCTAGAGATTCTATCCCGGCATGTCGGAGTTTCGAAATTAATTTTTCTCTATCAATAGAATCAAAAGCCTTTGTCAGGTCGAGGAATGTCACTATCACCCGCTTTTTGTTGCCTATTTCTCCACATATGAATCTTGTTAATTCAAAGAGCGCATGTGAAGTGCCAAGGTCCTGCCTAAAGCCAAACTGAGAATCAGAAATTATCTTTTCGCACTCAAGGTAATTAGTTAATTGAACTTTAACGCACTTCTCTATTATTTTTGACACAGAACAAAGTAAAGAAATTGGTCTGAAATTGGATGTTACGTTTTTTCGACCTGATTTGAAGATTGGAATAACTTTGGCTATTTTTAATGCGTTTGGAAATCTACCTGTTCTTATACTGAGATTAATTATATGTATTAATGGTTTCTGTAATGTGTCAATATTGTTTTTTATCAACTTGGCCAGTATTCCGTCCCACCCCGGAGCCGAGTTCCCCCACATACTCGCCACCACCGTGAACAGTTCGTTCCGCTTGACAGGACGAAGGGCAAAAACGGCGCCAGAGGCATGCTCGACGTCGTCTATCTCGAGGGGACCCGTTGGCCGTAATGCCTCAGCCAACTGCGACCCTACAGAAGCAAAGCAGTCATTGAAGCTGTCACCTATTTGTTTATTTTATTTGTTTGTTCTATTATGTGACTTTTGAATGCATGACGCCTCTAAAATATCCTAATATAATTGTGTGATTGCAGAGATCGTTCCGGAAAGAGCTTTTCGACGATGCCGCTCTGCGAATTGAACGCACTCTCATCAAGACAAGCACTGATATAGAGAAGTTTAGGAATTTGATACAACGAGCAACTGAGATAGCAATACAGAATATTAAGCGTGAGGTCGACTACAACGATGCTCCTGATGAATTCAGAGGCAAGTCAATAAATACTTTATTTGTTCCCAACTTAAATTTCTCAACCTATTGGCGTTATTTTTCATGTGGTTTTCTTTGTAGGAATTTCTAATCTCTAGCGTGTGATTTCATTATTTTGTAGATTTTCGTGGTTGACAAAAACTTGACAAAACTCCACGTCATCATATTGAAAAGTGATTTCATTGTGGAATTTGAATATTCCATCATTAGTTTATAATTTCTTCTCATACGTTAATTCATTTCATAAATCCTTGACAAATAGTTCAATAAAATATGAAATTCAAACTTCAATGACTTGGGAGACGAGGAATTAGAAAACACTTGATTATATTTTGTAACTTTCTTGAAGCAAAAATGAACATATAAATAACTCTCGACGAACATATTGAAAATAATTATTATAGAATTGAAACCCTGATGACTTGCGAGAGTAGCATACAGTAATTGCAGGCGCTTTAGCTTTCTTATAAATAAAGAATTTACTAATTCGAATACAACCTGATTCTTGGAACCCGTCTTGGGCTGAAATCCTGGTTTTTCTTCTCTAATTATTTGTGAAGCAACGATTAGAATAAATCAATTTTCGGCCAGAGATTCTGTCCCTTATCGTTTCGTATAAAATGAAATGGATAGTAGTTCTTGTTGTAATTGATGTTTGTGGTTCAGATCCTCTGATGGACACCCTGATGGACGATCCAGTCCTGCTGCCGAGTGGAAAAGTGATGGATCGTTCAGTGATTGTCCGGCATCTGCTCAATTCGTCCACTGATCCGTTCAGCCGCCAGCCTTTGTCTGAAGACATGCTCAAGCCAGGTGAGTAAACTCTGCTTAAACTATTTCTATTGAGAATTTTACTTGACACCAGTCCTAGCTTCAACTATTTTAGGAATCGACGTTAATTTGGAGGATAGTAGATTTTATTCTTATATAAATTAATATCCTTTTTAAAATCGAGAGTTTTAGCACAAACATTATAGTTTTGTAATGATCTGTCCATAAATTTGTCAATCAATGTCTTTTCAGTTTCTGAAGACATCACTTCACAATAGTTGAGTGGTTAAAGTCCGTGAGATAATACTTTTACATGGAGGGAAATCGAGTTCTCCTTCCATAGTGTGTACAGAAAAAGTGGAGGAATGAGCAAGATGCGCACAATTGGATGTGTCATGTCATTTCGTTAATCAAGACTCACAGTAAAGTAGGGGAATGTAATTAGTGAAGGACAGAGCATCGGGCCTCTCTGTCTTTGAGAAAGAGTCATGTAAAAGAAATATCTCACGGATTTTAGTTTCAAAGCTTTCACTGTGCAGATGGCTCAGGAGACTACATTGAGTAATGTTAGTGTTATAGTTTGTGTATAGTTCAATAAATATATTTTCTGACATTACCGTTTGTATTTCATATTAATCGAGTTTGCCGAGCAACTATTTGAGGTTAGGAACCAACATTTACTTGTGTAAGGCATCCACTTGAGTGGGGAATGTTCATAAATACCGCCATACTACATGACTATTGTTATTAATGAATAATAATTCATATAAGTTATTATTTAAGAGTAGCCTACTAGCTTTAATTCAATCATGTGTTAAAAGGCTCTTATTCAGTATCAGGAAGAGTACTCTGATCAGGGATTTTGATAAGGGTTTTTGGAACCCTCAGTCATTTGGAAGTAATAATCCTTTTTTATAATGTTATTTCATGTCTGTTCTAATCTAATCTATTGAAATGTTTCAGCTCCTGAACTGAAGCAACGCATCGAAGCCTGGAAGAAGAAGTGCAAAACAGCGATTCCTTGTAACGACAGGTCAAGAAGGTGAAACGTGTATTTGATGATTCAACTGAAAAATGATGAACTATACAAAACGAATTTGATCTCGTTTAAAACTGCGACAATACATTGGAAATTAGAAAGTTTCATTCAAATACTAAACTGCGATGTGAACGTTGTTGCATTATTTTTGTTGATGCTTTCAATGTTCCGATTGAATAGCACTTGATGTTTCTCTTCTATCAATACTGTTGGTTTCGTTGAAAATGTATATTAATGTGTCGATTCAGCTTCTTTCCAATGAAGTTGCAGATTAAAATACACAAAGTCTTTCAAACACTCTCGAGGCGGCAATGGCAATTCTTATAAATAGATTACAGTTAGATTTTTATTTGAAACTATATGTGAATTATCGGTGTGCGAACTCGTAAGTCATATTATTTTTATTAGATACATCATCAAGACTCCTCTTAATTTTCTTGTGGGAATATTTCGTATAAGTTCGTAGAGATAATATTTCGATTCAGCAATGATAAATTTTTCTACTTGACCGCTTCTTTATGTCGAAGTATATTACGGTTAGAATGGAACGTCACTAACAACTGCTTGCTACATGTCATTTAATAGATATTCTCTACTGTAGATAATTGATGTTGGTTGATCGATAAACTCGATCGTTTTGTTCACTGCTAGCCTCATGTAGAATCATTCTAAATGGATAATGAAAATTTATTAAGTCTCAAACGGTGTCTTCAGCCACTATATTTGTTCGAACCACGCATTTAATGCAATAAATTTACCAAAAATGTCTTTTCATTTATTATTATCAGAGTAAATTATATTATTATAATTTTTGTATTATTTTGTCTTTTACTAGGAAAATCTTTCATTTGTTTAAGTCTTTAGATTACTGTTCTGGCACCCTCTTTTATTTGAAAAAAAAACATGTCGAAATATTATTTTATTGAATCTGCGATTGTACTCGAATTGAATTTCTCGTCCATTTTACAACTAATATTGATAAAGTTTATAATAATTATTGATATCGCTACCATATGTGTATCGTTCGTAGATATTCGTATTATGTTACTACGGATTAATTATCCCGATACATTGAAATCCAAAATATTTTCGTGTTACTTTCGTAATTAAATTAGATGTTGATAAATTTTTAATATGATATTCGTCAAATTTCAACAACTTACTTTCATTGACCACATCAGAATTCACCAGCCTACTTCATTTAAATACTTCACTCGAGTTCCGTAAACTATAATTTGAGATGATTGCACTTCTAGAAGTCCTTGAGGTTGTACATATAGCATTCATGTTTCAAGTCCAAAATATTTATATTGCGTTAGTGGTGGTATTAGAAAACAATAGAAACTCATTAGAATATGAGGTAAAACTCGCACGATTTACTTCTGGGACTATTATTTAATTTTGCTACCTACTGCCTTACCTTATTGCTTCAGTTAATTAAGATGATTCCATTTATTTTTTTTTGTATTTTTTAAATCATGGTTACATTCACTTGTTGAATTTTCCTTAAATTTTGTTTACAAAGACACGGAAGATGGTCCTATTTCTTATTAAATTTTATTATAGTATAGTATACAGAATAAGAATTGAGTAATTCCTTGCTATAACTACGTGTTTCTCAAGCTCTCATGGCTGTTATTGATTTATTTACTGAATTTGTATTCTGATTCAGTTTTTGATCACGTTAGTAAGTTAGTATCAGAAAATATTCTGTTTCTTGTTTCGAAATTTCTGTTCTGTATCTGTTTCGAAATTTTCACTTAGCAAGCCTTGGTTTTCTGTCTTCAGTTTATCTGGGCGGAATTAGGAGTGAGTAGGTGGACAAGGAACGTGCTTCAATTTTCAAGTTGTACATAACAGAAGATAATCTTTTTTTAGTGCATAGTTGATTTATTACTATTGAAACATAATGTGTACGGAGAAAGAATTAAAAAAATTTAATAAATGATTTATGAATTGATTGTATTTATGTTAATTTTTACTGTTCCTTTCTAAAGATCTCTTCCTATACAATTGAAAAAATTTATGGATAATATTATGCTCTCACTGATTTTATATTATAGGAGGTAACAGAAAAAGATTACAATCCGGTTTCATTAGTCGTTCAATCTAGTGACAAACAGAAAAATTTCAATTGCATATTACGGAATTGATTGTGATATCTTAGAACTTGATGCTGATTCTCATTTGACTTTAATTAATTATTGATAATTTATTATTCAAATTCGTTGAACCTTCTGACCAGATTTCAACTACTTTTGATGAATCTACGGTAGATTATATATATTTGAGACTATGTCCTATCTGCGATGCCCTATCTTTCCTGATAAACATTGAATATAATATTGCATGTCCCTTTTTTTTACTTTGTCGAGTTGAATTATTAAAAATTTCATTGAAAAACAACTTTTTTTAGGCACGGATGGTTCTGTAGTATGTTACATACAAGTTCTTTTCAACATAAATATCGGGGTACCGAGCTCTGCTCGTGGTTTGGCCTACAAAGGCACAGGAATGGAAATTTTAAAGGAAAAAAGAATGAAATTAAACAATTTTTCAAGTACAGCCAGCAATCTTATACACTGAATCATCATTGCACTATTAAAAATCAATCTCAGCTTTCGAAATATTATGAATAATCGAGTTTGAATGCATATCATTTGAAAAATCGCACTTATAAAATTTTGCTTCATAGAAATAATGGGATGGTACAAAAGTGTCCCAGCGACATTCTGGTCCACCACTCCAAGGATTCCAAACGACATTTTGTCCCATTTTCACTGACGACATTCTGTCCCACATTCCTGAGATGGACCAATACGTCGGCTGCATGCACGACATTTTGGTCCAATCTATACTCCTTCACTTTCCGACATTTTGTACCAACGACATTCTGTCCCACATTCCTGAGCTGGACCAATATGTCGGCTCCATGCGACATTTTGGTTCAATTTTCTTACATTCCTTCACTTCCCGACAATGTGTACCAGCGAAAGTCTGTACCACGTTAAATTCACAATATCGATTTAGGCAAAATATCGACTGTTGAACTTTTAGTCAATTGGGAAGTGTGACGTCACAGATCCCAATCCGACATTACATGTTTCCAAACATTTGACACTGACATTTGAAAGTGTATGCAGTCAGTTTTCAATTAATATGCTTTTTAAAAATAAAAATTGGTATAATATTTTGTCTTTTTCATAGGGTCATAATTAAGGTAGGTTTTAAAGTGACTTTTGAAATTGTCAGTATTTGATTTTTAATTTTCTAATGCTTGCTTTTTCTCCACTATCAAAATTAAGAGAAAAATAATTATTTTGAGGATATCCACTGAAGATGAAATTAATTAATTATATCATTGATAAGACAGGGGAGTCAAATCAAATTAAAATCCATTTATTGCAAAAGACAAGTAATGTACATGTATAGGCCACGTCAAAACATAATTACATCTGTTACATCCAGTTACAGAATTTGAAGCCAAGAAATACAGCATCCTATGAAAATAAGTTGGACTATCTTCCTTTTCAAAATTCTCAATATCATGCATAACCATCTCGTACAATTCAAATTTCGAGACAGGTTTTACATTACAACCGACCGGCTCACCGAATTACGAATTTTATACCAATATATATCGATAAGAGTATGAATGAATCGATGAAACTATCGATATTTACGCATTCCTGTGATGGACTAATATGTCGGCTCCGTGCACGACATTTTGGTCCAATCTATACTCCTTCATTTTCCGACCATTTGTACCAACGACATTCTGTCCCATTATTCTGAGTTGGACCAATATGTCGGCTCCATGCACGACATTTTGGTCCAATTTCCTTACATTCCTTCACTTTCCGACAATGTGTACCAGCGACATTCTGTCCCACATTCCTGAGTTGGACCAATCCATGAAACGACATTCTGTCCCAAAAATGGGACAGAATGTCGCTGGACCAAACTGTCGTTGGGACAAAATGTCACGCTCCCGAAATAATATGGGTTGATATAGTAGGATCATTTTAACTTGTCAGAAAACAGCTGATTTAACGTCAGTAAACGATCGTACATCAAGCAGCTTTTTTCTGACAATTTAAAATATTCCTGCTACAACAATTTTTAGCTCAGCTGTTTTGATGAACTCTTGACGATTTTTCTCAAATAAATATAGCAGGATCCAATTCAACTTGTCATAAATCAGCTGTTTCAAAGAGCGATATCGCAATACTTAACCTACAAATGCTGAATCTCGCAGATTATTGAAAAGGTATTTCAAAAATTTATTCTTTGAAACGTATTCTTTAAAAAGGTATTTTAAAGACTTTAAAGGTCTTTAAGACTTTTAAGCCTTTTGATTATTGTGTCGAAATCACTGTTTAATTATTACTGGATCAGCTGATTTATGACATGTTAATTGAATCCTTCTATAAAAACAGATCACAATCATGGCTAACTTCATGCCTCAAATTTAATAATAACAATACAGTACAATAATATGGAATATTTTCAAAATTTCTAATTCTTTTTAATTTTCTATAGATAAATAAAAAGGGGAATAGGAGCAGCTTATGTGTTTCGATATTTTTCTCAATTCTAGTAATGGAACCGCTGGTTTTACCAAAAAAGTTAGTGTAGTTGTGTATAGCAGGAGCCAATTAACTTGTCATAAATCAGCTGATCCAGTAATAATTAAACAGTGATTTCGACACAATAATCAAAAGGCTTGAAAGTCTAAAGAACCTTTAAAGTCTTTAAAAGACCTTTTTAAAGAAGACCTTTCAAAGAATAACTTTTTAAAAGACCTTTTCAATAATCTGCGAGATTCAGCATTTGTAGGTTAAGTATTGTGATATTGCTCTTTGAAACAGCTGATTTCTGACAAGTTGAATTGGATCCTGCTATATTTCACGAGTGATCATGTGATTGAAATGCATTGTCTCAGCAGCTGAAATAATCTTGTCTCACTCCCACAATCACCGCTCTCACTCTTTCTTATCATTTACAGCCGACGGAAATTTGTTTCTGCTGTCAGCTGATTCCTAAAGGATCGGTTTTTCCTTTTTAAGGTCCTTCAGCGAGTTATCCCAGGGATGAGACCCGGCGCAAACTAATTTTTGTATCACAAACCTCCTATATTCCAAATTTTGTCAAAATCGTTAGAGCCGTTTTCGAGATCCGTTGGACATAACTTACATAATATAAACATACAATATCGGGGTACCGAGCTCTGCTCGGGGGTAGGCCTACAAAGGCACAGTAATGGAAATTTTAAAAGAAAAAAAGGAATGAAATCAAACAATTTTTCAAAGTACAGCCATCAGTCTCATGCACTGATTCATCATTACACTATAAAAAAATTAATCTGAGCATTCAAAACAGAGATTTTGAAAAATCGCACTTGTAAAATTTTGCTTCATAGAAATAATAATATGGGTTGATATAGCAGGATTATTTTAACTTGTCAGAAAACAGCTGATTCAACGTCAGTATAAGAGAGTATATCAATCGGCTGTTTTCTGACAATTGAAAATAATCCTGCTTTAACTATTTTTAGGTCAGCTGTTTTGATGAACTCTTGATGATTTTTCTCGAATAAATAAAAACAGATCACATGGCTAACTTCATGCCTCAAATTTCAAAATAATTACAAATTCCTTTTAATTTTCTATAGATAAATTAAAAACATAAATAAAAAGGGGAAATAGGGAGCTGCTTTGTATTTCGAAATTTTTCTCAATTCTAGCAATGGAACCGCTACCAAAAAGGTTAGTGTAGTTGTGTACTATTTCACGAGTGATCATGTGATTGAAATGCACTGCCTCAGCAGCTGAAATAATAATCTTGTCTCACTCCCACACTCACCGCTCTCACTCTTTCTCATCATTTACAGCCGACGGAAATTTGTTTCTGCTGTCAGCTGATTCCTAAAGGATCGGGTTTTCCTTTTTAAGGTCCTTTAGCGAGTTATCCCAGGGATGAGACCCGGCGCAAACGAATTATTTTATCACAAACATCCTATATTCCAAATTTCGTCAAAATCGTTAGAGCCGTTTTCGAGATCCGTTGGGCATACGTACATTAAATGTACATACAGAAATTGCTCGCTTAATATAATAGGATACAGAAATTGCTCGCTTAATATAATAGGATAAACATACAGAAATTGCTCGCTTAATATAATAGGATATTTCATGTCCCTAAATTTTTAATCTCCAAAACAATCTTTCTGCATATTTGTGGAAAATCAAGAAAATCTTTGCCTGTTAGAAAAACATATAATTATAAACTTGTATTTTGAAATGAGCCTGTTTTATACTTATTGCATTACGCAATAAGTATAAACGCAATTACGCAATTAATATTTTTGCTATTAAACCATAGATATCACTTGCATTATAAGTATGATAAAGCCATGAATGGTGGAGCATTCCCCAGTTATGAAACTACAGCCTGCAAGAGGCCGTGAGTGTGAATGGGTTCGCTTGGCTCGGTTACGCTCCTGTTTTTTTCGTTCGCGCGAGTGCCTAAGCGAGCCACTTGGACGAGTGTGTGGATGTGTATTTGATAATAATTACAAATTACTGAATACAGTTTAGTACCCCTCATATCCGACCATGTGCCCAGTTTATGCACATGAATATTTCTAATGTTTTCGTTGATTACAGTACAGATATAAAAATTGAACTTTTCCATTTTATTTAAAAAAACTTGCACTTTTTTTTAGAATAGTCGACTACTGTAAAATAATTTTGTACTGTAGACTTTTGAATACAGTAATTACGATTGAGCAGCACTGTGTGTACTTATAGACTATATAATAAATACTAAAATACTTAATAATAAGTTATTGAAAAGTAGCTCACAAACATCAGCGCGCTCAAGTGAGAGACAGAGAAACAACCTGGGGGGATTGAAGCTTGGTTATCATTGAATCAAATGTAAAAATGTCTGTTTTCAAACCCATCGTATTTGATAAATATTCAGCCAAAATATTCCAGTGACTTATAAAATCAAAGCTACGATGTTTAAAAACACTTCAGTTGTCTCTTCAAGAGAAAAGAAACAAGGTAATTTTAATTTGATCCTCTTTCCAAAAGCATTCCTTTCCAAAAGAGAGTGAGATAGGTACTGATATAAAATATGATATTGAACGTAAATAGATGAAATATGGAAAATATAAGATGTAAGTCTAATGTTGTAATTGAATTAAATATTATTTGTGTGAAATAGTTGATGTCTCTAAATAATAATAACTTTTTTTACTCGCGACATTGATTGTTGCATGAAGCGTGAAGTTCAAACTGAGGAGTAGCTCATAGACGAGTAGCTGCCAAACATCAGCGCTCAAGTGAGAGAAAGAGGAACAACTTGTCGGGATTAAAGATAGGTTAACATTGAATCAAATGTAAAAATGTCTGTTTTCAAACCCATCATATTTGATAAATATTCAGCCAAAATATTCCAGTAACTTATAAAATCAAAGCTAGGATGTTCAAGAACATCTCAGTTGCCTTTTTTAAAGAGAAGAAACAAAGATAATTTTAATTTGATCCTCTTTCCAAAAGCATTCCTTTCCAAAAAAGAGTGAGATAGGTACTGATATAAAATATAATATTGAACGTGAATAGATGAAATATGGAAAATATAAGATGTAAATATTATGTTTCAATTAAATTAAATATTATTTGTGTAAAATAGTTGATGTCTCTGAAATAATAATGTCTTTTTTACTCAGGACATTGATTGTTGCACATATAATATTGAACGTAAATAGATGAAGTATGGAAAATATTAGATGTAAATATAATGTTGTAATTGAATTAAATATTATTTGTGTGAAATAATTTATGTCTCTGGAATAATAATGTTTATAATACATAGGATACTGATGGTTACACATAGCGGGAAGTTCAAACTTCAAAAACCTAACCTAGCAAGAAGAGTCTAGCAACAAGATGACGAAAGTTTTGATAAAAGTACTTTAATCCAATTAATACATCTATTAAAACACCTTGAAACCACTAAATAATATATAGCAATAACGTATTGATGATACATTAATGATTTAATTGAATTCTATCCCAAAATCGTGTTTTGTCCCTATCTCACAATGTTAAAATCCCGACAAGTTGTTCACTCTCTCTCACCTAGAGCGCGCTGATCAGGTCTATCAGCAACTCCTCTATAGACCTGATCAGCGCGCTCTAGGTGAGAGAGAGTGATCAACCTGGGGGGATTCTAACCATTGTGAGATAGGAACAAAACACGATTTTGAGATTGAACTCAATTAAATCATTAAGGTATCATCAATACTTTATTGCTATCTATTATTTGGTGGTTTCAAGGTGTTTCAATAAATGTATTAATTGGATTAAAGTATTTTTATCAGAATTTTCGTTATCTTGTTGCTAGACTCTTCGTGAAGGTTATGATGTTTGGAGTTTGAACTTCAATCCCCCCAGGTTGTTTCTCTGTCTCTCACTTGAGCGCGCTGATGTTTGTGAGCTACTTCTCAATAGGGAATACTGTGTAGGACAGATGAGTGGACCAGCTGTGCTGTGACCTGGCCTGGACCCTGGACCAACGAGCTAGAATATAGTACCTAAACCATATATAAATGGTGGTTTACTATATGGCCTGGACCACAGATAACGTAAATCTAAGATAGATTTACGTTAACTGTGCCTGGACCATAACCAACTCTAGGAACAGACCGCAACCCTCAAACAAAATGGCCGTTTTCCATCTCAGCATTCAGCCACAGACAGTATACTACCTAGTTAGTCTATGATTCAGCATAGGAAATCCCGTGTTAAAGTGCAGACGACACAAATCAGCTGTTTTGAGTCCATTTTTTTATCGTTTGCATTTTTAACGGGATTTCCTATGCTGAGTTGGAAAATGGTTCGGCCATTTTGTTTGAGGGTTGCGGTCTGTTCCTACTTCTCAGAGTTTGTGATGCCTGAAGCGTGGTTATGTTTGTCAGCTCCCTGCCTGGACCTGAGTGAGACTAACCTAATAACAGTTCACCGTTTATTCCTAATTATGAAATTTGCATAATTTCGAAGGTTAGCTCTTCAAGCAAGTATATAAAGTTTATATACTTCTTTACTACTATCTGCAAATAGGCATAGGCGATTTCAAATTTCTGTTCAAATATTAAGATCAAATTATGCTGTTTTCATAAGGGCAGCCTAAATTCTTCCTGGCCTAGCCGATGTTTCATTAGTAAACTTCATGGATACTCAAGTAAGTTCAATCATAAGGATTATTAACTTTATTTCTGTAATCCTATTATCCTGAAATTCTAGAATCCTATAATTCTAATTATTCAATCATTATAGTTAGTTACTTGTGTTTGTGTAGCCTAAATTACCTACTATTGATCGAAGCAAGGGTAGCCTAGTGAAGTTGAGGGCTAAAGGATTCATGTTGAGCATTTAAATTCTGTCTACCTCTATTTGTACTGCGCGTGGACATGGGTTCGATTCCAATTCAGTCTAGTATTTTTAATTTTTGGTGTAGCTTATTCACACAATTACTGTTCCTCATTACTTATGCAAAGGTCATAGAATATATTGGTATCAACACCAGCAATAACAAAATTGGAAACTAAATATTGCATGATCAGCTTGCTTGCTCCATGCTGACTAGGCCGGGGTCTGGTCAGACTGGCTGAATGAGTACTCCAACGAGAAAATGGACGTGCTTGTTCGCAGCTGAAGGTCGAAGTGAATAATGGCCAGTGGCCACCTTAGTTCTAAAGGTGGGTTTTCGTTACTGCCACAAAGTGCCGCAACGGAGCCCGAAACAGCGTTGCCAGATGCAATTGATAAAAATCCCATCTATTTATAGTGGGGATGTTTCATCAATTGCATCTGGCAACGATGTTCCGGGCTCCGTTGCGGTACTTTGTCGCAGTAACGAAAACCCACCTTAAGGTGGCCATGAGTGAATAGACGTTGACAAAATCATTTGATCGGTCACTGTAGAAAAAGGTTAAGGTCAATTCACACATGATTCGACACGACGCCGATCCAACTTCTCATTTTTGTTCTGCGCATGCGTCAAATTGGTTCATGTCCATCATTTTTGACGAATACTCGGCTTTGTTCTGTAGGTCTAATCTCACAATCTGAATTTACAGAAGGAAGCCGAGCATTCGTCAACAACAATGGACATGGACTAATCAGAGCATTGGGCTGTTGACACATGCGCAGAACGAAAATGCCAAGTCGGATCATGTGTGAATTGACCTTTACTCCGACGACCAACTCGTACGATCTGCTCGCCAAACGACCTACTCGTCACTCACATCCAGTCTGACCACGGCCTAAGCTCAATTCACACTCACACATGACCTATGCGACGCCGATCTGGCGGCAGCATTTTCGTTCTGCCCATGCGTCACCAGCCCAATGCTCTGATTGGTCCATGTCATAGACTAACTATACTTGTTGTCTGTGTCCATGTCTTTTGTTGTTGACGAATACTCGGCTTCCTTGTATAAATTAAGATTGATTCTTCAACAACGATGGATATGGACCAATCAGAGCATTGGGTTTGTGACACATGCGCAGAACAAAATGCTGCCGCCGGATCGGCGTCGCGTCGGTGATGGAACTGACCTTTAGTGAGAAAAGATTTCATGAGATTTGCAATTTTAGTAATTATTTAGTGGCAGCACTTTTGTATTTTCTCAGAATTTTTTTCTGGTTACTAGTAGAAGAACAATCAAGAATTAATTTTGAGGGGAAAGCCCTAATTCATTAGGTTATTGCATGATGTTTGAAAGAATAGGTTGATACAATTAAATGTGTTGTGAAATTCTTCTAAGGGTTAAATTTCAAGGATTTCTAGCTAGAAAAATATCAAGCTCACATTGTTTTGACGTCCCTTTCTTCCTGTCATCAATTCTGATGATGTCCAACAACAGGACAAAACAGTTGTCACATTTTTCTATTATTTCCTCATCCAAAACTCTTCAAACTAGACATTTTCCATTTGGGTTATATGGTTCACTATTTGATCATAAAACAGGGTTCTCAAACAAAATGTAATCTGCTCTTGTATTAATTTCTATTTCTTTGTTACAGTGTAATGAATCTTCAATGATATTCTCTAATAGTGGAAGCTAAAGTTGGAATTAAGAACTTGTGAGTACTGAGTTGAATTTTCCTTGCAATTATAACTAGATTGGTCATTATATCAAACAGCAGGATTCTTCTCCTATCATACTTTTAGAATCATGTGGAAAGTAGGCTATTTTCATTTACAATACTAAAAACACTTGAATCCAAAGCGCAGTTAATTGGAGAGTGTACTTTCCTAAGATTGATAACTCTGTAGAGACTTAATTCAGGCTAAATGTCTGGATCATGTGTGAAATTTGCTGAGCAATTGAAAGAAAGTATAGTGTGAAGTTTTTGACTATTTATAATTATTATCATTATAAGTTCACTTACCATTAAATTGTATTAGGTACCAATATCAGTGTAAAAGTAGACAAATCTGTATAACAATAAATTCCAGAGATAAGACGTTTAATAACTTGATAGCATGTAATACGCCTGTAGCTCAGAAAAATATATAATATAAATAAAGGAATAAATAGATAAATAATTCTATTTCTCAATAAACAATGGAAATCTTCAACATTCACAAGTCATTGAACATATTTTTGTTGAAGCGACTATTTTTCGAGACTACTTCCTTACCCCTTTTTATCAGCACACTATTCCTCCTTCTAAACCTTCAGCTCATTCTCCTCCTTTCCCTCCAAGTCTTCCTCCTTTACCTCCTCCCACTTCTCTTTTTCTACACTTCCTGACTTTTTTCTTGTTCTTCTATTTCTTCCCCATTACCTCTATTCTCTATACTCCTATACTTGTCTCTTTTCCTCCTTGTCTCTTTTTTAACTTCTTCAATTATAATATTCAGTTCTCTTTTCATTCAGTTCAGTCATTGTGTTTCAGGTGGGGAAATAGCGCAGCTTGTTTTTATAAGGCTGGAAGATTATGTTGACAGCTTTGATACACAGTTAAAGAGTGCATACCAGGTATTGTTTTAAAAAAACCTTACACAGTTTTACTAGAACTCAAACACAAAAAAATGAACGTTTTTTGTTGATAACTTGCTTTCATGATAGGTTTAAATATTCTTTTATTCTCTATTCTAGCATCTTCTATACAAATAAAGGTTTTCAACACTATCATTGTACAAATGGCTCACACAGAATCTATTATATTGGAGAAAAAAGGCGGCTGCTGCAATGCTGCTAACGTAGCATAAAAATAGGCCTCCTCCCATGCCACATAAATGTGACTATGAATGTTACAACAAACAGTAAACTGGCAAAACATAACTGTAAAGAATGTTAATGCGTCAACTAGAGCAAAAAGTATAATACTGGCAACAGCCCAATCTATAAAATGAAAAGTAATTATCTTTGGGTAGTTGATGCCGTGCAGAGTAGGCGGCACTGCTTTAAACTAGGTTTTTTTGTTGCGCAGTTGTAGTTACCACATGCTACTAAGCATCCATGGCTATTGAATTTGTATGATTACTTGCAGAATATTATTTTGTGGTAGGCTCCAAACTAATAATACTGAGTGTAATTATTCTGCCTAATAACTGATATTTAACACAATTTCATGGTATCAAAATAGGAGTTTTGTGTTCATTTCTTACTTCTTTTTTTTTAACAACAATGAATTTTGATCTATCAGAAAAGATATAAGTGTGAGAGCATTCCTCAATTAGAATTGGAAAGGATGTCTAGCTTTTAAAAAATCCTCTAGTGTAAATTAGAAGGTCCTAATTTAAGTCTGAACTTACCTGTTCATTAGACTATTGTAACATTTCAGTTGGACTTGATTATAAAAATTTGTACTGACAATTAGGTTGAAGGTGAGAAAAATTTGTTTTTATATATAATGCTTATTTAAGATCAGTGTGGCTTTTAATATGTTTACAAAAATAGTTCATTGTAATCTTGCATTAAGCTACACTGAATTTAAAACTTCTTGCTATTCAGAAATGTACCTCAACTATTGTTCAATATTTTTAAATTTTCTTTAACCTTGTACTTATTAAAAAAAGATTGAGATTTTGCTATTTTTATGAATTATTCGAATCTTAATTATTTAAAATGCAAACCAATCTATATTATATTGATTTAGATAAGAGTGAAGTAGCAGCCACAATATTCGGTGTCTGAGAAAATTTGTACTGTTGTCAGATATGGAACCAGTAAAGCAAGGGAATGTCGATATAATTGCTTGCTCTTGATCACAAATTGACAACGCTGTGCTTCCAGCGTTGCCTCTTTTGACCGTCTTAGTTGATTCCCCTGCATGATTAGAGGAGTCAGCTTGCAAGACTTGACAACAGATCAAAATTTCCCATTCGTCCTATTTTGTGGCTGCTAGTTTATTGTCAGAGTCTTTGAAGTATAATATATCAAGTTTTGAATAAATATTATCATATTAGGAAATAATTTGTTGAAGACTGTGACACTTGTCATATTCTAATTGATCTTTGTTTTCCACACTTCAGAACAATTTATTTCAACACTACCATGTTTACAGGGGGAAGAGATGGATGCGTCCAGTCCTGACCAGACTAGAGTGATGAGAAGACTAGACTGACAAGAATGATGAGGATATGAATGGAATAGAATCAGTTAGAGATTATCATACTCCTACTACAATAATGCAAATCCAGGATATTTCACCTCATTTAGGTACTGCATTTATTGTTAATTTCAAAAATGAAAACAATTCTATTGCTGTGAGTGACCAAGACTTTAGTGCAAAAGGTATTGGAGAACAAGAGAGTTCAACTCCTAATAAGTGTGACAATAATTTTTCAGGCCAACTACTATTGACTAATAATTCACATGTTCATGACAGCAAGTCTCATACTTGATTATAGAACTAATCAAAAATCACATCTTACCTCACATTTATGTACACATAATGGAGAGAGGCCTTACCGCTGTGAAATTTGTGAGAAATCATTCACTGAAAATCAAAGCTTGTCAGACATTTACATACACATACTGGAGAGAGACCTTACAGCTGTGAAACTTGTGATAAATCATTCACTAAGAAATCAGCGCTTACTGCACATTTATATACACATACTGGAGAGAGACCTTACAGTTGTGAATTTTGTGATAAAACATTTACTCAGAAATCACATCTAATGACCCATTTATATACACATACTGGAGAGAGACCTTACAGCTGTGAATTTTGTAATAAATCATTCACTCAAAATCAACTCTTACCACTCATTTACATACACATACTGGAGAAGGACCCTACAGTTGTGGAAATTGTGATAAATCATTCACTAGAAAATTACATCTTACCAAACATTTACATACACATACTGAGAGAGACCTTACAGATGTGGAAATTGTGATAAATCATTTACTCAGAAATCAGCTCTTACCATGCATTTACATACACATACTGGAGAGAGACCTTACAGCTGTGAAATTTGTAATGAATCATTCACTAGAAAATCACATCTTCACAGACATCTACATACACATACTGAAGAGAGACATTACAGCTGTGAAATTTGTGATAAATCATTCACTAGAAAATTTAATCTTAACAGACATCTACATACTCATACTGAGAGAGACCTTACAACTGTGAATTTTGTGAGAAATCATTCACTGACAAATCAAAACTTATCAGACATTTACATACACATACTGGAGAGAGACCTTACAGTTGTGAATTTTGTGATAAATCATTCACTGAGAAATCATCTCTTACCTCACATTTATATACACATACTGGAGAGAGACCTTACAGTTGTGAATTTTGTGATAGAACTTTCACCCAGAAAGCACATCTTACCACACATTTACTCACACATACTGAGAGAGACCTTACAGTTGTGAATTTTGTGATAGAACTTTCACTAAGAAATCAGCTCTTACCATACATTTATATACACATACTGGAGAGACCTTACAGCTGTGGAATTTTGTAATAAATCATTCACTCAAAAATCAACTCTCACCACTCATTTACATACACATACTGGAGAAGGACCCTACAGTTGTGGAAATTGTGATAAATCATTCACTAGAAAATTACATCTTACCAAACATTTATATACACATACTGAAGAAAGACCTTACAGTTGTGAATTTTGCAATAGAACTTTTACCCAGAAAGCACATCTTACCACACATTTACTCACACATACTGGAGAGAACCCTTACACTTGTGAATTTTGTGAGAAATCAACTCTCACCAGACATATAAGGTGCCTACACTCATGAGATAGACCTTACTGCTGAGGATGGTGTGCTGAAAATGTATCCTATTACTACACATTCACATAAAATCATTTCTCTTGCCACTATTGGAAGTTGATAGAATTATATAATAATAATATGTGAAGATGTTCACTGAGATTGATTAAAAGAAAAGATGTTCGACATCATCAAAGTTTGCACTTTTATGCCCAATTTCACCAAAACGCAAAACTTGGTTTTCGCTAATCCTAGATTTGGGAATTTGGAGGCCAGCTGACTTCGAAAGCAATTAGGCCAGCTGACATAAAAAGCTATTCTTTATAACTTGAAACTTAGATCGAAATTAAGCATGAATCAAATCAGATCAAAACCTAATCAAATCTTAACACACATGTACACATATTGAGAGAGAGACCTTGAGCGGCGCCCATTGAGATGGAGTGGTGGTGGTGTGGCATCTATCTGGCGTCACGCCAGATATAATTGGCGTGGTGTATGGCATGTAGAATGGCCCTTGCCACTTGGGTTAGCGTTTGTTTTTAATGCCTCGCCATCTCCACTCCGAAACGCCACTTGGAAACCATCTACCACTCCATCAACACATTGCCGCCACTCCACCTTAATGGAATCAGATCTTCGCTTACACATACTGGTCAGAGACCTAAAAGCTGAGAATTATTTGTTAAAGAATACGGTCTGAAATCTCTCATCACCACTCATGGCTGTATTTCACGATTCCAGTAGACGTTCAGGTTACTGGAAGCAGGTGAATCATGATAGTCAACTCTATACAAACAAATAGTCCAATGCACAGCAGTCAGTGTGCATTGGACTACTTGTTTGTACTTTGTATAGAGTAGACGATCACATGATCCACCTGTAAACTGAATGTCTACTGGAATCGTGAAATCCAGCCATCATGGACATACACCAGCTGATGAAATTTTTTCATAATTCCATCACTGAACAGGAACTTTCATGATGAGCTGGTGGACCAGCAGCACACTCAAGTGAGAGACAAAGTGAACAATCGGGATGGATTTAACCACTGTAAGATAGGAACAAAACACGATTTTGAGAAAGAATTGAATTAAATCATTAGGTTATCATCAATACTTTATTGCTATCTATTATTTAGAGGTTTCAAGGTGTTTTAATGAATGTATTAATCAGATTAAAGTATTTTTATCAGCATTTTCGTTATCTTCTTGCTAGACTCGGTGATAATGTCTGAAATTTGAACTTCTGCAACAATCAATATCGCAAGTATAAAAAACATTATTTGAAAGACATCAACTATTTCACACAAATAATATTTAATTCAATTAAAACACTATATTATGTACATCTTATATTTTCCATATTTCAACTATTTACGCTCATTATTAAATTTT